>JAEIGP010000249.1:0-39423 GCA_018904095.1 Zaprionus ghesquierei | reverse complement strand
TCAAACGGACAGACGGACATGGCTCAATCGACTCAGCTAGTGATCCTGAGTCAGAAAATATATACTTTGTGGGGTCGGCCACGCCTCCTACTTAGTATACCATTTTTGACCATTTTCAATGGTCGAATGGTAAAAAAAAGGAATAATTGCACATCACCTGATTCTGCTTGAATTTTGCTAATCTATATACCTTTTCGAGGCAGCGTGAGACCAATATAATATATATATATATATACTTACGTATTTTACTTTTCGAGTCGAATAAATGATCCGTCGTTTGACTAAGATCAACGCCTTTAAAGAAGTTTCGGATTTGAAAGAATCAACACGAGGTATTTTTACTTTAGATCTTTATTTCTTCAGTGCCGGCTTAAGACTAAATATACAGAGTTTTGAACGACTCGAAGTGAGTCGCGAGAAACAGAAAATATGTTGGTCAGCAATTTTGTTTATTTGTTTTCAAGTGCAAGAAAAAAGGAATTATGGGGTTCATGTGCTTTACTTTGTTGCAGGTTTCGAATTACGTTACGTTATGTTCTGTACATGCAAGATTGTATACTTAGCGACTAATGCAATGTAAACATAATATGAGAAGCATATTATGTTATGTAAGTGCGAGACTGTATGTTTGGCAATTAATGTAAGTATGTAAACGTAATATAAGAAGCATATTATGTTACTTCCCTCCCCTTAAAAGGGAAGCTTATGCTTCCACTCCTTCTATTGGTGTTGATGCCTGCAATCTTGGTGATGCAGTTGGATTTGTATCTTGTGATTCAATGATTATTTTGTTTTTTAGTTTTAAGTAAATACAAACAATACAAGATGTGAGGCTTATGATTGATACTATTATACAAACTGTGATATTATTATTTGATATTAATTGTACAATGTCCTTATGTTCTATTGGTTTTATTTTTATTAGGCTTAAGGGTGTGTACAATGGGGTAAGGTTTATTTCGGGGCTTAGCTTGTTTTCGTTAAGTATTATGTTTCCTATTTTGATTTTACATTGTTTTATTGTTATTATTTTGTTGCCGTTAACCGTTACATTTTTATTTATTTCTTGGCAATTTTGTTCTATGATAGTGTTGTTTAGATTCCAAGTGATGATACTATTTGGTTCTACATACTTAATTATTTGTTTAACTGTTATAGGGACAAAGTTACATATGGGATTTGTTCTTTTAATAATATTTTTGATACATTCGTTGTTAATTTCTTGATAGTTCTGGTATTAAATTTTATCTTGTTCTTCGAAATAAGTGTCTTTCTCTATATGATCAAGTTGATAGCCATTATTATCTGGATAGGGTATTATGTTAATGGTATGAATGGTTTTTTGTTTAGTAGGGATATGAGCTATGATAAGTAGTTGGTTAGTGTTGATCCAGGTTGAGGTTTTAGTTTGTAGTATGTTGCTACTGTCAACGTTTTCTAATTTGTCATAGTTAAGTAATTTTGGGTTAAACAGTCCTAGTCGTGAGAGTTGCATTCCCATTGCGATGTCTTCAATGTATTCGGTAAATTGTATTAGTTCGTATAGCATTTGTTCTCTGTTATTATGTTCGTCTTCAAATTCTTTGATCTTTTGCATGTTACTATTGATAAGTTGAATTATGTCGCTCATTTCGTGTATGTTTATTGAATTTTTTGTCGCGGACTCTAATTGGTTATGAATTTGTATCCGGTCGTTATTGTCTAGTGTCCCGAAAAGGTATTTAAATGCAGATCCCATTATGTTGATTAGTCCGCGTTTCTGTCTATTTGTCTGGTGTAACGTTATAGCGTTAAGTTCCCTTAACATTTTATTGTGTAGAAGTTTAATTTGGGGGATATGTGTATAGTTGGTTACTTTAGTGTTAAAATAGTGAGTTAGGTTGTCTATATCCAAGAGGTTTATGCGGAGACAGTGGTGTTCGTATTCTGAAGGGATTTGAATAGGTTTGTCCGAGAATAGGAGATATCCGTGATCGGTGTCAATGTTGTTTATTTGGAGTTGCTGGGCTTGGCATAGTTTTGTAAGAGTAAGGAGAAGTATTATGGTGAACAAGGGGCCTGTAAAATGGGAAGTTGATTAGTTTTCTTCTGTTTTTTAAATTGGGTCTTATAGTAATGTGTCTCTCTGTTTCTGTTAGTAATTTTGTAATGGTCTTCGTCGGTATGTTCGACGTTCTTTGTCAATTTGAAAGGGGCTTCTAGTTTTCCTTTTTGTAATGGTCCTTTTCTGTATCTGGTGTCGACATTATATTCAGTTCTATTCTTATTTATTTCGTTAATCTTCTTTTCTTTATTGTTTTGTGTATCTAAGTTAGGTTGTCCGGCGTAAATGAATATGTGAGCAGGGGTTTGTCCGGTAGTATCGTGTTTGGTCTTGTGGTTGTAAATGTAAAGGATTGTTTCTATTTTACCTAATTTGGTCTCATTGTCGTCAGAGTTTTTTATGATACGGATTTTTTCGTTTATAGTCTTGTGGAGTCTCTCTATGTCAGCGACACCTGTTTTTGTGGTATTAAGTTGTAACTCTTCTTCGGTTTCGAGCCAACGTTTGAGGGCTAGGCTGGAGAATGCACCATCTCGATCTGCTTTGAGAAGTTTAGGTTTCCCTAACTGATTAAATATGCGCATTAAGGCATTTTTGCATTCTACCCAGTCTTTTGTCTTAATCTGTTCAAGGGTGGCGAATTTAGTGTAAATATCGATACAGCTCAAATAGTGGTTTCCTTCGGAAGAATAGATATCTATTACGAACTTATCACGACAATGTTCGGGTTTAGGGGTAATTTTCATTGGCATTTCTGTGTTACGGTGTTCTGTTTTGGCTAGGTTGTAGACTTGACATTCGTTGATTATATTCTGGATAAGGAGTTGGCTATTGGGGAAGTAGTAATTCTCACTAAAGAGTTTTACAGTTTTTTGAATTCCGGGGTGTAAGAGCTTTTCATGGGTTTTTAGGATTAGTTCCTTAAAACTTGCATAAGTAAGGATGTTTTTTAATAAAACGAGGCTTCGGAAAATTTTTGTACATTTCGGATTCATTGTTGTTGTATATGCATTTTGGATCATTTCGAAGTCTGCATCGCTTTCGATGTAAAGAGCGCTATTCTTTGAGCAAAAGTGATTGAGTAGATATTGTTTGGCTGCTTCTAGGGTCATTTCTTTGTAGGAAATGTGTATGATTTGTTTCTTGAAATAAGTTTCGTGCTCTATACTACTATTGGGACCTTTTGAGAAAATAATTTGTCTTTTATGGTAATTAATGGCTTTTTCGGACAACCCTATTAAGTTGCTATTATCTTCTTCTGCGCTATGTTGCGTAGATTCTCCGAAGAATGCTTGTTCTATTTTGATTCTAGACAGTGCATCTGCGACATGGTTTTCCTTTCCTTTGATATATTTTATATCGAAGTCGTACTCGGATAATCTAATCTTCCACCTAGTCAGCTTTGAGTTAGGTTCTTTTAATTTGTGTAGCCAGCACAATGGTTGATGGTCAGAAGCTATTTCGAAATGTCGTCCTAACAGGTAGTGTCTAAAGGTTTTTGTTGCCCAATCTATTGCTAGTAGTTCTTTTTCTATAGCGCTGTAATTAACTTCATGTTCGTTTAGGGTCCTGCTAATGTAGACAATGGGGTGTCCATCTTGAGATAGAACAGCACCTAATGCTACATTGCTTGCGTCAGTTGTTAATACAAATTTTCTTTCAAAATTTGGTATTTTTAATATGGGGTCTTCGGAAATAAGTAATTTTAATTTTTGAAATGCTTCTATATATTCTTTTTGTTTTGTATCTATTTTTACTCCCTTTTTGAGACATTTAGTCAGTGGTTTCGCTATGTCAGAGAAGTTGGGTATGAATTTCCTGTAATAACCTGTGATTCCAAGGAATGCTTTAATTTCTTTAGGTTTAGATGGAAGTGGGTAATCTTGTATAGCTTTGATTTTTTCAGGATTTGGTTTAATTCCATCTTTAGTGATAACGTGTCCTAGAAAAGTAGTTTCTTGTCTTAGGAATTCACATTTATCTAGCTGTAGTTTTAGGTTAGCTTGAGATAATTTCTCGAAGACTGCTTCAAGGGATTGAAGGTGTTCCTCTAAAGAGGTAGAAAAGACAATGATATCGTCTAGATATACTAGACAGTTTTTATTTAAAAGCGGACGAAGTAGATTATTCATACAGCGTTGGAAGGTAGCTGGGGCGTTTTTAAGCCCAAATGGCATTCTAGTATATTCGTAATGTCCGTATTTAGTAGAGAAAGCCGTTTTGGCTATTGATTCTGAATCTATCTCTATTTGGTGGAAGCCTTTTGCCAAGTCTATGGTGGTAAAGTAATTAGACCTCCCTAACTTTCCTAATATTTCGTCTATATTTGGCATAGGGTATCGGTCGTTTATTGTTATTTCGTTCAACTTCCTATAGTCTATGACTATTCGAAGTTTCTGCTGTCCAGAAGCATCTAATTTTTTTGGTACTACCCAGACGGGGCTGCAGTACGGTGAGTTGCTTTCTCGAATGATGCCTTGTTCTAACATTTCTTGAATTTGTCCTTCTACTTCTTGTTCGTATGATTGTTGGAAGCCATACATTTTAAAATAAACTGGAATATTTTCTTGGTTTGTGAAGCTAAGTTTGTCGCCCTCGTGAAACTGAATGTCTTTGAATCTTGTCAGTAGGTTTGTTAATTTGTATTTTTCTTCTGCATTTAAATGGTTTAGTCGGAACAGATTCTCCTGAAGTGTGGAGGTTTCTAAAAAGGTAGGATCTTGTGGGAACGAAGAGTCTACTTGAACATGATTTTGTTCTGTAAGTTTTTCAGTGTCTT
Organism: Zaprionus ghesquierei; assembly: GCA_018904095.1. NCBI lineage: Eukaryota > Metazoa > Arthropoda > Insecta > Diptera > Drosophilidae > Zaprionus > Zaprionus ghesquierei. Next base: position 34,600 of record JAEIGP010000249.1, on the reverse strand, counting down.
TTATTTTATAGACTTTGTTGAAGAGAGTGGCAGTTTTCTTTTGATAATCTATTATGGCTTTAGCTTTAGACAACAATTTGCGTCCAATCAGCATGTCATAATGATCTGAGAATTTGTGAATTAGAAACTCCTGAGCAATAGGAAAGTAGTTATTGGGTGGTATAGTTGTGGTCTCGTTAGTACGGATGACGTTGCCGCTGATATTGCGTTCGATATGTCCATAGATTATCAACTTCTGCCTTTCGTCAGTAGTTTGGTATAAGGCCAGAATGAAGTCGATGCGAGTTATAAAGGTATGTAGAGCATTCGGGTCTCCATTGAAGATTTCGACAGCATTTATCTGTCTCTCGACCTGACTCATATTTGAGTCGGATAGTATTATAGGGCTTGCTGTTGCCATTGTTGTTGTTGTATTTATTGTTATTTAATGTTTTAGATAAGGTTCGCGTTCTGGATAAGGTTTGCAGTTTCGGATAGGTTTTGTTTTTTCGATAAGGTTCTGGTTTTCACTATTAGTTGGTGTCTTCGTTGAATTTAGGTTTGTGTTTTGGATAAGGTTTGTTTTTTCGATAAGGTTCTAGTTTTCACTATTGGTTTTTGTCTCTGGTCGAACTTTAGGTTTGTGTTTGTTGTTTGTTCACTTATTATTTTTATTCACTTATAATGTTTGTTATTCACTTAGTTATAGTTCTTTAGTTTAGGTTTTGTTGAATTTTCGCACTTATATGTTTGTAATATTTCTGTTATTCACTTATTTGTAAGTTTTTAATTTAAGTTTGTTGGGTTGCGCGCTTAGCTGTTTCGCTTTGGTTTGAGTAACCTTTTGCGGATTTACTACTCAGCGAATTCAAAGGCGTCTTCTTAAAATTTTTTTTTTGTAATTTTAAGTTATTTCACTTCGTGGTCACTTTATGGGATTGAGTACCATTGGTTAACACTTTTCCGCGGTGAACAGATTTACTGACACGATTTGCGTTTGTTATAAGGTTAGGTATACCGTTGGTTAGCACTTTCCACTGTGAACAGATTTACCGACGCGACTTGCGTTTGTTCTTTTGTGGATAATAATTGAAGAATTGGATAGGGTTACTATCGCATCAACAATGTATTATCCTACCGGCTCTATTTTTTTTTTGATGAATAAATGATCGGGCCTCTGACTAAGTATTTTACTTTTCGAGTCGAATATAAATGATCCGTTTCGGATTTGACTACGCCTTTAAAAAAGTTTCGGATTTGAAAGAATCAACACGAGGTATTTTTACTTTAGATCTTTATTTCTTCAGTGCCGGCTTAAGACTAAATATACAGAGTTTTGAAGCGGCCGAAAAGAAAAAATAAATTATTTAAATTTTTTTTTTTTTTTTTTTTTTTTTTATAAAAAAAGAAAAAAGGGATTTATGGGTTTTTTTTTTTTTGTTGTGGTTTTCGAATTACGTTACGTTATGTTCTGTACATGCAAGATTGTATACTTAGCGACTAATGCAATGTAAACATAATATGGAAATATTTTTTTTTTTTTTATTTTTTTTTTTTTTTTTTTTTTTTTTAATTAATTTTTTAATTTTAATTTTATATTTTTTTTTTTTTTTTTATATATATATATATATATTTTTTTATATATTTTGGGGGTGGGTGTATGTATGTAAAGGTTGTTTTTTTTTTTTGTATTTGTTGATAATGAATATTATGTTTGTGTGGGGGGCTTTTGTTGTGAGGTTTTAAGGTTGCGTCTGCGACTTGTTCCATAAATTCGAACATTATTTGGCTTAGGCTCACCCGCAGACCACATGCATTCCGATCCGAAAGTGCACGCAATTCCGATAATAAATATTTACAAAATGTCAAATTTCTTTCCACTGTTCTGCCTGAAGTAGAAGAAGCTGCAGTCGTATCAATGCTTGCTTCGCATCGGATCGGAGGATGTATCTGTTGTGGTTCGCTTCTCAATGGAGTCCTAGACTGTGGTTTGCTACTTGATGGAATCTTAGGATCGCATCGCATCGGAAAACGGATTTGTTGTGGCTTGCATTTCAATGGAGTGCTTCAAAACTGTTGTAGCTCAATTGAGAGCGATGATCTGGGTATGCATACTGCAATGGGAACATTAGTTGATCGTTCTGGTGCAAAAGGACTTACATCTGGCACTGTTAGCTGAACGTAAATAAACATATGTAATTTATTTGCTTTTTATTATATATTTTGTTCATACCGGCTTGGCTTGTATTTGCATTTTCGATCGATGAAGCATCTTTCTTTCGTTTAATGATTTATTGGCCTTTTTTGGCGGCGGATATGCAAAAGAAATTGTTCTATTCAGGTATCTGTTTTATGGTAATTAATCTGGTAAAACTTACAGTATTATTAATCTGGTAACACTTACAGTATCCGACGAGAATCCTTCGACTCCGGGTCGCTTTAAAACACTGTTGAAAACCAATTGCCCATCCACACTAAATCGCCCAAATCTTTCTACACGCAGGCTTTACATTTTTCTTAAATGTTCTATGAAAAACAATCAGTATTGCTTACTTAGCCGTTTTTTCGTCAAACTGATTTAACATTCCTTTCTTGAAAAAGCATGCAGCGATAAGTTTAGATTTACTTGTATACCTTTTTAGCGATTTTCCTCTAAAAAGAGATTCTTGAGTTTTGAAAAAGTGCCAACACTGAAAGCAACACTAACAGCTGACCGGTTTTATTTTGCTTCCTTTTTTCGCTATTCTATTGTGAACCAAACAAAAAAGTTGCTCTTAAATCATAGACATATGCGAGGGTAGATTGATAATTACTTAGCCCATCACCGTATGTTGGAGAGTAAGAGTAAATTATTATGTAGGGTAGTACATTTTATTTAAGTAATTTATTTTCATGTAGTACATTCTTGGGTACGGCTAGTGTCGCGTGTGAGTGTCCGCGGATTTTACAGCGTATGATTCACAGCGTGTTTCTGAGATATAGGCGTTCATACAGACGGACAGACAGACATGGCTTAATCGACTCGGCTAGTGATCCTGAGCAAGAATATATATACTTTATGGGGTTGCAGATGCCTCCTTCTGCGTGTTACGCACATTTCGACAAACACAATAGACCATGTATTTTTTTAAAATCCATCGTCTAAAAAGGAAATAATAGAGTATATATATATAAAATATATGCATGTGGTATATAGAATGTATGTAGAACATATAACATTAGGGTGATTCAGTGTGTGTGGTATATAAACTCTATTCGCTTCATTTGTTATAGGATGGAACATGTTGTTGGGTTGGTTGTTTTTGCTGTCGTCTTATGTATTATCGTTTTGTTGTTGCTGTTGTAATTTTTATTGTTGTTGTATTTGTTGTATTTTGAAGACGTGTTTTACATACCTCTGCCAAAATAGTGCCGGGAAGTCATTTTTACTATGTTAGATGGTAAAATGTTTTCTTGTTTTTTTTATTTCGGGGATTTTCTTTTTTTATGTTTTCTTAACTTTCATATTCAGATACTCGTTATAAAGCAATTAAATGTCACAATTCACGAACAAAATATCCAAAAATGTTAAATAAATGGAAAAACGGTTAAAGAAATGGAAAATGTAAATGTGGCAGTTAGTTAGAAGAGCGAAAAAGTCTTGAGCATGAAAACAGAAAGAGAAAAGTGAAAAAATGTTATAGAAAAAGGCAAAAGAACTTTTCAAAATTAAAAAGAAAAAGATTTTTTAAAGCAAAAATTATTACAAGCAAGTAAAGAAAGCTACAGTCGAGCGTGCCCGACAGTAAGATACCATTCGCCCAGTTTCGAAACAAATTATCACACAATTAATTCCATCAAAAAAACGCTGCACAAGTTTATCCGCCACCTATTGTTTAAATTAGATCTGTTTTTGATGGGGCCATCTACATGTGAAAACGGCATAGCTTTACACACGCTACGGCTGAAAATAAGCATCGTAACGATGACGTCACGACGCGCAGCACAGGCGCAAGCGGGGGAAGTACGGAAAACGGAAACATGGATTACTTCTTTGTTGATGGTCCGATTGGATTGTAGTTTAGGGAATAGATTTATATTGCAAATATTTATGTTCATACCAAAGCAGAAAGCTGTAACTTGAATACTTCTCCTGATAATCGGAAATGATCGATTTGTGTGGCCGGTGGGCGTGGCATCAAAAATTCAAAATAAACTCGATCTACCTATGGTATACAGGAACCTTCATGTGAAATATGGTGTCTCTAGTCTTTGTAATAGCTGAGATCTAGACGTTCAAACGGACATGGCTCAATCGACTCAGCTAGTGATCCTGAGTCAGAAAATATATACTTTGTGGGGTCGGCCACGCCTCCTACTTAGTATACCATTTTTGACCATTTTCAATGGTCGAATGGTATAAAAAGGAATAATTGCACATCACCTGATTCTGCTTGAATTTTGCTAATCTATATACCTTTTCGAGGCAGCGTGAGACCAATACAATATATATATATATATATACATATATATTTGTATATATATCGGGTGTAGGTGTATGCATGTAAAGGCAGTTCTTGAATTTTGAATTTGTCGATAATGAATATAATGACTGTGTTAGGGGCACTCATGCTATGAAGTTTTCACGTTGCGTCTGCGACATGTTCCATAAATTCGAACATTATTTGGCTTAGGCTCACCCGCAGACCACATGCATTCCGATCCGAAAGTGCACGCAATTCCGATAATAAATATTTACAAAATGTCAAATTTCTTTCCACTGTTCTGCCTGAAGTAGAAGAAGCTGCAGTCGTATCAATGCTTGCTTCGCATCGGATCGGAGGATGTATCTGTTGTGGTTCGCTTCTCAATGGAGTCCTAGACTGTGGTTTGCTACTTGATGGAATCTTAGGATCGCATCGCATCGGAAAACGGATTTGTTGTGGCTTGCATTTCAATGGAGTGCTTCAAAACTGTTGTAGCTCAATTGAGAGCGATGATCTGGGTATGCATACTGCAATGGGAACATTAGTTGATCGTTCTGGTGCAAAAGGACTTACATCTGGCACTGTTAGCTGAACGTAAATAAACATATGTAATTTATTTGCTTTTTATTATATATTTTGTTCATACCGGCTTGGCTTGTATTTGCATTTTCGATCGATGAAGCATCTTTCTTTCGTTTAATGATTTATTGGCCTTTTTTGGCGGCGGATATGCAAAAGAAATTGTTCTATTCAGGTATCTGTTTTATGGTAATTAATCTGGTAAAACTTACAGTATTATTAATCTGGTAACACTTACAGTATCCGACGAGAATCCTTCGACTCCGGGTCGCTTTAAAACACTGTTGAAAACCAATTGCCCATCCACACTAAATCGCCCAAATCTTTCTACACGCAGGCTTTACATTTTTCTTAAATGTTCTATGAAAAACAATCAGTATTGCTTACTTAGCCGTTTTTTCGTCAAACTGATTTAACATTCCTTTCTTGAAAAAGCATGCAGCGATAAGTTTAGATTTACTTGTATACCTTTTTAGCGATTTTCCTCTAAAAAGAGATTCTTGAGTTTTGAAAAAGTGCCAACACTGAAAGCAACACTAACAGCTGACCGGTTTTATTTTGCTTCCTTTTTTCGCTATTCTATTGTGAACCAAACAAAAAAGTTGCTCTTAAATCATAGACATATGCGAGGGTAGATTGATAATTACTTAGCCCATCACCGTATGTTGGAGAGTAAGAGTAAATTATTATGTAGGGTAGTACATTTTATTTAAGTAATTTATTTTCATGTAGTACATTCTTGGGTACGGCTAGTGTCGCGTGTGAGTGTCCGCGGATTTTACAGCGTATGATTCACAGCGTGTTTCTGAGATATAGGCGTTCATACAGACGGACAGACAGACATGGCTTAATCGACTCGGCTAGTGATCCTGAGCAAGAATATATATACTTTATGGGGTTGCAGATGCCTCCTTCTGCGTGTTACGCACATTTCGACAAACACAATAGACCATGTATTTTTTTAAAATCCATCGTCTAAAAAGGAAATAATAGAGTATATATATATAAAATATATGCATGTGGTATATAGAATGTATGTAGAACATATAACATTAGGGTGATTCAGTGTGTGTGGTATATAAACTCTATTCGCTTCATTTGTTATAGGATGGAACATGTTGTTGGGTTGGTTGTTTTTGCTGTCGTCTTATGTATTATCGTTTTGTTGTTGCTGTTGTAATTTTTATTGTTGTTGTATTTGTTGTATTTTGAAGACGTGTTTTACATACCTCTGCCAAAATAGTGCCGGGAAGTCATTTTTACTATGTTAGATGGTAAAATGTTTTCTTGTTTTTTTTATTTCGGGGATTTTCTTTTTTTATGTTTTCTTAACTTTCATATTCAGATACTCGTTATAAAGCAATTAAATGTCACAATTCACGAACAAAATATCCAAAAATGTTAAATAAATGGAAAAACGGTTAAAGAAATGGAAAATGTAAATGTGGCAGTTAGTTAGAAGAGCGAAAAAGTCTTGAGCATGAAAACAGAAAGAGAAAAGTGAAAAAATGTTATAGAAAAAGGCAAAAGAACTTTTCAAAATTAAAAAGAAAAAGATTTTTTAAAGCAAAAATTATTACAAGCAAGTAAAGAAAGCTACAGTCGAGCGTGCCCGACAGTAAGATACCATTCGCCCAGTTTCGAAACAAATTATCACACAATTAATTCCATCAAAAAAACGCTGCACAAGTTTATCCGCCACCTATTGTTTAAATTAGATCTGTTTTTGATGGGGCCATCTACATGTGAAAACGGCATAGCTTTACACACGCTACGGCTGAAAATAAGCATCGTAACGATGACGTCACGACGCGCAGCACAGGCGCAAGCGGGGGAAGTACGGAAAACGGAAACATGGATTACTTCTTTGTTGATGGTCCGATTGGATTGTAGTTTAGGGAATAGATTTATATTGCAAATATTTATGTTCATACCAAAGCAGAAAGCTGTAACTTGAATACTTCTCCTGATAATCGGAAATGATCGATTTGTGTGGCCGGTGGGCGTGGCATCAAAAATTCAAAATAAACTCGATCTACCTATGGTATACAGGAACCTTCATGTGAAATATGGTGTCTCTAGTCTTTGTAATAGCTGAGATCTAGACGTTCAAACGGACAGACGGACATGGCTCAATCGACTCAGCTAGTGATCCTGAGTCAGAAAATATATACTTTGTGGGGTCGGCCACGCCTCCTACTTAGTATACCATTTTTGACCATTTTCAATGGTCGAATGGTATAAAAAGGAATAATTGCACATCACCTGATTCTGCTTGAATTTTGCTAATCTATATACCTTTTCGAGGCAGCGTGAGACCAATACAATATATATATATATATATATATATATATATATATATATATATATATATATATATATATATATATATATTTGTATATATATCGGGTGTAGGTGTATGCATGTAAAGGCAGTTCTTGAATTTTGAATTTGTCGATAATGAATATAATGACTGTGTTAGGGGCACTCATGCTATGAAGTTTTCACGTTGCGTCTGCGACATGTTCCATAAATTCGAACATTATTTGGCTTAGGCTCACCCGCAGACCACATGCATTCCGATCCGAAAGTGCACGCAATTCCGATAATAAATATTTACAAAATGTCAAATTTCTTTCCACTGTTCTGCCTGAAGTAGAAGAAGCTGCAGTCGTATCAATGCTTGCTTCGCATCGGATCGGAGGATGTATCTGTTGTGGTTCGCTTCTCAATGGAGTCCTAGACTGTGGTTTGCTACTTGATGGAATCTTAGGATCGCATCGCATCGGAAAACGGATTTGTTGTGGCTTGCATTTCAATGGAGTGCTTCAAAACTGTTGTAGCTCAATTGAGAGCGATGATCTGGGTATGCATACTGCAATGGGAACATTAGTTGATCGTTCTGGTGCAAAAGGACTTACATCTGGCACTGTTAGCTGAACGTAAATAAACATATGTAATTTATTTGCTTTTTATTATATATTTTGTTCATACCGGCTTGGCTTGTATTTGCATTTTCGATCGATGAAGCATCTTTCTTTCGTTTAATGATTTATTGGCCTTTTTTGGCGGCGGATATGCAAAAGAAATTGTTCTATTCAGGTATCTGTTTTATGGTAATTAATCTGGTAAAACTTACAGTATTATTAATCTGGTAACACTTACAGTATCCGACGAGAATCCTTCGACTCCGGGTCGCTTTAAAACACTGTTGAAAACCAATTGCCCATCCACACTAAATCGCCCAAATCTTTCTACACGCAGGCTTTACATTTTTCTTAAATGTTCTATGAAAAACAATCAGTATTGCTTACTTAGCCGTTTTTTCGTCAAACTGATTTAACATTCCTTTCTTGAAAAAGCATGCAGCGATAAGTTTAGATTTACTTGTATACCTTTTTAGCGATTTTCCTCTAAAAAGAGATTCTTGAGTTTTGAAAAAGTGCCAACACTGAAAGCAACACTAACAGCTGACCGGTTTTATTTTGCTTCCTTTTTTCGCTATTCTATTGTGAACCAAACAAAAAAGTTGCTCTTAAATCATAGACATATGCGAGGGTAGATTGATAATTACTTAGCCCATCACCGTATGTTGGAGAGTAAGAGTAAATTATTATGTAGGGTAGTACATTTTATTTAAGTAATTTATTTTCATGTAGTACATTCTTGGGTACGGCTAGTGTCGCGTGTGAGTGTCCGCGGATTTTACAGCGTATGATTCACAGCGTGTTTCTGAGATATAGGCGTTCATACAGACGGACAGACAGACATGGCTTAATCGACTCGGCTAGTGATCCTGAGCAAGAATATATATACTTTATGGGGTTGCAGATGCCTCCTTCTGCGTGTTACGCACATTTCGACAAACACAATAGACCATGTATTTTTTTAAAATCCATCGTCTAAAAAGGAAATAATAGAGTATATATATATAAAATATATGCATGTGGTATATAGAATGTATGTAGAACATATAACATTAGGGTGATTCAGTGTGTGTGGTATATAAACTCTATTCGCTTCATTTGTTATAGGATGGAACATGTTGTTGGGTTGGTTGTTTTTGCTGTCGTCTTATGTATTATCGTTTTGTTGTTGCTGTTGTAATTTTTATTGTTGTTGTATTTGTTGTATTTTGAAGACGTGTTTTACATACCTCTGCCAAAATAGTGCCGGGAAGTCATTTTTACTATGTTAGATGGTAAAATGTTTTCTTGTTTTTTTTATTTCGGGGATTTTCTTTTTTTATGTTTTCTTAACTTTCATATTCAGATACTCGTTATAAAGCAATTAAATGTCACAATTCACGAACAAAATATCCAAAAATGTTAAATAAATGGAAAAACGGTTAAAGAAATGGAAAATGTAAATGTGGCAGTTAGTTAGAAGAGCGAAAAAGTCTTGAGCATGAAAACAGAAAGAGAAAAGTGAAAAAATGTTATAGAAAAAGGCAAAAGAACTTTTCAAAATTAAAAAGAAAAAGATTTTTTAAAGCAAAAATTATTACAAGCAAGTAAAGAAAGCTACAGTCGAGCGTGCCCGACAGTAAGATACCATTCGCCCAGTTTCGAAACAAATTATCACACAATTAATTCCATCAAAAAAACGCTGCACAAGTTTATCCGCCACCTATTGTTTAAATTAGATCTGTTTTTGATGGGGCCATCTACATGTGAAAACGGCATAGCTTTACACACGCTACGGCTGAAAATAAGCATCGTAACGATGACGTCACGACGCGCAGCACAGGCGCAAGCGGGGGAAGTACGGAAAACGGAAACATGGATTACTTCTTTGTTGATGGTCCGATTGGATTGTAGTTTAGGGAATAGATTTATATTGCAAATATTTATGTTCATACCAAAGCAGAAAGCTGTAACTTGAATACTTCTCCTGATAATCGGAAATGATCGATTTGTGTGGCCGGTGGGCGTGGCATCAAAAATTCAAAATAAACTCGATCTACCTATGGTATACAGGAACCTTCATGTGAAATATGGTGTCTCTAGTCTTTGTAATAGCTGAGATCTAGACGTTCAAACGGACAGACGGACATGGCTCAATCGACTCAGCTAGTGATCTTGAGTCAGAATATATATACTTTGTGGGGTCGGCCACGCCACTTAGTATACCATTTTTGACCATTTTCAATGGTCGAATGGTATAAAATCACCTGATTCTGCTTGAATTTTGCTAATCTATATACCTTTTCGAGGGAGCGTGAGACCAATACAATATATATATATATATATATATATATACATATATATTTGTATATATATCGGGTGTAGGTGTATGCATGTAAAGGCAGTTCTTGAATTTTGAATTTGTCGATAATGAATATAATGACTGTGTTAGGGGCACTCATGCTATGAAGTTTTCACGTTGCGTCTGCGACATGTTCCATAAATTCGAACATTATTTGGCTTAGGCTCACCCGCAGACCACATGCATTCCGATCCGAAAGTGCACGCAATTCCGATAATAAATATTTACAAAATGTCAAATTTCTTTCCACTGTTCTGCCTGAAGTAGAAGAAGCTGCAGTCGTATCAATGCTTGCTTCGCATCGGATCGGAGGATGTATCTGTTGTGGTTCGCTTCTCAATGGAGTCCTAGACTGTGGTTTGCTACTTGATGGAATCTTAGGATCGCATCGCATCGGAAAACGGATTTGTTGTGGCTTGCATTTCAATGGAGTGCTTCAAAACTGTTGTAGCTCAATTGAGAGCGATGATCTGGGTATGCATACTGCAATGGGAACATTAGTTGATCGTTCTGGTGCAAAAGGACTTACATCTGGCACTGTTAGCTGAACGTAAATAAACATATGTAATTTATTTGCTTTTTTATTATATATTTTGTTCATACCGGCTTGGCTTGTATTTGCATTTTCGATCGATGAAGCATCTTTCTTTCGTTTAATGATTTATTGGCCTTTTTTGGCGGCGGATATGCAAAAGAAATTGTTCTATTCAGGTATGCTGTTTTATGGTAATTAATCTGGTAAAACTTACAGTATTATTAATCTGGTAACACTTACAGTATCCCGACGAGAATCCTTCGACTCCGGTTTTAAAACACTGTTAGAAAACCGTAATTGCCCATCCACACTAAAGTCGACCAAATCTTTCTACACGCAGGCTTTACATTTTTCTTAAATGTTCTATAGAAAAAGCAAAAACAACTTTCAAAATTAAAAAGAAAAAGATTTTTAAAGCAAAATTATTAAAATAAATAAAGCTACATTGTCAAGCGTGCCCGACAGTAAGATACCATTCCCAGTTTAAACAAATTATCACAAATTAATTCCATCAAAAAAGCTACAAGTTTACCGCCACCTATTGTTTAAATTAGATCTGTTTTTTTTATGGGGCCATCTACATGTGAAAACGGCATAGCTTTACACACTACGCTGAAAATAAGCGATCAGTATACGATTTACTTGTCATGACGCTCTTCAAGCGGGATTTTCCTACGGAAAAGGAAACATGGATTACTTGTGTTTTGAAAAGTCCGATACTGAAAACTTACAGCTGACCGGTTTAATATTGCTTTCTATTTCAAATATTCTATGTGTCATACCAAAGCAAAAAGCTGTAACTCTTAATACTTCTCCTAGATAATGCGAGGGTAGATTGATAATTACTTAGGCCATCACCGTATGTTGAAAATTAAAATAAACTCGATCTATCTAGGGTAGTACATTTAATTTCAATGTATTTTATGTAGTACATGCTTGTCTCTAGTGTTTTTAAGGTATGATACATAGCGTGAGATCTAGACGTTCAAACGGACAGACGGACATGGCTCAATCGACTCAGCTAGTGATCCTGAGTCAGAATATATATACTTTGTGGGGTCGGCCACCTCCTACTTAGTATACCATTTTTGACCATTTTCAATGGTCGAATGGTATAAAAGGAATAATTGCACATCACCTGATTCTGCTTGAATTTTGCTAATCTATATACCTTTTCGAGGCAGCGTGAGACCAATACAATATATATATATATATATATATATATATATATATATATATATATAATATATATACATATATATTTGTATATATATCGGGTGTAGGTGTATGCATGTAAAGGCAGTTCTTGAATTTTGAATTTGTCGATAATGAATATAATGACTGTGTTAGGGCACTCATGCTATGAAGTTTTCACGTTGCGTCTGCGACATGTTCCATAAATTCGAACATTATTTGGCTTAGGCTCACCCGCAGACCACATGCATTCCGATCCGAAAGTGCACGCAATTCCGATAATAAATATTTACAAAATGTCAAATTTCTTTCCACTGTTCTGCCTGAAGTAGAAGAAGCTGCAGTCGTATCAATGCTTGCTTCGCATCGGATCGGAGGATGTATCTGTTGTGGTTCGCTTCTCAATGGAGTCCTAGACTGTGGTTTGCTACTTGATGGAATCTTAGGATCGCATCGCATCGGAAAACGGATTTGTTGTGGCTTGCATTTCAATGGAGTGCTTCAAAACTGTTGTAGCTCAATTGAGAGCGATGATCTGGGTATGCATACTGCAATGGGAACATTAGTTGATCGTTCTGGTGCAAAAGGACTTACATCTGGCACTGTTAGCTGAACGTAAATAAACATATGTAATTTATTTGCTTTTTATTATATATTTTGTTCATACCGGCTTGGCTTGTATTTGCATTTTCGATCGATGAAGCATCTTTCTTTCGTTTAATGATTTATTGGCCTTTTTTGGCGGCGGATATGCAAAAGAAATTGTTCTATTCAGGTATCTGTTTTATGGTAATTAATCTGGTAAAACTTACAGTATTATTAATCTGGTAACACTTACAGTATCCGACGAGAATCCTTCGACTCCGGGTCGCTTTAAAACACTGTTGAAAACCAATTGCCCATCCACACTAAATCGCCCAAATCTTTCTACACGCAGGCTTTACATTTTTCTTAAATGTTCTATGAAAAACAATCAGTATTGCTTACTTAGCCGTTTTTCTCGTCAAACTGATTTAACATTCCTTTCTTTAAAAAGCATGCAGCGATAAGTTTAGATTTACTTGTATACCTTTTTAGCGATTTTCCTCTAAAAAGAGATTCTTGAGTTTTGAAAAAGTGCCAACACTGAAAGCAACACTAACAGCTGACCGGTTTTATTTTGCTTCCCTTTTTTCGCTATTCTATTGTGAACCAAACAAAAAAGTTGCTCTTAAATCATAAGACATATGCGAGGGTAGATTGATAATTACTTAGCCCATCACCGTATGTTGGAGAGTAAGAGTAAATTATTATGTAGGGTAGTACATTTTATTTAAGTAATTTATTTTCATGTAGTACATTCTTGGGTACGGCTAGTGTCGCGTGTGAGTGTCCGCGGATTTTACAGCGTATGATTCACAGCGTGTTTCTGAGATATAGGCGTTCATACAGACGGACAGATAGACATGGCTTAATCGACTCGGCTAGTGATCCTGAGCAAGAATATATATACTTTATGGGGTTGCAGATGCCTCCTTCTGCGTGTTACGCACATTTCGACAAACACAATAGACCATGTATTTTTTTAAAATCCATCGTCTAAAAAGGAAATAATAGAGTATATATATATAAAATATATGCATGTGGTATATAGAATGTATGTAGAACATATAACATTAGGGTGATTCAGTATGTGTGGTATATAAACTCTATTCGCTTCATTTGTTATAGGATGGAACATGTTGTTGGGTTGGTTGTTTTTGCTGTCGTCTTATGTATTATCGTTTTGTTGTTGCTGTTGTAATTTTTATTGTTGTTGTATTTGTTGTATTTTGAAGACGTGTTTTACATACCTCTGCCAAAATAGTGCCGGGAAGTCATTTTTACTATGTTAGATGGTAAAATGTTTTCTTGTTTTTTTTATTTCATGTTCTTTTATGTTTTCTTAACTTTTCAATGCTCTTCATATCGATCGGATGTATAAAGCAATTAAATGGTCACAATTCACAAAAAATGATCCTAGAAATGTGTCTAAATAAATGGAAAAATCGGATAAAGAAATGGAAAATGTAAATGTGGCAGTTAGTTAGAAGAGCGAAAAAGTCTTGTAGCATTGAAAACAGAAAGAGAAAAGTGAAAACTGTTATAGAAAAGGCAAAAGTGAACTTTTCAAATGGTAAAAAAGGAAAAGATTTTTAAAGCAAAAATTATTAGCTGAACGTAAATAAAGCATATGTAATTTAGTGTGCCCTACAGTATAAGATACCATCCGCCCAGTTTTGAAATGCAAATTATCACACAATTAATTCCATCAAAAAAGCTGTACTGGCCTTTTTCCGCCACGTATTGTTTAAATTAAATCTGTTTTTGATGGAGGTATCTACTTATGTGAAAACGGTAAAACTTTACAGTATTGAAAATAAGCATGGTAACGATGACGTCACGACGAGAAGCCTGCGCAAGCGGGGACGTAAAACACGGAAACATGGATTACTTCTTTGTTGATGGTCCGATTGGATTGCAGTTTAGGGAATAGATGTATATTTCAAATATTTAAATGTTCATACCAAAACAAAAGCAGTAACTTGAATACTTCTCCTTCGATAATCGGAAATGATCGATTTGTGTGGCCGGTGGAAAGCGTGGCAGCGAAAAGTTCAAAATAAACTCGATCTACCTATGGTATACAGGATTCTTCATGTGAAAAAGAGTTTCTTTAGTCTTTGTAAAAGCTGAAGATCTAGACGTTCAAACGGACAGACGGACCGGTTTTATTGCTTCCTTTTTCGATTCTGATTGTCCAAACAAAAAAGTTGCTCTGAAATCATAGACATTGCGAGGGCCCTAGATTGATAATTACTTAGCCCATCACCGTATGTTGGAGAGTAAGAGTAAATTATTATGTAGGGTAGTACATTTTATTTATGTAATTTATTTTCATGTAGTACATTCTTGGGTACGGCTAGTTTACGGATTTTACAGCGTATGATTCACCGCGTGTTTCTGAGATATAGGCGTTCATACAGACGGACAGATAGACATGGCTTAATCGACTCGGCTAGTGATCCTGAGCAAGAATATATATACTTTATGGGGTTGCAGATGCCTCCTTCTGCGTGTTACGCACATTTCGACAAACACAATAGACCATGTATTTTTTTAAAATCCATCGTCTAAAAAGGAAATAATAGAGTATATATATATAAAATATATGCATGTGGTATATAGAATGTATGTAGAACATATAACATTAGGGTGATTCAGTATGTGTGGTATATAAACTCTATTCGCTTCATTTGTTATAGGATGGAACATGTTGTTGGGTTGGTTGTTTTTGCTGTCGTCTTATGTATTATCGTTTTGTTGTTGCTGTTGTAATTTTTATTGTTGTTGTATTTGTTGTATTTTGAAGACGTGTTTTACATACCTCTGCCAAAATAGTGCCGGGAAGTCATTTTTACTATGTTAGATGGTAAAATGTTTTCTTGTTTTTTTTATTTCGGGGATTTTCTTTTTTTATGTTTTCTTAACTTTCATATTCAGATACTCGTTATAAAGCAATTAAATGTCACAATTCACGAACAAAATATCCAAAAATGTTAAATAAATGGAAAAACGGTTAAAGAAATGGAAAATGTAAATGTGGCAGTTAGTTAGAAGAGCGAAAAAGTCTTGAGCATGAAAACAGAAAGAGAAAAGTGAAAAAATGTTATAGAAAAAGGCAAAAGAACTTTTCAAAATTAAAAAGAAAAAGATTTTTTAAAGCAAAAATTATTACAAGCAAGTAAATAAAGCTACAGTCGAGCGTGCCCGACAGTAAGATACCATTCGCCCAGTTTCGAAACAAATTATCACACAATTAATTCCATCAAAAAAACGCTGCACAAGTTTATCCGCCACCTATTGTTTAAATTAGATCTGTTTTTTATGGGGCCATCTACATGTGAAAACGGCATAGCTTTACACACGCTACGGCTGAAAATAAGCATCGTAACGATGACGTCACGACGCGCAGCACAGGCGCAAGCGGGGGAAGTACGGAAAACGGAAACATGGATTACTTCTTTGTTGATGGTCCGATTGGATTGTAGTTTAGGGAATAGATTTATATTGCAAATATTTATGTTCATACCAAAGCAGAAAGCTGTAACTTGAATACTTCTCCTGATAATCGGAAATGATCGATTTGTGTGGCCGGTGGGCGTGGCATCAAAAATTCAAAATAAACTCGATCTACCTATGGTATACAGGAACCTTCATGTGAAATATGGTGTCTCTAGTCTTTGTAATAGCTGAGATCTAGACGTTCAAACGGACAGACGGACATGGCTCAATCGACTCAGCTAGTGATCCTGAGTCAGAATATATATACTTTGTGGGGTCGGCCACGCCTCCTACTTAGTATACCATTTTTGACCATTTTCAATGGTCGAATGGTATAAAAAGGAATAATTGCACATCACCTGATTCTGCTTGAATTTTGCTAATCTATATACCTTTTCGAGGCAGCGTGAGACCAATACAATATATATATATATATATATATATATATATATATATATATATATATATATATATATATATATATATATATATATATACATATATATTTGTATATATATCGGGTGTAGGTGTATGCATGTAAAGGCAGTTCTTGAATTTTGAATTTGTCGATAATGAATATAATGACTGTGTTAGGGGCACTCATGCTATGAAGTTTTCACGTTGCGTCTGCGACATGTTCCATAAATTCGAACATTATTTGGCTTAGGCTCACCCGCAGACCACATGCATTCCGATCCGAAAGTGCACGCAATTCCGATAATAAATATTTACAAAATGTCAAATTTCTTTCCACTGTTCTGCCTGAAGTAGAAGAAGCTGCAGTCGTATCAATGCTTGCTTCGCATCGGATCGGAGGATGTATCTGTTGTGGTTCGCTTCTCAATGGAGTCCTAGACTGTGGTTTGCTACTTGATGGAATCTTAGGATCGCATCGCATCGGAAAACGGATTTGTTGTGGGTTGCATTTCAATGGAGTGCTTCAAAACTGTTGTAGCTCAATTGAGAGCGATGATCTGGGTATGCATACTGCAATGGGAACATTAGTTGATCGTTCTGGTGCAAAAGGACTTACATCTGGCACTGTTAGCTGAACGTAAATAAACATATGTAATTTATTTGCTTTTTATTATATATTTTCGATCGATGAAGCATCTTTCTTTCGTTTAATGATTTATTGGCCTTTTTTGGCGGCGGATATGTAAAAGAAATTGTTCTATTCAGGTATCTGTTTTATGGTAATTAATCTGGTAAAACTTACAGTATTATTAATCTGGTAACACTTACAGTATCCGACGAGAATCCTTCGACTCCGGGTCGCTTTAAAACACTGTTGAAAACCAATTGCCCATCCACACTAAATCGCCCAAATCTTTCTACACGCAGGCTTTACATTTTTCTTAAATGTTCTATGAAAAACAATCAGTATTGCTTACTTAGCCGTTTTTTCGTCAAACTGATTTAACATTCCTTTCTTTAAAAAGCATGCAGCGATAAGTTTAGATTTACTTGTATACCTTTTTAGCGATTTTCCTCTAAAAAGAGATTCTTGAGTTTTGAAAAAGTGCCAACACTGAAAGCAACACTAACAGCTGACCGGTTTTATTTTGCTTCCTTTTTTCGCTATTCTATTGTGAACCAAACAAAAAAGTTGCTCTTAAATCATAGACATATGCGAGGGTAGATTGATAATTACTTAGCCCATCACCGTATGTTGGAGAGTAAGAGTAAATTATTATGTAGGGTAGTACATTTTATTTAAGTAATTTATTTTCATGTAGTACATTCTTGGGTACGGCTAGTGTCGCGTGTGAGTGTCCGCGGATTTTACAGCGTATGATTCACAGCGTGTTTCTGAGATATAGGCGTTCATACAGACGGACAGACAGACATGGCTTAATCGACTCGGCTAGTGATCCTGAGCAAGAATATATATACTTTATGGGGTTGCAGATGCCTCCTTCTGCGTGTTACGCACATTTCGACAAACACAATAGACCATGTATTTTTTTAAAATCCATCGTCTAAAAAGGAAATAATAGAGTAAATAGTATAAATAGTATAAATATATGCATGTGGTATATAGAATGTATGTAGAACATATAACATTAGGGTGATTCAGTGTGTGTGGTATATAAACTCTATTCGCTTCATTTGTTATAGAATGGAACATGTTGTTGGGTTGGTTGTTTTTGCTGTCGTCTTATGTATTATCGTTTTGTTGTTGCTGTTGTAATTTTGATTGTTGTTGTATTTGTCGTATTTTGAAGACTTGTTTTACATACCTCTGCCAAAATAGTGCCGGGAAGTCATTTTTACTATGTTAGATGGTAAAATGTTTTCTTGTTTTTTTTATTTCGGGGATTTTCTTTTTTTATGTTTTCTTAACTTTCATATTCAGATACTCGTTATAAAGCAATTAAATGTCACAATTCATGAACAAAATATCCAAAAATGTTAAATAAATGGAAAAACGGTTAAAGAAATGGAAAATGTTAGTTAAAAGAGCGAAAATGTCTTGAGCATGAAAACAGAAAGAAAAAAGTGAAAAAATGTTATAGAAAAAGGCAAAAGAACTTTTCAAAATTAAAAAGAAAAAGATTTTTTAAAGCAAAAATTATTACAAGCAAGTAAAGAAAGCTACAGTCGAGCGTGCCCGACAGTAAGATACCATTCGCCCAGTTTCGAAACAAATTATCACAAAATTAATTCCATCAAAAAAACGCTGCACAAGTTTATCCGCCACCTATTGTTTAAATTAGATCTGTTTTTGATGGGGCCATCTACATGTGAAAACGGCGGGGGAAGTACGGAAAACGGAAACATGGATTACTTCTTTGTTGATGGTCCGATTGGATTGTAGTTTAGGGAATACATTTATATTGCAAATATTTATGTTCATACCAAAGCAGAAAGCTGTAACTTGAATACTTCTCCTGATAATCGGAAATGATCGATTTGTGTGGCCGGTGGGCGTGGCATCAAAAATTCAAAATAAACTCGATCTACCTATGGTATACAGGAACCTTCATGTGAAATATGGTGTTTCTAGTCTTTGTAATAGCTGAGATCTAGACGTTCAAACGGACATGGCTCAATCGACTCAGCTAGTGATCCTGAGTCAGAATATATATACTTTGTGGGGTCGGCCACGCCACTTAGTATACCATTTTTGACCATTTTCAATGGTCGAATGGTATAAAAAGGAATAATTGCACATCACCTGATTCTGCTTAAATTTTGCTAATCTATATACCTTTTCGAGGCAGCGTGAGACCAATACAATATATATATATATACATATATATTTGTATATATATCGGGTGTAGGTGTATGCATGTAAAGGCAGTTCTTGAATTTTGAATTTGTCGATAATGAATATAATGACTGTGTTAGGGGCACTCATGCTATGAAGTTTTCACGTTGCGTCTGCGACTTGTTCCATAAATTCGAACATTATTTGGCTTAGGCTCACCCGCAGACCACATGCATTCCGATCCGAAAGTGCACGCAATTCCGATAATAAATATTTACAAAATGTCAAATTTCTTTCCACTGTTCTGCCTGAAGTAGAAGAAGCTGCAGTCGTATCAATGCTTGCTTCGCATCGGATCGGAGGATGTATCTGTTGTGGTTCGCTTCTCAATGGAGTCCTAGACTGTGGTTTGCTACTTGATGGAATCTTAGGATCGCATCGCATCGGAAAACGGATTTGTTGTGGCTTGCATTTCAATGGAGTGCTTCAAAACTGTTGTAGCTCAATTGAGAGCGATGATCTGGGTATGCATACTGCAATGGGAACATTAGTTGATCGTTCTGGTGCAAAAGGACTTACATCTGGCACTGTTAGCTGAACGTAAATAAACATATGTAATTTATTTGCTTTTTATTATATATTTTGTTCATACCGGCTTGGCTTGTATTTGCATTTTCGATCGATGAAGCATCTTTCTTTCGTTTAATGATTTATTGGCCTTTTTTGGCGGCGGATATGCAAAAGAAATTGTTCTATTCAGGTATCTGTTTTATGGTAATTAATCTGGTAAAACTTACAGTATTATTAATCTGGTAACACTTACAGTATCCGACGAGAATCCTTCGACTCCGGGTCGCTTTAAAACACTGTTGAAAACCAATTGCCCATCCACACTAAATCGCCCAAATCTTTCTACACGCAGGCTTTACATTTTTCTTAAATGTTCTATGAAAAACAATCAGTATTGCTTACTTAGCCGTTTTCTCGTCAAACTGATTTAACATTCCTTTTTTAAAAAGCATGCAGCGATAAGTTTAGATTTACTTGTATACCTTTTTAGCGATTTTCCTCTAAAAAGAGATTCTTGAGTTTTGAAAAAGTGCCAACACTGAAAGCAACACTAACAGCTGACCGGTTTTATTTTGCTTCCTTTTTTCGCTATTCTATTGTGAACCAAACAAAAAAGTTGCTCTTAAATCATAGACATATGCGAGGGTAGATTGATAATTACTTAGCCCATCACCGTATGTTGGAGAGTAAGAGTAAATTATTATGTAGGGTAGTACATTTTATTTAAGTAATTTATTTTCATGTAGTACATTCTTGGGTACGGCTAGTGTCGCGTGTGAGTGTCCGCGGATTTTACAGCGTATGATTCACAGCGTGTTTCTGAGATATAGGCGTTCATACAGACGGACAGACAGACATGGCTTAATCGACTCGGCTAGTGATCCTGAGCAAGAATATATATACTTTATGGGGTTGCAGATGCCTCCTTCTGCGTGTTACGCACATTTCGACAAACACAATAGACCATGTATTTTTTAAAATCCATCGTCTAAAACAAAGGAAATAATAGAGTATATATATATAAAATATATGCATGTGGTATATAGAATGTATGTAGAACATATAACATTAGGGTGATTCAGTGTGTGTGGTATATAAACTCTATTCGCTTCATTTGTTATAGGATGGAACATGTTGTTGGGTTGGTTGTATTTTGCTGTCGTCTTATGTATTATCGTTTTGTTGTTGCTGTTGTAATTTTTATTGTTGTTGTATTTGTTGTATTTTAAAGACGTGTTTTACATACCTCTGCCAAAATAGTGCCGGGAAGTCATTTTTACTATGTTAGATGGTAAAATGTTTTCTTGTTTTTTTATTTCGGCATTTTCTTTTTTATGTTTTCTTAACTTTGTATATTCCATTTTAGACGTTCCATTTTCAATGGTCGAATTAAATGTCATAAAAAGGAATAATTGGACATCACCTGATTCTGTTAAATTAGTTAATGGAAAATGTAAATGTGGAGTTAGTTAGAAGACGAAAAACCTTTTCGAGGCATGAAAACGTGAAAGAGAAATATATATAAATGTTATAGAAAATCATTCAATAGGCTTCAAAACTGTTGTAGCTCAATTTATAGCGATGATCTGGGTATACATACTGCAATGGGAATATATAGTTGATATATCTTGTATATATATCTGGTGTTAGGTGTATGAAAAAACATAGTAAAGTATTGCAGTTCAATTTGAATTTTGAATTTGTCGATAATGAATATAATGACTGTGTTAGGGGCACTCATGCTATGAAGTTTTCACGTTGCGTCTGCGACATGTTCCATAAATTCGAACATTATTTGGCTTAGGCTCACCCGCAGACCACATGCATTCCGATCCGAAAGTGCACGCAATTCCGATAATAAATATTTACAAAATGTCAAATTTCTTTCCACTGTTCTGCCTGAAGTAGAAGAAGCTGCAGTCGTATCAATGCTTGCTTCGCATCGGATCGGAGGATGTATCTGTTGTGGTTCGCTTCTCAATGGAGTCCTAGACTGTGGTTTGCTACTTGATGGAATCTTAGGATCGCATCGCATCGGAAAACGGATTTGTTGTGGCTTGCATTTCAATGGAGTGCTTCAAAACTGTTGTAGCTCAATTGAGAGCGATGATCTGGGTATGCATACTGCAATGGGAACATTAGTTGATCGTTCTGGTGCAAAAGGACTTACATCTGGCACTGTTAGCTGAACGTAAATAAACATATGTAATTTATTTGCTTTTTATTATATATTTTGTTCATACCGGCTTGGCTTGTATTTGCATTTTCGATCGATGAAGCATCTTTCTTTCGTTTAATGATTTATTGGCCTTTTTTGGCGGCGGATATGCAAAAGAAATTGTTCTATTCAGGTATCTGTTTTATGGTAATTAATCTGGTAAAACTTACAGTATTATTAATCTGGTAACACTTACAGTATCCGACGAGAATCCTTCGACTCCGGGTCGCTTTAAAACACTGTTGAAAACCAATTGCCCATCCACACTAAATCGCCCAAATCTTTCTACACGCAGGCTTTACATTTTTCTTAAATGTTCTATGAAAAACAATCAGTATTGCTTACTTAGCCGTTTTCTCCGCAAACTGATTTAACATTCCTTTCTTTAAAAAGCATGCAGCGATAAGTTTAGATTTACTTGTATACCTTTTTAGCGATTTTCCTCTAAAAAGAGATTCTTGAGTTTTGAAAAAGTGCCAACACTGAAAGCAACACTAACAGCTGACCGGTTTTATTTTGCTTCCTTTTTTCGCTATTCTATTGTGAACCAAACAAAAAAGTTGCTCTTAAATCATAGACATATGCGAGGTAGATTGATAATTACTTACCCCATCACCGTATGTTGGAGAGTAAGAGTAAATTATTATGTAGGGTAGTAGATTTTATTTAAGTAATTTATTTTCATCTAGTACATTCTTGGGTACGGCTAGTGTCGCGTGTGAGTGTCCGCGGATTTTACAGCGTATGATTCACAGCGTGTTTCTGAGATATAGGCGTTCATACAGACGGACAGACAGACATGGCTTAATCGACTCGGCTAGTGATCCTGAGCAAAAATATATATACTTTATGGGGTTGCGATTCCCCTTTTTGTTTGTTTCCCCCCAAGAAATTTTTTAATTTTTTTTTTTTTTTAATTTAAAAATTTTTTTTGTTTGGCGGGTGGGGGGGGCTTCAAAAATAAAAAAAAAAATATTTTTTCTTTATTTTAAAGGGACCTTTATTTTAAATTTAGTTTTTTTTTTTTTTTTTTTTGGTTAAATTTTGAGGTTTAAACGGACAAACGGAAATACGGACATAGCCAATTTTGTTTGATTTAGTTATTTAATAAATATTTTTTTTTTTTTTGGGGCGTCTCCCGCTTAACTTAGTATTTTATTTTTTTTTTTTTTTAGTTTGGAATTATAAAAAAAAATAAAAATTTTCCTTTTACTTCTTTTTGTTTAATTTTTTTTATATATTTTTTTTTTTGAGGTAGGGGGAGGGGTTTTATATATATATATATATGTCGGCAATGGGGGAGTCTTATCCATTTTTATTTGCAAGTTTTATAATTTTGGTGCAGCAGCACAGCAAGTTCCGATCTATTCCACCAGCCAAACTTCACTGAGGTGATTTTCTCCTTCTACCAATCCTCCTCATATTCTATTCGGTCTATACACAACACTGGCGTTCACTATATTGTCATCCCTCTCTAACACACTATTTATGACAATGAGATCGGACCTCACTCAGCTGCAGAGGCCGTCTGCGCCTCTGCTGCAGTGCTTGTCAGAATTTCACCACAATGCTACAATTTCATCAGATTGTGAAATCATGGTAACGGTTCCCAAAATTCCTGCAGACGCGCTCCGACACGGCCTTCCTGACCTATCACACGTCCTCGTGTGTCTAATCCACCGTTCAAGTCAAACTCATACAATTTCATCAACTTAATCTCCAATTTATTTAACAAACTTCAATGTATTCCTCTCTTACATTTATTAACTTATAGAGCCGCTTACACAAACATTGATTGACAACTCATCTCATGATTGATTTTTCTTTTACAAACTTAATTATAAAGACATCTCCAATTTAGGTATCAAAACTTCAAACTATTCATATTTTCCATAACTTTACTTTCACATATCAACATTGGCGTGTCTTCTCTCACACCCAATCTCTTGACCCCCGCCATAACACTTCTCGTCCCTGCGAGATAGCTGTTATAGTGCGGTCATTACTCTTTTTGAACACACGCCATTTCATTCGTGCCGTTTATCAAATCTTTCCCCTCTTGGGACACAGATGCACGTTCACTAGTGACATCTTTCAACTCTTCTCCCTCTTGGGAGTCACCATTACATTCTGCTGTCAATCGTCTGTCTGGTAACGCTCTTAGCCATTCATGCGAATATTTATATGTTCGCTTATTAACTAACGACTTCAACTCGTATCGATCACCATCTAGTACATTAATTACCTGAAATGGGCCCTTAAATTTGGGGTCAAGCTTCGTTTGATGCCGCTCCTCGCTTTTCAGTAACACATGATCGCCTACCTTATACCGAACTATTTTTGCCTTGTTTTTATCGAACCTTTGCTTATCATACTGTGCATTCTTTTGCATGTTTTCTCTGGCTTGTGCCCTCATCTGTTCTCTATCGACTACACTTTCTTCCACATCGACTGGCAACAACCCAAAAGGTCTAGCTTCTCTTCCTATCAGCAATTCCAAGGCACTTGCCTTAGTGACTCGATTTGTGGTGCAATTCATGGCTAGTTGAATTTCTGCCAACGCATCTTGCCATGATCGCTGACTCGTTTCCACCGCAGTAAGCATGGTCTTAAGAGTGCTCATCACCCTTTCAACCTGCCCATTTGCTCTACTGGCACCTGTAGCTATCAAGTGCAACTCAATCCTGTTTGTTGAACAAAACTCACGGAACTTGTTGCTGGCAAAACTCCTACCCTGATCCGCTATAATACGACTGGGGACCCCAAAGAAAGACATACTTGACTTTATAGCTTTAATGCAATTTTCCGAGTCAAGATTTAGAGTATGATACAAGTGAACAAACTTAGTGAACGCATCTATCTGAACTATAATATATTCCTTTAGATCGTTCTTTCCACTAAGCTTCCCACTTATATCTACGTGTACGGTATGCCAAGGTATGTCAATCTTGGGAATTGGGTGCATTTCAATTTGCATTTTGCCTGATGAAGGCTTGGACAATTTGCATGTCATGCAATTTTCCACAAATTTTCTTACATATTTAGTCATGTGCTCAAACCAATATTTCTCGTAGACTTTGTCTAACGTTTTCTGCCACCCCAAATGCATTACAGCTTCGTGTACGTGGTTAATGACGGACCACCTAAACGCTTTAGGGATTACTGGTAGACAACGAGTCTTGCCATTACGCTGTATTTTGCGATATAGTAATCCAGTTCGAACCTCATATGTTTTATCGATATTTGCCTCCATGTCTTCATTATTCAATTGAGCCAAGATCTTATTTATGCCCTCATCTCGTTGCTGTTCGGCTAATAGCCAATTATCTGTTATTGTCGCCAGATCAACACGAACTTCATCTACTTTGCTTATGGCATTTGAAACTGTGGGAATCGGATTTCGCGATAAGAAATCCACGTGAGCCATTTGGCTGCCCTTGCGATATTCTACACTAAAGTCAAATGCCTGTAAGTACGCCCACCAGCGGTGCACTCTTGGTGTCAACTCGGCCTTTGTACGACTAGCTTTCAATGAGTTGCAATCAGTATACACAACGAATTTTCTGCCGTGCAAATAATGTCTAAAATGTCTTACTGCATTATAGACAGCTAGCGTCTCTAACTCATACGAGTGATACTTGGCTTCTGATATTGACGTGCATTTGCTATAATATTCGACTACTCTGTGTTTCCCTTCTATTTTATGCATGAGCATAGCCCCATAGCCATCTGCACTGGCATCAGTGTGCAATTCAATTGGAAGCTCAGGGTCGAATATGGTCAATACAGGGTCACATGTAAGCACTTTAATAATATCCTGCCGTATCTTCTCGTGTTCCTCCTTCCAAACAAAATCATTCAGCTTAGAGGTTAACTGATACAGTGGCTTCATCTTCTCCGAGAATCGTGGAACAAATTGTCTGAAATACGATGCCAGACCTATAAACTGCCTTAACTGTGTTGTCGAGGTTGGCTGAGATAAGACAGAAAGAGCTTCTATTTTACGAGGATTTGGTTTAATTTCTCCATCCTTGATATAGAATCCTAGGTACTCTATTCCTGTACAAAGAAAATTACATTTTTTTATATTGAACGAGAACCCTGCCTCTGACAACGCTTTTAACACTGTATTCAACCTCTCATATGCTTCCTCCTTCGTATTCGCAACTACTAGCACATCGTCTATGTAAACAACTGCATAGGAATAGGCTAAGTCCCCCAAAGCTTGAACAATGGCACGTTGAAAAATAGACGACGCATTTTTTAGACCAAATGGCATGGCCAGAAACTCATACTGACCCTCTGTAGTCACAAATGCTGTTTTTTCTATAGAATCTGGATGAATCGGTATTTGATAAAATCCGCTGGCCATGTCTAATACGGAAAAATATTTACCACCCCGCAAACGATCTATTTGATCCGAAATCAGTGGCAACGGAAACTTATCAGAAATCGTATTAAGGTTTAGCTCACGAAATTCGATACACAACCTGTCACTGCCGTCCTTCTTTTTAACTAATAACATTGGACTTGCAAATGGAGAACTGCTGGGACGAATAACATTAGATTCAAGCATTTGTTCTATCTTTTCTCTAACCAACAGTTTCTCATCTGCACTGAGTCGATATGGGCGCCTTTGAACAGTTTTATTCTTATCAATTAAACGAATTTCCAATACTCCTGTGGTTACACGCTTATTTGGTATCCCAATTACGAAACTATCGGCATACTTTTCCAATATATTTCTTAATTTACTTTTATCATTATCACTTAATTCTGTATTGGTGTCAAAAAGTGTTTCCAAGGTGTTCTCAGGTGCATTATTTTGAACGGCATTAATAATTTTGGATTTGTAAATACTAAATTTATCAGATTCAATCAATACACCGAAACCAAGCTTTAATATGTCTTGGCCAATCATTATGTCGTGCTTTAAATAGTTATCCATTACAACATGAAACAAAATTTCTAAATTAAATTTTGACATTTGGACTGTTGATAGTATTTGCAAGTGGCTCTTAACTATATTATCACCAATTCCTCTTAAAATAACTAGATTATTACTTCTCTTGCCAGCTAATTTGTTGCTTAATTTTTCTTTTACCAAAGAACATTCGGCTCCCGAATCGAAAAAGAATGGAAAGGGCTCACCCGATTGAAAGAATAATCCACTTGGCTCACTTAATTTGCATACGTCAACTCGCTTTTCGATGTATTTGTTGTTGCCCTTGGGACATACAGAAGCCACATGTCCCATTTCGTCGCATTTAAAACATTTTATGTTCGAACGATCTTTTGACCCAGGCGTGTTGCTTCCGCTGTAGCTTCTTCCTTTTGTGTTTGATGTACCTTCCATTCGAGCGCGGCATTCGGCGAATTTGTGGCCAACTTTTGCACAAAAATGGCACTTAGTCTGCGACTGCATCCTCGACTTCTTCTTTTCTGGGGCAGAATCATCTTCGTTGTTACGTTTCTTGAAGGCGTAAGCTTGCAGCTGTTGTTGAAGCTCATTGCGCGTAGCCACATTTGTCGTAAACACCCAACGCAACAAATTATTATCGATTTGTGCCATGTGAGCCAACGCTACCGATACCGCAATCTCCTCCAGATCCTTGGCCTTCCACTTAGACAGCAACAAGGTAACAATGCGACTTCCATACTGGGCAAAGCTCTCTCCAGTTTTTGGACGTCCATTCAAAACGTTCATGAGAATGGCAGCCGTCGTCTCAATCCCTACGAATCGCTGTATGAACAGTTCCTTGAACTGCGGCCATGTGATTCCAGCGAAGCATATCTGCGACAGCCATTGCGACGCACTGCCTTCTAGCGCTTTGCTCAACGCTATTACGAGCGCACTGCCTACAAGCGCATTATCTGCGAAGATTAAGTCCACCGTGGTGCACCATGCAGATGGATCCGCTCCAGCGCTATCAGCACAGAATTTTGGCAGTGTGACGTGCAAAGACTTTTCATCTGACGCCGGTGCTCTCGTGGCGTGCATGGTTTTTATTATTTCCATGAGGTTACGGTTTTGTGTTTCCAACGCAGCCATATACTGATCAGCGCTGGGCTCTTGTGGCGAAGGCGATCCCACTTCTGATGTCGGCAATGGGGGAGTCTTATCCATTCTTTATTTGCAAGTTTTATAATTTTGGTGCAGCAGCACAGCAAGTTCCGATCTATTCCACCAGCCAAACTTCACTGAGGTGATTTTCTCCTTCTACCAATCCTCCTCATATTCTATTCGGTCTATACACAACACTGGCGTTCACTATATTGTCATCCCTCTCTAACACACTATTTATGACAATGAGATCGGACCTCACTCAGCTGCAGAGGCCGTCTGCGCCTCTGCTGCAGTGCTTGTCAGAATTTCACCACAATGCTACAATTTCATCAGATTGTGAAATCATGGTAACGGTTCCCAAAATTCCTGCAGACGCGCTCCGACATATATATATATATATATATAATATAATAATATTTATATATATTTGTATATATATGTAGGTGTATGCATGTAAAGACAGTTCTTGAATTTTGAATTTGTCGATAATGAATATGATGACTGTGTTAGGGGCACTCATGCTATGAAGTTTTCACGTTGCGTCTGCGACATGTTCCATAAATTCGAACATTATTTGGCGTAGGCTCACCCGCAGACCACATGCATTCCGATCCGAAAGTGCACGCAATTCCGATAATAAATATTTACAAAATGTCAAATTTCTTTCCACTGTTCTGCCTGAAGTAGAAAAAGCTGCAGTCAATCAATGCTTGCTTCGCATCGGATCGGAGGATGTATCTGTTGTGGTTCGCTTCTCAATGGAGTCCTAGACTGTGGTTTGCTACTTGATGGAATCTTAGGATCGCATCGCATCGGAAAACGGATTTGTTGTGGCTTGCATTTCAATGGAGTGCTTCAAAACTGTTGTAGCTCAATTGAGAGCGATGATCTGGGTATGCATACTGCAATGGGAACATTAGTTGATCGTTCTGGTGCAAAAGGACTTACATCTGGCACTGTTAGCTGAACGTAAATAAACATATGTAATTTATTTGCTTTTTATTATATATTTTGTTCATACCGGCTTGGCTTGTATTTGCATTTTCGATCGATGAAGCATCTTTCTTTCGTTTAATGATTTATTGGCCTTTTTTGGCGGCGGATATGCAAAAGAAATTGTTCTATTCAGGTATCTGTTTTATGGTAATTAATCTGGTAAAACTTACAGTATTATTAATCTGGTAACACTTACAGTATCCGACGAGAATCCTTCGACTCCGGGTCGCTTTAAAACACTGTTGAAAACCAATTGCCCATCCACACTAAATCGCCCAAATCTTTCTACACGCAGGCTTTACATTTTTCTTAAATGTTCTATGAAAAACAATCAGTATTGCTTACTTAGCCGTTTTCTCCGCGAACTGATTTAACATTCCTTTCTTTAAAAAAGAATGCAGCGATAAGTTTAGATTTACTTGTATACCTTTTTAGCGATTTTCCTCTAAAAAGAGATTCTTGAGTTTTGAAAAAGTGCCAACACTGAAAGCAACACTAACAGCTGACCGGTTTTATTTTGCTTCCTTTTTTCGCTATTCTATTGTGAACCAAACAAAAAAGTTGCTCTTAAATCATAGACATATGCGAGGGTAGATTGATAATTACTTAGCCCATCACCGTATGTTGGAGAGTAAGAGTAAATTATAATGTAGGGTAGTACATTTTATTTATGTAATTTATTTTCATGTAGTACATTCTTGGGTACGGCTAGTGTCGCGTGTGAGTGACCGCGGATTTTACAGCGTATGATTCACAGCGTGTTTCTGAGATATAGGCGTTCATACAGACGGACAGACAGACATGGCTTAATCGACTCGGCTAGTGATCCTGAGCAAGAATATATATACTTTATGGGGTTGCAGATGCCTCCTTCTGCGTGTTACGCACATTTCGATAAACACAATAGACCATGTATTTTTTTAAAATCCATCGTCTAAAAAGGAAATAATAGAGTATATATATATAAAATATATGCATGTGGTATATAGAATGTATGTAGAACATGTAACATTAGGGTGATTCAGTGTGTGTGGTATATAAACTCTATTCGCTTCATTTGTTGTAGGATGGAACATGTTGTTGGGTTGGTTGTTTTTGCTGTCGTCTTATGTATTATCGTTTTGTTGTTGCTGTTGTAATTTTTATTGTTGTTGTATTTGTTGTATTTTGAAGACGTGTTTTACATACCTCTGCCAAAATAGTGCCGGGAAGTCATTTTTACTATGTTAGATGGTAAAATGTTTTCTTGTTTTTTTTATTTCGGGGATTTTCTTTTTTTATGGTTTCTTAACTTTCATATTCAGATACTCGTTATAAAGCAATTAAATGTCACAATTCACGAACAAAATATCCAAAAATGTTAAATAAATGGAAAAACGGTTAAAGAAATGGAAAATGTAAATGTGGCAGTTAGTTAGAAGAGCGAAAAAGTCTTGAGCATGAAAACAGAAAGAGAAAAGTGAAAAAATGTTATAGAAAAAGGCAAAAGAACTTTTCAAAATTAAAAAGAAAAAGATTTTTTAAAGCAAAAATTATTACAAGCAAGTAAAGAAAGCTACAGTCGAGCGTGCCCGACAGTAAGATACCATTCGCCCAGTTTCGAAACAAATTATCACACAATTAATTCCATCAAAAAAACGCTGCACAAGTTTATCCGCCACCTATTGTTTAAATTAGATCTGTTTTTGATGGGGCCATCTACATGTGAAAACGGCATAGCTTTACACACGCTACGGTTGAAAATAAGCATCGTAACGATGACGTCACGACGCGCAGCACAGGCGCAAGCGGGGGAAGTACGGAAAACGGAAACATGGATTACTTCTTTGTTGATGGTCCGATTGAATTGTAGTTTAGGGAATAGATTTATATTGCAAATATTTATGTTCATACCAAAGCAGAAAGCTGTAACTTGAATACTTCTCCTGATAATCGGAAATGATCGATTTGTGTGGCCGGTGGGCGTGGCATCAAAAATTCAAAATAAACTCGATCTACCTATGGTATACAGGAACCTTCATGTGAAATATGGTGTCTCTAGTCTTTGTAATAGCTGAGATCTAGACGTTCAAACGGACAGACGGACATGGCTCAATCGACTCAGCTAGTGATCCTGAGTCAGAATATATATACTTTGTGGGGTCGGCCACGCCTCCTACTTAGTATACCATTTTTGACCATTTTCAATGGTCGAATGGTATAAAAAGGAATAATTGCACATCACCTGATTCTGCTTGAATTTTGCTAATCTATATACCTTTTCGAGGCAGCGTGAGTGGTGATATATATATATATATATATATATATATATATATATATATATATATATATATATATATATATATATATATATATATATATATATATATATATATATTTATATATTTGTATATATATATATATGTTAGGGGCACTCATGCTATGAAGTTTTCACGTTGCGTCTGCGACATGTTCCATAAATTCGAACATTATTTTGGATAATAAATATTTACAAAATGTTAAATTTCTTTCCACTGTTCTGCCTGAAGTAGAAGAAGCTGCAGTCAATCAATGCTTGCTTCGCATCGGATCGGAGGATGTATCTGTTGTGGTTCGCTTCTCAATGGAGTCCTAGACTGTGGTTTGCTACTTGATGGAATCTTAGGATCGCATCGCATCGGAAAACAGATTTGTTGTGGCTTGCATTTCAATGGAGTGCTTCAAAACTGTTGTAGCTCAATTGAGAGCGATGATCTGGGTATGCATACTGCAATGGGAACATTAGTTGATCGTTCTGGTGCAAAAGGACTTACATCTGGCACTGTTAGCTGAACGTAAATAAACATATGTAATTTATTTGCTTTTTATTATATATTTTGTTCATACCGGCTTGGCTTGTATTTGCATTTTCGATCGATGAAGCATCTTTCTTTCGTTTAATAATTTATTGGCCTTTTTTGGCGGCGGATATGCAAAAGAAATTGTTCTATTCAGGTATCTGTTTTATGGTAATTAATCTGGTAAAACTTACAGTATTATTAATCTGGTAACATTTACAGTATCCGACGAGAATCCTTCGACTCCGGGTCGCTTTAAAACACTGTTGAAAACCAATTGCCCATCCACACTAAATCGCCCAAATCTTTCTACACGCAGGCTTTACATTTTTCTTAAATGTTCTATGAAAAACAATCAGTATTGCTTACTTAGCCGCTTTTTCGTCAAACTGATTTAACATTCCTTTCTTGAAAAAGCATGCAGCGATAAGTTTAGATTTACTTGTATACCTTTTTAGCGATTTTGCTCTAAAAAGAGATTCTTGAGTTTTGAAAAAGTGCCAACACTGAAAGCAACACTAACAGCTGACCGGTTTTATTTTGTTTCCTTTTTTCGCTATTCTATTGTGAGCCAAACAAAAAAGTTGCTCTTAAATCATAGACATATGCGAGGGTAGATTGATAATTACTTAGCCCATCACCGTATGTTGGAGAGTAAGAGTAAATTATTATGTAGGGTAGTACATTTTATTTAAGTAATTTATTTTCATGTAGTACATTCTTGGGTACGGCTAGTGTCGCGTGTGAGTGTCCGCGGATTTTACAGCGTATGATTCACAGCGTGTTTCTGAGATATAGGCGTTCATACAGACGGACAGATAGACATGGCTTAATCGACTCGGCTAGTGATCCTGAGCAAGAATATATATACTTTATGGGGTTGCAGATGCCTCCTTCTGCGTGTTACGCACATTTCGACAAACACAATAGACCATGTATTTTTTTAAAATCCATCGTCTAAAAAGGAAATAATAGAGTATATATATATAAAATATATGCATGTGGTATATAGAATGTATGTAGAACATATAACATTAGGGTGATTCAGTATGTGTGGTATATAAACTCTATTCGCTTCATTTGTTATAGGATGGAACATGTTGTTGGGTTGGTTGTTTTTGCTGTCGTCTTATGTATTATCGTTTTGTTGTTGCTGTTGTAATTTTTATTGTTGTTGTATTTGTTGTATTTTGAAGACGTGTTTTACATACCTCTGCCAAAATAGTGCCGGGAAGTCATTTTTACTATGTTAGATGGTAAAATGTTTTCTTTTTTCTTTTTTATTTCGGGGACTTTCTTTTTTTATGTTTTCTTAACTTTCATATTCAGATACTCGTTATAAAGCAATTAAATGTCACAATTCACGAACAAAATATCCAAAAATGTTAAATAAATGGAAAAACGGTTAAAGAAATAGAAAATGTAAATGTGGCAGTTAGTTAGAAGAGCGAAAAAGTCTTGAGCATGAAAACAGAAAGAGAAAAGTGAAAAAATGTTATAGAAAAAGGCAAAAGAACTTTTCAAAATTAAAAAGAAAAAGATTTTTTAAAGCAAAAATTATTACAAGCAAGCAAAAAAAGCTACAGTCGAGCGTGCCCGACAATAAGATACCATTCGCCCAGTTTCGAAACAAATTATCACACAATTAATTCCATCAAAAAAACGCTGCACAAGTTTATCCGCCACCTATTGTTTAAATTAGACCTGTTTTTGATGGGGCCATCTACATGTGAAAACGGCATAGATTTACACACGCTACGGGTGAAAATAAGCATCGTAACGATGACGTCACGACGCGCAGCACAGGCGCAAGCGGGGGAAGTACGGAAAACGGAAACATGGATTACTTCTTTGTTGATGGTCCGATTGGATTGTAGTTTAGGGAATAGATTTATATTGCAAATATTTATGTTCATACCAAAGCAGAAAGCTGTAACTTGAATACTTCTCCTGATAATCGGAAATGATCGATTTGTGTGGCCGGTGGGCGTGGCATCAAAAAATTCAAAATAAACTCGATCTACCTATGGTATACAGGAACCTTCATGTGAAATATGGTGTCTCTAGTCTTTGTAATAGCTGAGATCTAGACGTTCAAACGGACAGACGGACATGGCTTAATCGACTCGGCTAGTGATCCTGAGCAAGAATATATATACTTTATGGGGTTGCAGATGCCTCCTTCTGCATGTTACATACGTTTGCACAAACTTAGTATACCATTGTTGACCATTTTCAATGGTCGAATGGTATAACAAGTAAGAACGGCTACAGATCAGATTTAGAAAACTGTTATTGGTAAACGTGTTTTTCAAAGAAAAATAATAAACAACACATATAATTTTCAGTTAGACGCCAAGCAGTTGGAAAAACACTGCTTGGAAAAAACACTTCTTGCTTGCTTATAGTGGACGCAGTGCAAATCTATTTGAAACGTTGAATAACTTTTATGTCATTATCCGATCGGAACCAAATTTCAGCGATCGTTTAGGTGGTAAATACTGCAGCTTTATTATTGCGCTTGCTATACGGTTTATCAATTTGCGGAGGCGGAAGTAGGCGTGTCCGAAATTTTAATACAAATTTTACAGCGTATGATTCACAGCGTGTTTCTG
>JAEIGP010000247.1:0-307109 GCA_018904095.1 Zaprionus ghesquierei | reverse complement strand
ATTAATTTCAAACGCTTTAGATAGTCTTTAACTGCTTCCTCAATGCTAAAAGCTGATCTTCACGCGACAATATGTCTTTAGCCTCTCCCAAAAGATGAAACTTGTTAAGGAGTCTATAGGAGCTGCCATGTGTTGCCATGTTAAAGCCATACAGCGCGAAATAAGGAGAGCAACCTATGCTTTTGTGGTGCGCATTTCTCAGCGCGCAACTAATCGCGTGGATATGTTTATCCCACTCATTGTGATTTTTCGATAGGAACGCACGAATACCAACAAGCAAGGATCGATTGACGCGCTTGGATGCCTTCCATTGCGGTGAGTATACAGCCGGGTACGAGTGACGCACACCCAATGACGTTAGCCAAGCATTAAAGTCTTTGCTTTTGAACTGAACGCCATTGATTTGATTCTTGAGAAATTCCTGTATAGGTCCAGCAGTTAACTTTTTAAGAGGGCACAGCCAATGGAACTTTGTAAAATGGTACAAGACTATAAGAAGTCCTATTTCTATTCTACTTCGCGGATACGGGCCGAGGATATCAATGTATAAACGCTCGAAAGGTCTATCCGTCGTGGCAGCTTTACACATCGGAGATCTCAAAGTGATGTTTGGCGCTTTTGTGGCCTTGCACACGTCGCAATTGCATACGTAATCCCTCACTTGAGTGACCATTCCGGGCCAAAAGAAATTACGCATAATGAGCTGCTGAGCTTTGGCCATGCCGCCATGAGCACTGGTAACCGTGACACGCAAACTATTGATCACAGACTCGGTTAACGCCTGCGGAACCCAAAGTTTCCATGCAAGCTACTCACCAAGCGCTGTTCCGTCGGTGTGTTGTGTACGTATGTATAAATATTGGTCCTTAACTTTCTTCTCTCTACGAAGACTAAGACTGAATTTGTAATCTACTCTTGAGGTTTGGTTGACGCATTAGCCAGAGGAGTCTTGCATGGTCTGTAATTATCTCAAACTCCTGCAGCTCGAGATAACAACGCAAATTTTTCGATGGCCAGCACCGCAGTCAAGCATTCACGTTCTGTGACACTGTAATTGCGTTGAGCAGAGTTGAGCTTTCTTCGACATGAAGGCAACAGGACGCGCTTCATTATCCTCACGGCACAGTCGCTAGCGTCAATGCACATAACATTTCTTTTCAAATTCAGGATTTTGTAGGACGGATGCTGAAGTAATAACTTCCCTCAAGTTTGTCAAAGCGACTTGAGCTGCAACCGTCCACACAAACTTCCTTTTTGAAGATAGAAGCTCTGTTACCGGAAATACCAGCTCAGAAAAGTTCTTGATAAATCGCCTATACCACTCTACAGGACCTAGAAAACGCCGAGCATGCTTCAGTGTCTTTGGGGATGGGCAAGGATGGATGATAGCCTCCACATTATTTGGATCTGTGGCGATCAACGTTGGCGTTCAACGTTAGATTAGCTCTGCGAAATTCGTCAGACAAACGAATCAGAACTGCTAAATGTGTTTCGAAGTCTTCAGAGACTATGCAAATATCGTCTAAATATCCGAAAACGCATGTCTTGAGATCCGGTGGAATCAATTGTACCACTAATCGACACATCGTTTGAGGCGCGTTGTACAAACCGAAAGGCGTAACGGTAAATTGGTACAACGGCCTACCAGGGACGGTAAATGCTGTAATAGCTTTGGCTTCCTCTGTGAGAGGTATCTGAAAGCTTTGGCTTCTTCTGTGAGAGGTATCTCAAAAAACTTTGGCTTCCTCTGTGAGAGGTATCTGCCAAAAGGCATCCTTGAGGTCTAACTTGGTGATAATGATAGCCATTGGTAACCTTGAAAATATGCCGTCTATGTTTGGCAAAGGATATGCGTCTTTTCGGGTGCAGTCATTTATACGACGTGCATCAAGACAAAGTCGCACCTTCCCAGGTTTTATGACTAGTCGCATTGGTAAGCTCCATGGGCTCTGTGAAGTTTTAATGACATCATCTGACAGCATTCTATCGATGTCTTGATACATAAGCTTCTATACTCCAGGTGAAACTGGATAAGAGCGCTGTTTGATGGGCTTTGAAGTGCTGACATCAATGTCATGACTCAAAAGTGACGTTTTTCCCAGCCCTTGCTCAGCATAATTGGGAAACAAATTGATGACTGCAGCCAGACGAGCTTTTTGGGATTCAGTCAAAGGTTATTGCTTCTCCTCTTCCTTATTAACCTCGCTTAATAAGCATGGAGGATCAATGGCAGAGATAACTCCGGGAGCAAGGTCGAAAATTCCCCAGAAGTTTATGCCTTAAATAACGTTTACTAATGGATGGAATGACGTAAAGAAATATCTTTTTATAAATGCCGTTATAGTTCACATCAACGCAGAGAACGCCTGTAATATGCGGAACGATCGGTTTGAAGTGTGGACAGTCTGTCCAACTATTCCCAGCCAAATCAGCTCCGATACAGCTGATTATAGCACCAGTTTCAAGAAATCCTATTTCAGTCAGGGCCAAGAATGAAACAGCAGCATATAAGCGACCATCCGCCTGGTCGTTTACTATGGCTGCTATTAGCCGTTGTCGTGACGTTTTGACTATAGACCAGAAGTTACGCATACGCAAGATGCTGCGTTTGACTTTGCGACAAATAGAGGATATATCTCCGAAAATTCGGGAACGAAGCCGCTCATAATGAGCTAGCCGCTCATGATAAGAACGAAACGGGCTCAAAGGTTGTAAGTCTGGTGAGTTTTGCACGAGTGTCTGTTTTAAAGGAGCAGACAAACGCTGGGGACAATCTGCCAGATTTCCCTATGACAGCGGGCTCTATTAATGGGCCCTTCGTCGGCTGTCGACAACGGGACCCGCTTTCAGGTTTTC
This sequence comes from Zaprionus ghesquierei, assembly GCA_018904095.1. Classification (NCBI taxonomy): domain Eukaryota; kingdom Metazoa; phylum Arthropoda; class Insecta; order Diptera; family Drosophilidae; genus Zaprionus; species Zaprionus ghesquierei. The sequence continues at coordinate 304,253 of JAEIGP010000247.1, read as the reverse complement.
GGCCCTTTTACTGCAGGTCGGACACTGCGGCTTATTAATTTCCTTAGCTCCGCACCCATGACAAAATATGCAGCGCTCTGCTAAACACATATCCCATGTGTGACCTGGTGTATTGCAATTCCAACAAGTCAAAGGTTTTCTTGCCAACTGTACTGCTTCTACAGATGCATTCTATTCTGAATCCGATTGAGACGAATCTTCTTCGGCTTTTAATGGCACTTCAGATCTTCTAAACACTTTAGGACCAACTGCGATTTTTGAAGATGGACGAGATTCGACGTTTCCTAAAAGGTTTTCTTGTTTATAAATCAACTTTCTGATGTGAGCGACTGAATATCTGAATAAGTTACGAAGTAATTGCTGTGTTAATCGATATTCATCAAGCGATTCTGCGAGACGAGACGCAATTTTCATAATAGATTCGATATACAGTTCAAAGGATTCTCCTTCTCGCTGTTTACGCGCACGGATTTCTTCCATGAGGATGTCATCATCCTTGACATCCTGATATTAGCTTTTCAAGGACAAGCAAAACTATTCCCAAGTGATCACCCTATTTTCTTTACGAAAGCGTGAGAATGTGAGAAGGACGTGCATTTTTGCAAAGTATCTGAAAATCTCCGCTGAGACAATCCTCAGTGAGAGCTCTAACTCGATATAGAAACTCTTGAACTGATGGACCAGTAAGACGAGCGAGATTGAATACTGTAACTCCCCTTACTCGTCTACCTCGAGTAGAACGCTTGGTTGGTTGGATACCTAGTATCGTCCACTCTTACCTCTTCAGCTGTGACTGTGACTGTTGCTGAAGGACCTGGCATTTCATCTAAAATCACTTGTATACCTCCCGTGGATTCACAAATAGGACAAACAGGGGTTGTCTCTAAGATAATTTTGTAGGCAATCCCGATGAAACACGTGAACACAGTCAGTTGTTACAACATTTGAGGGTCCTATCATGTGTTCATCGCATAAAACACAGGTGCCTATGGTTCCTGCGGTTCTTGCACTGATAACAGTGACGACTTGGTTAGCCAATTACACTTCTCTGTCCCCTTTAGAATCTCTCGTAACTTCCTATCTCTAACACTTTCTCATTGTAGGTCGAACTATGCCTGGCATGAACATATCCTCATGGCTAACGCAAATTCTATAGACATAAAATCTTTAATTCTTTCTCGTCTGTGTGGAAATTAGTCCTTCTTAATGTATTTCCTCGTTTTCTTTCTTCTATCCATAACCTATAATTCTTTACTTTTATTTAGAATCTTAAGTCTGATTTTTTTTAACCTCAGTTCGATGAGGCGTACTAAAAACTAACACCTTAGTAACTTTTCTGATATGATTGGATTTTTCTGGGTTTTCCCCAATCCATCGCAACAAATGTTGGATCGGCTTGAATTTTTGTTGTTTTTCCCTTCAAATGTTGAATCTCTTTAAATAAATAAAATTTTAATTATTACTTTGTTTACCCTTAAATTTTTGTTATTAAATTTTAATTTTAACTTGATTTTAAATTTTAACTTTAATCTTTTTGTTAATTAAATTATTTTGTTCTTTATTTTATTTAATCTTAATCTTTTTAAATTTTGTGTCGATTGTCATTAGTTGAGGTTAAATAAATAAATAAATAAATAAGAAGATTATGACTATAAAAAACAGAATTCAAGTTCGTATCAAGGAAAAGAAATTTGAGGCGGTAATAATAAATTTGAGGCGGTAGTAATAATATAGATATACCCAGATTGTTGTTTATTTATTTCTTGAGTTTATATAAACCGATGCTTTTCCCTAATATGATTATATTGTTGTATTATTTCAAGTATAAAATACAACAATAAGACAATAGGCTTACATGAAGGTTACATATACAAATATTTTATATGTTTGTACGATCCTCATATATACATCTATTATACAACTGCTAATGTCTCTTTCTCTAGTCTGAGGGGATCCTGAATGCGGCTCTTGTCATTCGGTTGAGGTGGTTCGGTGACTAGAAAGGGTGTTAAAATATATCTAGAACAATTTTATTAGTGCATTTAGTTAAGCATGATAAAAATAATTTCTTTATTTACTACAATGTTGAATACTGTTAATTGTTCTAGCATGAAGCTATAAGGGGGTAGTGCAATAGTATGTTGCAACATATTGTAATAGTGTAGCTTAATAATTAATAATACAAATATTTTTTTACTTTCATTTCAATTTAGTAGTTCATTTTAGATTCGAATATATCGTTTCCATTTTTCATTTTGTTTTAAGATTTCAGCATTTTTTCCTTTTACTTTAGTTCGTTATATTTTTTTAGCAGGTGTTAATAAATTGGTAGCCATGAATTAATTATTTTAGAAACTCATATTTGTGTGCATTAAAATTTATTTTCACTTACCCCGACAAGATCCTTGGTACCAAGTTTATGTACGGTGTGTGTTGCTGTTTGGGTATATATAATAATATATATGGCACACACATAATTATCAATTCATTTTAAAAAGCTTTTTTAATTTTTTTTTCCTACATTGATATTTTTCTTCATAATCATTTAAGCCCACTGCATTGGGATATTTAAGCACACTGCATTGGCATTCTTGCGAAAATTTATAAAAATGAAAGAAGGAAACAAATTATTTAAACTATAATTAAGTATTCATATGGACTTAAAGGTTTTAATTAATTTAGCAATTATTTAATACTGATGCATGAGAGCAAAAGAAAGATTGGGGGAATGCATTTAACATTTGGTTGTTTTAGTGGGTGTGTAAGAGGTGTGTGTTCTAAAACACTAGTTTTGTGCGTGTATGATTAATTGTGTGTGTGCATGATTTTTTTTTTTTTATTATATATACGGCAGGAAAATGAAATTTCAAAAGATACCATCTACCGACCGTAGATGGTATGCACGATTCATAACCCTCCAAGTAGAGTTATGCCTACGTACTAAACAAAAACCTCCGCTCCTTCACCTGTCCTTGACATGCTCACCGGGACTGCCAGTCAAAGTATTTCATCGGTGAGAAGGATGTGATGATAAATCGCACTCCCTCTAGTTGTGCGCTGTGCACAACTATGGGGCTCCTTTCTTGACTTTTTAGTCGCCTTTTACGACGTCACCACACGGGAGTACTCCTCATCCGCCATTTCTGTTGGCCATCTCGTCCTTGCGAACACGCTTCATCATGCGGACTATGATTTCGTGAGCCCCATTCCAAACGTCTTTGTTCGCCAACATAGCGGCAATCAGGCCTCTTGGGCTGAGAGGTGCACCAGCGAGCGACTGCAGTTGGATCTTCTCCACAGCGAACCTGGAGCAGTGCAGGAGGATGTGCTCTGCTGTTTCCACCGCGTTTATGCAAAAGAGGCATTGCGCTGTATTCACATGGTGGAACCTAAACAGGTACCCTCGAAAACGACCATGGTCCGTTAGGAACTGGGTCATGTGGTAGTCCACCACTTTGTGCTCACACTCTGCCCATTCCGTTCCGGTCAGGGATAAGCTGGTACGTCCAACGCCCACGTTGCGACTCTTGCCACCTAGTCTGCCAGACTCCACGAATCCACTCGAGAATCTCTGTTTGGTTAACACCTTCTCGCGCTAGATATTGGCCCTTTATCTCCAGATTGAAAAGCCTCTGATTAGTCTCAGTGCCATTGTCCGTGATACTGCCCGCGTACTAGCCAAGTAGGTTACTTTGCTTGTAACACAGCTCCAGATAGGGAGGGATAGCAGAGTCCTTTCCGGCAATCTGGGTCCTCCCACGTTGGGCATAATTCTTGCCAGCTGCAGCTGTCATTGCCGCTTTTCTGCTGGCATACGTTGCGTGGTCCTTAAAGGAGAGCCTACGGTCTATTAGGACTCCCAAGTACTTCAACGCTCCTGCTGAAGTGATTATTTCTCCTTTCACTTCGACCTGCATGCTTTCGATTCTCTTTCTGCTGCTCAACAGAACTAATTCCGTCTTTTGTGCCGCAATTCCTAGGCCGACTTACTCAAGGCAATCGGTGATCGCCCTAATCGCCATATTACTGTTGTCCTGGAGCCCCGGTATTGTCTTGGCCACCGCTGTTACCGCAACGTCGTCGGCGAAACAGTGTAGCTCCACGCCTCTGGGCTTGCTAATCCTCAGGATCCCATCATACATGATGTTCAACAAGATCGGTCCAAGTACCGACCCTTGTGGAACCCCTGTATAGACTTGGTGGCATCTTGGACCAGCTTCAGTTACATACAACAGCGTGCGTTCCCTGAAGTAGTTGCCAACTGCGCTTCGGAGATAACCGGGTATGCCCATGTTACGCATTGCGCCGAGGATATTGGACCATCTCACTGAATTAAACGCGTTCTTCACGTCGAGCGTAATTATGGCACAGTACTTTTTACTGCCGCCTAACCAGTTACGGCTGTGAGGGCATCGAGCGTGCTCTTCCCTTTATGAAAGCCATACTGTTGGTATTGAAGGCCTGTGGAGCCCTCGGAGATGGCGTCTATGCGTGTGTATAAAATGCGCTCAAACAGTTTGCCCACAATGTCCAGCAGACATAAGGGGCGGTAGCTGCCTGCTGCGTTTGCAGGCCCCTTGCCTTTCGGCAGAAGGACAAGTTTCATTGTCTAACACCGCTTGGGGAAGACTCCGTCCAGAAGACATTGTTGGAAAGCCTCCCTGAAGACCTCGGGTCTTGCAGTGGCAGCGGCCTTAACGATTAGCCCAGGAATACCATAGATGCCGGGAGCTTTGTTCGGCTTGTTCCTCTTCGCTGCTTCGACGACTTCGCATGCACGGAAAATCGGAGACGGGGGCTTGTTGAGCGGGTTGCCATAACGTGTCTTGGCTTGGGAATAGCTCCGACACGATGCTTGCCAGTGCGGCTGGGTCCTGAGGGGTACTTCCACCAGCGACGTTAAGTTTTTTCCGGACTTTTTTGTAGACAACGCCTGCAAGCAGGTCCTTAAATGCATTTGCCTTTGCTGCAGATATGCTGTTTTTGAGCTCGGCTCGCTGCGCTTTGTATGCCTCCGTACGTTGGACGTGTTGCGGTCGTAATCTGGATCGCTGCGCTTGTCTTCTCGCCCTTAGACATTCCGTACGGAGCTGGTGTAAAGAGGCACTCCACCTGTAAACAGGGGGCTTGCGTTTCGCATTTGTTTTTCTCGGCATCACTGCGTCGCATGTTACTTTGAGCATGCTCATAAGCGATGCCACCTTGGTCTCCGCGTGTCCATTTGTGGTCTCCATGGATTCAATCTGGTAGGCCAACATATCCTCATCCAGTTTTTTGGTGTTCCATACTGGCCCTAGTGCCCATCTCCGCTGTCTGGGCATCGGTCTCCTTGTTTGTACCCGGAACGTCATCAGGTTATGGTCGCTCAGGGTCCACTAGGACACGGCTGACAAAGGTGACATCGATGCAAGACGAGCCTCTGTCGTTATTAAATGTCGGCTTGAGGCCGTCGTTTAGCAATACGAGGTCTATCAAGTTCATGGCCTCAATCACTGCGCGTCCTCTTGTGTTGGAAGTCCGGCTGCCCCATTCAGTGGCCCAGGCATTGAAATCACCTCCTATGAGTGCTGGTCTGCGCCCTCTTGCAATTCTCGTGAATTGCTCCGGGCTGTCGCTAGGTGGAGCATAGCAGCAATGCGTTGCCGCGCATTGGTATGCTTTCGCTCTCTTCCACAGGTAGGCTAGTGTGACACTTGATAGCCGCCTAACCTAGTTCATTGAGCACCACGGAGTTACCTACACCCGGAAGGTATGGTTCACTCAGGAGCAGTACGTCCGCATTGCGCTCCCTCGCTGTCTGAGCCAAAAGGTTCTGCGCAGCTGCGCAATGGTTGACGTTGAGATGTGATGTGTGCATGATTGTGTATAACTGAGTATGTTTGTGAAATGGGTGTTATTTAATTAATCTTTTCCACTATATCACTATTTATTATCACTATTCCTTTTCCCCAAAGTGTAGATCTTCTTAGAGATGAAGGGTTAAAGATGTGTGGCGTCTCAGCCGGCCAACGATCTTCGTTTATATACACGTGCAGAAAAGGCACAATTTTTACTCTGCCAAGGGAGACTCCGATTATTTAAAGCAAAGGCGGTTAACAGCGTGCTCTGTGAGGTTATCAAAGTGCCGCTAGGGTGCTCCGTAGGGCTTTTCACTCAAACGTATCGGTACTTAAAACAGCAAAACTTGTTAAATGTATGATGGATTTCAAAAGTATATTATATTATATTTATAAGGTATATTATATTTTGCGACATTTCCAACATGAGGCAGGTCAGGTTAGCTTGTCGTCAGATGAGAAAAGAGATGGACCAAGGGCTTAGATATGGTAAAGCTCAACTTTTTGTTCGATAGTTTGTTAGAAGAGAGCTGGACTGGTCACTAGAGAGTTAAACAACATTAATATCGATATCTTAACAATAGACCAGGGATGTACACTACAGCCACACGTCATTTCAAAGCCTTGTTAAAGCGGGGGAAATGACTTGAAAAAAAGGATCCCAAGAGGACATCCCGACGGTTTTACTGCTTTAGATCCTTTGCGTGATATGTACCTAGCTCTCTTCCCTGCAGGTCTTCCAAAAAATAATAAGCTGAACCCAATTTATCCTGGATTTAATTCACTGAGGATTCAACTTAGCATTAATTTGCTTAGCGAAATTGCTTTGCGCGACATTTTTTCGGAAGATTTCCTGCCCTACACGAAAGGACACTTCTCGCGATCGCAAGTTATACTGCCTTATACATAAGTCTTCAACTGCTTCCTTAATTCTACAAGCTGATCTTCACGCGATAATATGTATTTAGCCTCTCCCAGACGATGAAACTTGTTAAGGAGTCTGTAGGAGCTGCCATGTGTTGCCATGTTAAAGCCATACAGCGCGAAATAAGGAGAGCAACCTATGCTTTTGTGGTGCGCATTTCTAAGCGCGCAACTAATCGCGTGGATATGTTTATCCCACTCATTGTGATTTTCCGATAGGATCGCACGAATACCAGCAAGCAAAGATCGATTGATGCGCTCGGATACCTTCTATTGCGGTGAATATACAGCCGTGTACGTGTGACGCACACCCAATCACGTTAGCCAAGCATTAAAGTCTTTGCTTTTGAACTGAACGCCATTGATTTGATTCTTGAGAAATTCCTGTATAGGTGCAGCAGTTAACTTTTTAAGAGGGCACAGCCAATGGAACTTTGTAAAATGATACAAGACTATAAGAAGTCCTATTTCTATTCTACTTCGCGGATACGGGCCGAGGATATCAATGTATAAACGCTCGAAAGGTCTATCCGTCGTGGCAGCTTTACACATCGGAGGTCTCAAAGTGACGTTTAGCGCTTTTGTGGCCTTGCACACGTCGCAATTGCATACGTAATCCCTCACCTGAGTGACCCTTCCGGGCCAAAAGAAATTACGCCTAATGAGCTCCAGAGTTTTAGCCATGCCGCCATGAGCACTGGTAACCGTGACACGCAAACAATTGATCACAGACTCGGTTAACGCCTGCGGAACCCAAAGTTTCCATGCAAGCTACTCACCAATCGTCGTTCCGTCGGTGTGTTGTGTACGTATGTACAAATATTGGTCCTTAACTTCCTTCTCTCTACGATGACTAAGACTGAATTTATAACCTTGCATGCGCATGGCCCACCTGGCTAATCTACCCTTGAGGTTTGGTTGACGCATCAGCCAGAGGGACTCGCAAGGTCTGTAATTATCTCCAACTCCTGCAGCTCGAGATAACAACGAAATTTTTCGACGGCCTGCACCGCAGACAAGCATTCACGTTCTGTGACACTGTTATTGCGTTGAGCAGAGTTGAGCTTCTTCGACATGAAGGCAACAGGACGCGCTTCATTATCCTCTGACAATTGAACCAAAACTGCTCCCACGCCACAATCGCCAGCGTCGCAAAGCACATAACATTTCTTTTCAAATTCAGGATTTTGTAGGACGGGTGCTGAAGTAATAACTTCCCTCTAGTTTGTAAAAGCGACTTGAGCTGCATCCGTCTACACAAACTTTCTTTTTGAAGATAGAAGCTCTGTTATCGGAAATACCAGCTTAGCAAAGATCTTGATAAATCGCCTATACCACCCTACAAGACCTAGAAAACTCCGGGCATGCTTCAGTGTCTTTGGGGATGGCCAGGGATGGATGATAGCCTCCACTTTATTTGGATCTGTGGCGATGTCGCCATGACCTATCAAATATCCCAAGTACCCCACCTGTGTAACGCAGATGTGACTCTTCGAAATGTTCAACGTTAGATTAGCTCTGCGAAATTCGTCACACAAACGAATCAGAACTGCTAAATGGGTTTCAAAGTCTTCAGAGACTATGCAAATATCCGAAAACGCATGTCTTGAGATCCGGTAGAATCAATTGATCCACTAATCGACACATCGTTTGTGACGCGTTGTACAAGCCGAAAGGTGTAACGGTAAATTGGTACAACGGCCTACCAGGGACGGTAAATGTTAAATCTTTGGCTTCCTCTGTAAAGGTATCTGCCAAAAGGCATCCTTAAGGTCTAACTTGGTGATAATGTTAGCCTTCGGTAGCCTTGAAAATATGCCGTCTATGTTTGGCAAAGGATATGCTTCTTTTCGGGTGCAGTCATTTATACGACGTGCATCAAGACAAAGTCGCACCTTCCCAGGTTTTATGACTAGTCGCATTGGTGAGCTCCATGGACTCTGTGAAGGGTTAATGACACCATCTGCCAGCATTCTATCGATCTCTTGATACATAAGCTTCTATACTCCAGGTGAAACTGGATAAAAGCGCTTTTGATGGGCTTTGAAGTGCCGACATCAATGTCATGACTCAAAAGTGACGTTTTTCCCAGCCCTTGCTCAGCATAATTGGGAAACAAATTGATGACTGCAGCCAGACGAGCTTTTTGGGATTCAGTCAAAGGTTATTGCTTCTCCTCTTCCTTATTAACCTCGCTTAATAAGCATGGAGGATCAATGGCAGAGATAACTCCGGGAGCAAGGTCGAAAATTCCCCAGAAGTTTATGCCTTAAATAACGTTTACTAATGGATGGAATGACGTAAAGAAATATCTTTTTACAAATGCCGTTATAGTTCACATCAACGCAGAGAACGCCTGTAACATGCGGAACGATCGGTTTGATGTGTGGACAGTCTGTCGAACTACATAATCATTTAAGCACACTGCATTGGCATATTTAAGCACACTGCATTGAGATTCGACGTTTCCTAAAAGGTTTTCTTGTTTATAAATCAACTTTCTGATGTGAGCGACTGAATATCTGAATAAGTTACGAAGTAATTGCTGTGTTAATCGATATTCATCAAGCGATTCTGCGAGACGAGACGCAATTTTCATAATAGATTCGATATACAGTTCAAAGGATTCTCCTTCTCGCTGTTTACGCGCACGGATTTCTTCCATGAGGATGTCATCATCCTTGACATCCTGATATTAGCTTTTCAAGGACAAGCAAAACTATTCCCAAGTGATCACCCTATTTTCTTTACGAAAGCGTGAGAATGTGAGAAGGACGTGCATTTTTGCAAAGTATCTGAAAATCTCCGCTGAGACAATCCTCAGTGAGAGCTCTAACTCGATATAGAAACTCTTGAACTGATGGACCAGTAAGACGAGCGAGATTGAATACTGTAACTCCCCTTACTCGTCTACCTCGAGTAGAACGCTTGGTTGGTTGGATACCTAGTATCGTCCACTCTTACCTCTTCAGCTGTGACTGTGACTGTTGCTGAAGGACCTGGCATTTCATCTAAAATCACTTGTATACCTCCCGTGGATTCACAAATAGGACAAACAGGGGTTGTCTCTAAGATAATTTTGTAGGCAATCCCGATGAAACACGTGAACACAGTCAGTTGTTACAACATTTGAGGGTCCTATCATGTGTTCATCGCATAAAACACAGGTGCCTATGGTTCCTGCGGTTCTTGCACTGATAACAGTGACGACTTGGTTAGCCAATTACACTTCTCTGTCCCCTTTAGAATCTCTCGTAACTTCCTGTCTCTAACACTTTCTCATTGTAGGTCGAACTATGCCTGGCATGAACATATCCTCATGGCTAACGCAAATTCTGTAGACATAAAATCTTTAATTCTTTCTCGTCTGTGTGGAAATTAGTCCTTCTTAATGTATTTCCTCGTTTTCTTTCTTCTATCCATAACCTATAATTCTTTACTTTTACTTAGAATCTTAAGTCTGATTTTTTTTAACCTCAGTTCGATGAGGCGTACTAAAAACTAACACCTTAGTAACTTTTCTGATATGATTGGATTTTTCTGGGTTTTCCCCAATCCATCGCAACAAATGTTGGATCGGCTTAAATTTTTGTTTTTTTCCCCTTCAAATGTTGAATCTCTTTAAATAAATAAAATTTTAATTATTACTTTGTTTACCGTTAAATTTTTGTTATTAAATTTTAATTTTAACTTGATTTTAAATTTTAACTTTAATCTTTTTGTTAATTAAATTATTTTGTTCTTTATTTTATTTAATCTTAATCTTTTTAAATTTTGTGTCGATTGTCATTAGTTGAGGTTAAATAAATAAATAAATAAATAAGAAGATTATGACTATAAAAAACAGAATTCAAGTTCGTATCAAGGAAAAGAAATTTGAGGCGGTAATAATAAATTTGAGGCGGTAGTAATAATATAGATATACCCAGATTGTTGTTTATTTATTTCTTGAGTTTATATAAACCGATGCTTTTCCCTAATATGATTATATTGTTGTATTATTTCAAGTATAAAATACAACAATAAGACAATAGGCTTACATGAAGGTTACATATACAAATATTATATATGTTTGTACGATCCTCATATATACATCTATTATACAACTGCTAATGTCTCTTTCTCTAGTCTGAGGGGATCCTGAATGCGGCTCTTGTCATTCGGTTGAGGTGGTTCGGTGACTAGAAAGGGTGTTAAAATATATCTAGAACAATTTTATTAGTGCATTTAGTTAAGCATGATAAAAATAATTTCTTTATTTACTACAATGTTGAATACTGTTAATTGTTCTAGCATGAAGCTATAAGGGGGTAGTGCAATAGTATGTTGCAACATATTGTAATAGTGTAGCTTAATAATTAATAATACAAATATTTTTTTACTTTCATTTCAATTTAGTAGTTCATTTTAGATTCGAATATATCGTTTCCATTTTTCATTTTGTTTTAAGATTTCAGCATTTTTTCCTTTTACTTTAGTTCGTTATATTTTTTTAGCAGGTGTTAATAAATTGGTAGCCATGAATTAATTATTTTAGAAACTCATATTTGTGTGCATTAAAATTTATTTTCACTTACCCCGACAAGATCCTTGGTACCAAGTTTATGTACGGTGTGTGTTGCTGTTTGGGTATATATAATAATATATATTGCACACACATAATTATCAATTCATTTTAAAAAGCTTTTTTAATTTTTTTTTCCTACATTGATATTTTTCTTCATAATCATTTAAGCCCACTGCATTGGGATATTTAAGCACACTGCATTGGCATTCTTGCGAAAATTTATAAAAATGAAAGAAGGAAACAAATTATTTAAACTATAATTAAGTATTCATATGGACTTAAAGGTTTTAATTAATTTAGCAATTATTTAATACTGATGCATGAGAGCAAAAGAAAGATTGGGGGAATGCATTTAACATTTGGTTGTTTTAGTGGGTGTGTAAGAGGTGTGTGTTCTAAAACACTAGTTTTGTGCGTGTATGATTAATTGTGTGTGTGCATGATTGTGTTTTTTTTTTATTATATATACGGCAGGAAAATGAAATTTCAAAAGATACCATCTACCGACCGTAGATGGTATGCACGATTCATAACCCTCCAAGTAGAGTTATGCCTACGTACTAAACAAAAACCTCCGCTCCTTCACCTGTCCTTGACATGCTCACCGGGACTGCCAGTCAAAGTATTTCATCGGTGAGAAGGATGTGATGATAAATCGCACTCCCTCTAGTTGTGCGCTGTGCACAACTATGGGGCTCCTTTCTTGACTTTTTAGTCGCCTTTTACGACGTCACCACACGGGAGTACTCCTCATCCGCCATTTCTGTTGGCCATCTCGTCCTTGCGAACACGCTTCATCATGCGGACTATGATTTCGTGAGCCCCATTCCAAACGTCTTTGTTCGCCAACATAGCGGCAATCAGGCCTCTTGGGCTGAGAGGTGCACCAGCGAGCGACTGCAGTTGGATCTTCTCCACAGCGAACCTGGAGCAGTGCAGGAGGATGTGCTCTGCTGTTTCCACCGCTGTGCTCTGCTGTTTCCACCGGTACGTCCAACGCTCACGTTGCGACTCTTGCCACCTAGTCTGCCAGACTCCACGAATCCACTCGAGAATCTCTGTTTGGTTAACACCTTCTCGCGCTAGATATTGGCCCTTTATCTCCAGATCAATGGGTATAATGCTTGAAAGAGCATGCGCTGCCTCATCCGAAACGGTTGAAAAGCCTCTGATTAGTCTCAGTGCCATTGTCCGTGATACTGCCCGCGTACTAGCCAAGTAGGTTACTTTGCTTGTAACACAGCTCCAGATAGGGAGAGATAGCAGAGTCCTTTCCGGCAATCTGGGTCCTCCCACGTTGGGCATAATTCTTGCCAGCTGCAGCTGTCATTGCCGCTTTTCTGCTGGCATACGTTGCGTGGTCCTTAAAGGAGAGCCTACGGTCTATTAGGACTCCCAAGTACTTCAACGCTCCTGCTGAAGTGATTATTTCTCCTTTCACTTCGACCTGCATGCTTTCGATTCTCTTTCTGCTGCTCAACAGAACTAATTCCGTCTTTTGTGCCGCAATTCCTAGGCCGACTTACTCAAGGCAATCGGTGATCGCCCTAATCGCCATATTACTGTTGTCCTGGAGCCCCGGTATTGTCTTGGCCACCGCTGTTACCGCAACGTCGTCGGCGAAACAGTGTAGCTCCACGCCTCTGGGCTTGCTAATCCTCAGGATCCCATCATACATGATGTTCAACAAGATCGGTCCAAGTACCGACCCTTGTGGAACCCCTGTATAGACTTGGTGGCATCTTGGACCAGCTTCAGTTACATACAACAGCGTGCGTTCCCTGAAGTAGTTGCCAACTGCGCTTCGGAGATAACCGGGTATGCCCATGTTACGCATTGCGCCGAGGATATTGGACCATCTCACTGAATTAAACGCGTTCTTCACGTCGAGCGTAATTATGGCACAGTACTTTTTACTGCCGCCTAACCAGTTACGGCTGTGAGGGCATCGAGCGTGCTCTTCCCTTTATGAAAGCCATACTGTTGGTATTGAAGGCCTGTGGAGCCCTCGGAGATGGCGTCTATGCGTGTGTATAAAATGCGCTCAAACAGTTTGCCCACAATGTCCAGCAGACATAAGGGGCGGTAGCTGCCTGCTGCGTTTGCAGGCCCCTTGCCTTTCGGCAGAAGGACAAGTTTCATTGTCTAACACCGCTTGGGGAAGACTCCGTCCAGAAGACATTGTTGGAAAGCCTCCCTGAAGACCTCGGGTCTTGCAGTGGCAGCGGCCTTAACGATTAGCCCAGGAATAACATAGATGCCGGGAGCTTTGTTCGGCTTGTTCCTCTTCGCTGCTTCGACGACTTCGCATGCACGGAAAATCGGAGACGGGGGCTTGTTGAGCGGGTTGCCATAACGTGTCTTGGCTTGGGAATAGCTCCGACACGATGCTTGCCAGTGCGGCTGGGTCCTGAGGGGTACTTCCACCAGCGACGTTAAGTTTTTTCCGGACTTTTTTGTAGACAACGCCTGCAAGCAGGTCCTTAAATGCATTTGCCTTTGCTGCAGATATGCTGTTTTTGAGCTCGGCTCGCTGCGCTTTGTATGCCTCCGTACGTTGGACGTGTTGCGGTCGTAATCTGGATCGCTGCGCTTGTCTTCTCGCCCTTAGACATTCCGTACGGAGCTGGTGTAAAGAGGCACTCCACCTGTAAACAGGGGGCTTGCGTTTCGCATTTGTTTTTCTCGGCATCACTGCGTCGCATGTTACTTTGAGCATGCTCATAAGCGATGCCACCTTGGTCTCCGCGTGTCCATTTGTGGTCTCCATGGATTCAATCTGGTAGGCCAACATATCCTCATCCAGTTTTTTGGTGTTCCATACTGGCCGTAGTGCCCATCTCCGCTGTCTGGGCATCGGTCTCCTTGTTTGTACCCGGAACGTCATCAGGTTATGGTCGCTCAGGGTCCACTAGGACACGGCTGACAAAGGTGACATCGATGCAAGACGAGCCTCTGTCGTTATTAAATGTCGGCTTGAGGCCGTCGTTTAGCAATACGAGGTCTATCAAGTTCATGGCCTCAATCACTGCGCGTCCTCTTGTGTTGGAAGTCCGGCTGCCCCATTCAGTGGCCCAGGCATTGAAATTACCTCCTATGAGTGCTGGTCTGCGCCCTCTTGCAATTCTCGTGAATTGCTCCGGGCTGTCGCTAGGTGGAGCATAGCAGCAATGTGTTGCCGCGCATTGGTATGCTTTCGCTCTCTTCCACAGGTAGGCTAGTGTGACACTTGATAGCCGCCTAACCTAGTTCATTGAGCACCACGGAGTTACCTACACCCGGAAGGTATGGTTCACTCAGGAGCAGTACGTCCGCATTGCGCTCCCTCGCTGTCTGAGCCAAAAGGTTCTGCGCAGCTGCGCAATGGTTGACGTTGAGATGTGATGTGTGCATGATTGTGTATAACTGAGTATGTTTGTGAAATGTGTGTTATTTAATTAATCTTTTCCACTATATCACTATTTATTATCAATATTCCTTTTCCCCAAGGTGTAGATCTTCTTAGAGATGAAGGGTTAAAGATGTGTGGCGTCTCAGCCGGCCAACGATCTTCGTTTATATACACGTGCAGAAAAGGCACAATTTTTACTCCGCCAAGGGAGACTCCGATTATTTAAAGCAAAGGCGGTTAACAGCGTGCTCTGTGAGGTTATCAAAGTGCCGCTAGGGTGCTCCGTAGGGCTTTTCACTCAAACGTATCGGTACTTAAAACAGCAAAACTTGTTAAATGTATGATGGATTTCAAAAGTATATTATATTATATTTATAAGGTATATTATATTTTGCGACATTTCCAACATGAGGCAGGTCAGGTTAGCTTGTCGTCAGATGAGAAAAGAGATGGACCAAGGGCTTAGATATGGTAAAGCTCAACTTTTTGTTCGATAGTTTGTTAGAAGAGAGCTGGACTGGTCACTAGAGAGTTAAACAACATTAATATCGATATCTTAACAATAGACCAGGGATGTACACTACAGCCACACGTCATTTCAAAGCCTTGTTAAAGCGGGGGAAATGACTTGAAAAAAAGGATCCCAAGAGGACATCCCGACGGTTTTACTGCTTTAGATCCTTTGCGTGATATGTACCTAGCTCTCTTCCCTGCAGGTCTTCCAAAAAATAATAAGCTGAACCCAATTTATCCTGGATTTAATTCACTGAGGATTCAACTTAGCATTAATTTGCTTAGCGAAATTGCTTTGCGCGACATTTTTTCGGAAGATTTCCTGCCCTACACGAAAGGACACTTCTCGCGATCGCAAGTTATACTGCCTTATACATAAGTCTTCAACTGCTTCCTTAATTCTACAAGCTGATCTTCACGCGATAATATGTATTTAGCCTCTCCCAGACGATGAAACTTGTTAAGGAGTCTGTAGGAGCTGCCATGTGTTGCCATGTTAAAGCCATACAGCGCGAAATAAGGAGAGCAACCTATGCTTTTGTGGTGCGCATTTCTAAGCGCGCAACTAATCGCGTGGATATGTTTATCCCACTCATTGTGATTTTCCGATAGGATCGCACGAATACCAGCAAGCAAAGATCGATTGATGCGCTCGGATACCTTCTATTGCGGTGAATATACAGCCGTGTACGTGTGACGCACACCCAATCACGTTAGCCAAGCATTAAAGTCTTTGCTTTTGAACTGAACGCCATTGATTTGATTCTTGAGAAATTCCTGTATAGGTGCAGCAGTTAACTTTTTAAGAGGGCACAGCCAATGGAACTTTGTAAAATGATACAAGACTATAAGAAGTCCTATTTCTATTCTACTTCGCGGATACGGGCCGAGGATATCAATGTATAAACGCTCGAAAGGTCTATCCGTCGTGGCAGCTTTACACATCGGAGGTCTCAAAGTGACGTTTAGCGCTTTTGTGGCCTTGCACACGTCGCAATTGCATACGTAATCCCTCACCTGAGTGACCCTTCCGGGCCAAAAGAAATTACGCCTAATGAGCTCCAGAGTTTTAGCCATGCCGCCATGAGCACTGGTAACCGTGACACGCAAACAATTGATCACAGACTCGGTTAACGCCTGCGGAACCCAAAGTTTCCATGCAAGCTACTCACCAATCGTCGTTCCGTCGGTGTGTTGTGTACGTATGTACAAATATTGGTCCTTAACTTCCTTCTCTCTACGATGACTAAGACTGAATTTATAACCTTGCATGCGCATGGCCCACCTGGCTAATCTACCCTTGAGGTTTGGTTGACGCATCAGCCAGAGGGACTCGCAAGGTCTGTAATTATCTCCAACTCCTGCAGCTCGAGATAACAACGAAATTTTTCGACGGCCTGCACCGCAGACAAGCATTCACGTTCTGTGACACTGTTATTGCGTTGAGCAGAGTTGAGCTTCTTCGACATGAAGGCAACAGGACGCGCTTCATTATCCTCTGACAATTGAACCAAAACTGCTCCCACGCCACAATCGCCAGCGTCGCAAAGCACATAACATTTCTTTTCAAATTCAGGATTTTGTAGGACGGGTGCTGAAGTAATAACTTCCCTCTAGTTTGTAAAAGCGACTTGAGCTGCATCCGTCTACACAAACTTCCTTTTTAAAGATAGAAGCTCTGTTATCGGAAATACCAGCTTAGCAAAGATCTTGATAAATCGCCTATACCACCCTACAAGACCTAGAAAACTCCGGGCATGCTTCAGTGTCTTTGGGGATGGCCAGGGATGGATGATAGCCTCCACTTTATTTGGATCTGTGGCGATGTCGCCATGACCTATCAAATATCCCAAGTACCCCACCTGTGTAACGCAGATGTGACTCTTCGAAATGTTCAACGTTAGATTAGCTCTGCGAAATTCGTCACACAAACGAATCAGAACTGCTAAATGGGTTTCAAAGTCTTCAGAGACTATGCAAATATCCGAAAACGCATGTCTTGAGATCCGGTAGAATCAATTGATCCACTAATCGACACATCGTTTGTGACGCGTTGTACAAGCCGAAAGGTGTAACGGTAAATTGGTACAACGGCCTACCAGGGACGGTAAATGTTAAATCTTTGGCTTCCTCTGTAAAGGTATCTGCCAAAAGGCATCCTTAAGGTCTAACTTGGTGATAATGTTAGCCTTCGGTAGCCTTGAAAATATGCCGTCTATGTTTGGCAAAGGATATGCTTCTTTTCGGGTGCAGTCATTTATACGACGTGCATCAAGACAAAGTCGCACCTTCCCAGGTTTTATGACTAGTCGCATTGGTGAGCTCCATGGACTCTGTGAAGGGTTAATGACACCATCTGCCAGCATTCTATCGATCTCTTGATACATAAGCTTCTATACTCCAGGTGAAACTGGATAAAAGCGCTTTTGATGGGCTTTGAAGTGCCGACATCAATGTCATGACTCAAAAGTGACGTTTTTCCCAGCCCTTGCTCAGCATAATTGGGAAACAAATTGATGACTGCAGCCAGACGAGCTTTTTGGGATTCAGTCAAAGGTTATTGCTTCTCCTCTTCCTTATTAACCTCGCTTAATAAGCATGGAGGATCAATGGCAGAGATAACTCCGGGAGCAAGGTCGAAAATTCCCCAGAAGTTTATGCCTTAAATAACGTTTACTAATGGATGGAATGACGTAAAGAAATATCTTTTTACAAATGCCGTTATAGTTCACATCAACGCAGAGAACGCCTGTAACATGCGGAACGATCGGTTTGATGTGTGGACAGTCTGTCGAACTACATAATCATTTAAGCACACTGCATTGGCATATTTAAGCACACTGCATTGGGATTCTTGCGAAAATTTATAAAAATGAAAGATGGAAACAAATTGATTAAACTATAATTAAGTATTCATATGGAATTAAAGGTTTTAATTAATTTAGCAATTATTTAGAACTTATGCATGAGAGCAAAAAAAAGATTGGGGAAATGCATTTAACCCTTGGTTGTTTTACTGGGTGTGTGAGAGGTGTGTGTTCTGAATTTTACACTAGTTTTGTATGTGTATGATCAATTATGTGTGTGCATGATTGTGTATGACTGAGTATGTTTGTGAAATGTGTGTTATTTATTTAATCTTTTTCCACAATATATTACTATTTATTATCACTATTCCTTTTCCCCAAGGTGTAGATCTTCTTAGAGATGAAGGGTTAAAGATGTGTGGCGTCTCAGCCGGCCAACGATCTTCGCTTATATACACGTGCAGAAAAAGCACAATTTTTACTCCGCCAAGGGAGACACCGATTATTTAAGGCAATGCCGGTTAACAGCTTATCCGCTTGTTATGTCGCGTGCACGATCCGCACTCAACCACGAGTGGTCTTGAGGCAGTGGCTGTGTTAGCGACAATCAAAGTGCCGCTAGGGTGCTCCGTAGGGCTTTGCCACATTTCCAAGATGAGGCAGGTCAGGTTAGCTTGGCGTCAGATGAGAAAAGAGATGTACCATGGGCTTACATATGGTAAAGCGCAACTTTTTGATCGATATTAACTGTTCGATAGTTTGTTAGAAGAGAGCTGGACCGGTCACTAGATAGTTAAACAACATTAATATCGATATCTTAACAATAGGCCAGGGATGTACACAACAGCCACACGTCATTTCAAAGCCTTGTTTAAGCGGGGGAAATGACTTGAAAAAAAGGATCCCAAGAGGACATCCCGACGGTTTTACTGCTTTAGATCCTTTGCGTGATATGTACCTAGCTCTCTTCCCTGCAGGTCTTCCAAAAAATAATAAGCTGAACCCAATTTATCCTGGATTTAATTCACTGAGGATTCAACTTAGCATTAATTTGCTTAGCGAAATTGCTTTGCGCGACATTTTTTCGGAAGATTTCCTGCCCTACACGAAAGGACACTTCTCGCGATCGCAAGTTATACTGCCTTATACATTAGTCTTCAACTGCTTCCTTAATTCTACAAGCTGATCTTCACGCGATAATATGTATTTAGCCTCTCCCAGACGATGAAACTTGTTAAGGAGTCTGTAGGAGCTGCCATGTGTTGCCATGTTAAAGCCATACAGCGCGAAATAAGGAGAGCAACCTATGCTTTTGTGGTGCGCATTTCTAAGCGCGCAACTAATCGCGTGGATATGTTTATCCCACTCATTGTGATTTTCCGATAGGATCGCACGAATACCAGCAAGCAAAGATCGATTGATGCGCTCGGATACCTTCTATTGCGGTGAATATACAGCCGTGTACGTGTGACGCACACCCAATCACGTTAGCCAAGCATTAAAGTCTTTGCTTTTGAACTGAACGCCATTGATTTGATTCTTGAGAAATTCCTGTATAGGTGCAGCAGTTAACTTTTTAAGAGGGCACAGCCAATGGAACTTTGTAAAATGATACAAGACTATAAGAAGTCCTATTTCTATTCTACTTCGCGGATACGGGCCGAGGATATCAATGTATAAACGCTCGAAAGGTCTATCCGTCGTGGCAGCTTTACACATCGGAGGTCTCAAAGTGACGTTTGGCGCTTTTGTGGCCTTGCACACGTCGCAATTGCATACGTAATCCCTCACCTGAGTGACCCTTCCGGGCCAAAAGAAATTACGCCTAATGAGCTCCAGAGTTTTAGCCATGCCGCCATGAGCACTGGTAACCGTGACACGCAAACTATTGATCACAGACTCGGTTAACGCCTGCGGAACCCAAAGTTTCCATGCAAGCTACTCACCAATCGTCGTTCCGTCGGTGTGTTGTGTACGTATGTACAAATATTGGTCCTTAACTTCCTTCTCTCTACGATGACTAAGACTGAATTTATAACCTTGCATGCGCATGGCCCACCTGGCTAATCTACCCTTGAGGTTTGGTTGACGCATCAGCCAGAGGGACTCGCAAGGTCTGTAATTATCTCCAACTCCTGCAGCTCGAGATAACAACGAAATTTTTCGACGGCCTGCACCGCAGACAAGCATTCACGTTCTGTGACACTGTTATTGCGTTGAGCAGAGTTGAGCTTCTTCGACATGAAGGCAACAGGACGCGCTTCATTATCCTCTGACAATTGAACCAAAACTGCTCCCACGCCACAATCGCCAGCGTCGCAAAGCACATAACATTTCTTTTCAAATTCAGGATTTTGTAGGACGGGTGCTGAAGTAATAACTTCCCTCTAGTTTGTAAAAGCGACTTGAGCTGCATCCGTCTACACAAACTTCCTTTTTAAAGATAGAAGCTCTGTTATCGGAAATACCAGCTTAGCAAAGATCTTGATAAATCGCCTATACCACCCTACAAGACCTAGAAAACTCCGGGCATGCTTCAGTGTCTTTGGGGATGGCCAGGGATGGATGATAGCCTCCACTTTATTTGGATCTGTGGCGATGTCGCCATGACCTATCAAATATCCCAAGTACCCCACCTGTGTAACGCAGATGTGACTCTTCGAAATGTTCAACGTTAGATTAGCTCTGCGAAATTCGTCACACAAACGAATCAGAACTGCTAAATGGGTTTCAAAGTCTTCAGAGACTATGCAAATATCCGAAAACGCATGTCTTGAGATCCGGTAGAATCAATTGATCCACTAATCGACACATCGTTTGTGACGCGTTGTACAAGCCGAAAGGTGTAACGGTAAATTGGTACAACGGCCTACCAGGGACGGTAAATGTTAAATCTTTGGCTTCCTCTGTGAGAGGTATCTGCCAAAAGGCATCCTTAAGGTCTAACTTGGTGATAATGTTAGCCTTCGGTAGCCTTGAAAATATGCCGTCTATGTTTGGCAAAGGATATGCTTCTTTTCGGGTGCAGTCATTTATACGACGTGCATCAAGACAAAGTCGCACCTTCCCAGGTTTTATGACTAGTCGCATTGGTGAGCTCCATGGACTCTGTGAAGGGTTAATGACACCATCTGCCAGCATTCTATCGATCTCTTGATACATAAGCTTCTATACTCCAGGTGAAACTGGATAAAAGCGCTTTTGATGGGCTTTGAAGTGCCGACATCAATGTCATGACTCAAAAGTGACGTTTTTCCCAGCCCTTGCTCAGCATAATTGGGAAACAAATTGATGACTGCAGCCAGACGAGCTTTTTGGGATTCAGTCAAAGGTTATTGCTTCTCCTCTTCCTTATTAACCTCGCTTAATAAGCATGGAGGATCAATGGCAGAGATAACTCCGGGAGCAAGGTCGAAAATTCCCCAGAAGTTTATGCCTTAAATAACGTTTACTAATGGATGGAATGACGTAAAGAAATATCTTTTTACAAATGCCGTTATAGTTCACATCAACGCAGAGAACGCCTGTAACATGCGGAACGATCGGTTTGATGTGTGGACAGTCTGTCGAACTACATAATCATTTAAGCACACTGCATTGGCATATTTAAGCACACTGCATTGGGATTCTTGCGAAAATTTATAAAAATGAAAGATGGAAACAAATTGTTTAAACTATAATTAAGTATTCATATGGAATTAAAGGTTTTAATTAATTTAGCAATTATTTAGAACTTATGCATGAGAGCAAAAAAAAGATTGGGTGAATGCATTTAACCCTTGGTTGTTTTACTGGGTGTGTGAGAGGTGTGTGTTCTGAATTTTACACTAGTTTTGTATGTGTATGATCAATTATGTGTGTGCATGATTGTGTATGACTGAGTATGTTTGTGAAATGTGTGTTATTTATTTAATCTTTTTCCACAATATATTACTATTTATTATCACTATTCCTTTTCCCCAAGGTGTAGATCTTCTTAGAGATGAAGGGTTAAAGATGTGTGGCGTCTCAGCCGGCCAACGATCTTCGCTTATATACACGTGCAGAAAAAGCACAATTTTTACTCCGCCAAGGGAGACACCGATTATTTAAGGCAATGCCGGTTAACAGCTTATCCGCTTGTTATGTCGCGTGCACGATCCGCACTCAACCACGAGTGGTCTTGAGCCAGTGGCTGTGTTAGCGACAATCAAAGTGCCGCTAGGGTGCTCCGTAGGGCTTTGCCACATTTCCAAGATGAGGCAGGTCAGGTTAGCTTGGCGTCAGATGAGAAAAGAGATGTACCATGGGCTTACATATGGTAAAGCGCAACTTTTTGATCGATATTAACTGTTCGATAGTTTGTTAGAAGAGAGCTGGACCGGTCACTAGATAGTTAAACAACATTAATATCGATATCTTAACAATAGGCCAGGGATGTACACAACAGCCACACGTCATTTCAAAGCCTTGTTTAAGCGGGGGAAATGACTTGAAAAAAAGGATCCCAAGAGGACATCCCGACGGTTTTACTGCTTTAGATCCTTTGCGTGATATGTACCTAGCTCTCTTCCCTGCAGGTCTTCCAAAAAATAATAAGCTGAACCCAATTTATCCTGGATTTAATTCACTGAGGATTCAACTTAGCATTAATTTGCTTAGCGAAATTGCTTTGCGCGACATTTTTTCGGAAGATTTCCTGCCCTACACGAAAGGACACTTCTCGCGATCGCAAGTTATACTGCCTTATACATTAGTCTTCAACTGCTTCCTTAATTCTACAAGCTGATCTTCACGCGATAATATGTATTTAGCCTCTCCCAGACGATGAAACTTGTTAAGGAGTCTATAGGAGCTGCCATGTGTTGCCATGTTAAAGCCATACAGCGCGAAATAAGGAGAGCAACCTATGCTTTTGTGGTGCGCATTTCTAAGCGCGCAACTAATCGCGTGGATATGTTTATCCCACTCATTGTGATTTTCCGATAGGATCGCACGAATACCAGCAAGCAAAGATCGATTGATGCGCTCGGATACCTTCTATTGCGGTGAATATACAGCCGTGTACGTGTGACGCACACCCAATCACGTTAGCCAAGCATTAAAGTCTTTGCTTTTGAACTGAACGCCATTGATTTGATTCTTGAGAAATTCCTGTATAGGTGCAGCAGTTAACTTTTTAAGAGGGCACAGCCAATGGAACTTTGTAAAATGATACAAGACTATAAGAAGTCCTATTTCTATTCTACTTCGCGGATAAGGGCCGAGGATATCAATGTATAAACGCTCGAAAGGTCTATCCGTCGTGGCAGCTTTACACATCGGAGGTCTCAAAGTGACGTTTGGCGCTTTTGTGGCCTTGCACACGTCGCAATTGCATACGTAATCCCTCACCTGAGTGACCCTTCCGGGCCAAAAGAAATTACGCCTAATGAGCTCCAGAGTTTTAGCCATGCCGCCATGACCACTGGTAACCGTGACACGCAAACTATTGATCACAGACTCGGTTAACGCCTGCGGAACCCAAAGTTTCCATGCAAGCTACTCACCAATCGTCGTTCCGTCGGTGTGTTGTGTACGTATGTACAAATATTGGTCCTTAACTTCCTTCTCTCTACGATGACTAAGACTGAATTTATAACCTTCCATGCGCATGGCCAATCTGGCTAATCTACCCTTGAGGTTTGGTTGACGCATCAGCCAGAGGGACTCGCAAGGTCTGTAATTATCTCCAACTCCTGCAGCTCGAGATAACAACGAAATTTTTCGACGGCCTGCACCGCAGACAAGCATTCACGTTTTGTGACACTGTTATTGCGTTGAGCAGAGTTGAGCTTCTTCGACATGAAGGCAACAGGACGCGCTTCATTATCCTCTGACAATTGAACCAAAACTGCTCCCACGCCACAATCGCCAGCGTCGCAATGCACATAACATTTCTTTTCAAATTCAGGATTTTGTAGGACGGGTGCTGAAGTAATAACTTCCCTCTAGTTTGTAAAAGCGACTTGAGCTGCATCCGTCTACACAAACTTCCTTTTTGAAGATAGAAGCTCTGTTATCGGAAATACCAGCTTAGCAAAGATCTTGATAAATCGCCTATACCACCCTACAAGACCTAGAAAACTCCGGGCATGCTTCAGTGTCTTTGGGGATGGCCAGGGATGGATGATAGCCTCCACTTTATTTGGATCTGTGGCGATGTCGCCATGACCTATCAAATATCCCAAGTACCCCACCTGTGTAACGTAGATGTGACTCTTCGAAATGTTCAACGTTAGATTAGCTCTGCGAAATTCGTCACACAAACGAATCAGAACTGCTAAATGGGTTTCAAAGTCTTCAGAGACTATGCAAATATCCGAAAACGCATGTCTTGAGATCCGGTAGAATCAATTGATCCACTAATCGATACATCGTTTGTGACGCGTTGTACAAGCCGAAAGGTGTAACGGTAAATTGGTACAACGGCCTACCAGGGACGGTAAATGTTAAAGCTTTGGCTTCCTCTGTGAGAGGTATCTGCCAAAAGGCATCCTTAAGGTCTAACTTGGTGATAATGTTAGCCTTCGGTAGCCTTGAAAATATGCCGTCTATGTTTGGCAAAGGATATGCTTCTTTTCGGGTGCAGTCATTTATACGACGTGCATCAAGACAAAGTCGCACCTTCCCAGGTTTTATGACTAGTCGCATTGGTGAGCTCCATGGACTCTGTGAAGGGTTAATGACACCATCTGCCAGCATTCTATCGATCTCTTGATACATAAGCTTCTATACTCCAGGTGAAACTGGATAAAAGCGCTTTTGATGGGCTTTGAAGTGCCGACATCAATGTCATGACTCAAAAGTGACGTTTTTTCCAGCCCTTGCTCAGCATAATTGGGAAACAAATTGATGACTGCAGCCAGACGAGCTTTTTGGGATTCAGTCAAAGGTTATTGCTTCTCCTCTTCCTTATTAACCTCGCTTAATAAGCATGGAGGATCAATGGCAGAGATAACTCCGGGAGCAAGGTCGAAAATTCCCCAGAAGTTTATGCCTTAAATAACGTTTACTAATGGATGGAATGACGTAAAGAAATATCTTTTTATAAATGCCGTTATAGTTCACATCAACGCAGAGAACGCCTGTAACATGCGGAACGATCGGTTTGATGTGTGGACAGTCTGTCGAACTACATAATCATTTAAGCACACTGCATTGGCATATTTAAGCACACTGCATTGGGATTCTTGCGAAAATTTATAAAAATGAAAGATGGAAACAAATTGTTTAAACTATAATTAAGTATTCATATGGAATTAAAGGTTTTAATTAATTTAGCAATTATTTAGTACTTATGCATGAGAGCAAAAAAAAGATTGGGTGAATGCATTTAACCCTTGGTTGTTTTACTGGGTGTGTGAGAGGTGTGTGTTCTGAATTTTACACTAGTTTTGTATGTGTATGATCAATTATGTGTGTGCATGATTGTGTATGACTGAGTATGTTTGTGAAATGTGTGTTATTTATTTAATCATTTTCCACAATATATTACTATTTATTATCACTATTCCTTTTCCCCAAGGTGTAGATCTTCTTAGAGATGAAGGGTTAAAGATGTGTGGCGTCTCAGCCGGCCAACGATCTTCGCTTATATACACGTGCAGAAAAAGCACAATTTTGACTCCGCCAAGGGAGACACCGATTATTTAAAGCAACGCCGGTTAACAGCGTGCTCTGTGAGGTTATGTGTATATGTGGCGTGCTTGCGCCCAGCATACAGTGTGTAGCTTCAAAATACACCAAATGTATGTATATCCGACTGATATGTCAGGATTACAGGATTTTTCCGCTTGTTATGTCGCGTGCACGATCCGCACTCAACCAAGTGTGGTCTTGAGCCAGTGGCTGTGTTAGCGACAATCAAAGTGCCGCTAGGGTGCTCCGTAGGGCTTTGCCACATTTCCAAGATGAGGCAGGTCAGGTTAGCTTGGCGTCAGATGAGAAAAGAGATGGACCATGGGCTTACATATGGTAAACCGCAACTTTTTGATCGATATTAACAGTTCGATAGTTTGTTAGAAGAGAGCTGGACTGGTCACTAGATAGTTAAACAACATTAATATCGATATCTTAACAATAGGCCAGGGATGTACACAACAGCTATACGTCATTTCAAAGCCTTGTTTAAGCGGGGGAAATGACTTGAAAAAAAGGTTCCCAAGAGGACATCCCGACGGTTTTACTGCTTTAGATCCTTTGTGTGATATATACCTAGCTCTCTTCCCTGCAGGTATTCCAAAAAATAATAAGCTGAACCCAATTTCGCTTTTATCCTGGATTTAATTCACTGAGGATTCAACTTAGCATTAATTTTCATAGCAAAATTGCTTTGCGCGAAATTTCTTCGGAAGATTTCCTGCCCTACACGGAAGGACACTTCTCGCGAGCGCAAGTTATACTGCCTTTTATTAATTTCAAACGCTTTAGGTACATTAGTCTTTAACTGCTTACTAATGCTACAAGCTGATCTTCACGCGACAATATGTCTTTAGCCTCTCCCAAAAGATGAAACTGCCATGTGTTGCCATGTTAAAGCCATACAGCGCGAAATAAGGAGATCAACCTATGCTTTTGTTGTGCGCATTTCTCAGCGCGCAACTAATCGCGTGATATGTTTATCCCACTCATTGTGATTTTCCGATTGGAACGCACGAATACCAGCAAGCAAGGATCGATTAACGCGCTCGGATACCTTCGATTGCGGTGAATATTCAGCCGTGTACGTGTGACGCACACCCAATGACGTTAGCCAAGCATTAAAGTCTTTGCTTTTGAACTGAACGCCATTGATTTGATTCTTGAGAAATTCCTGTATAGGTGCAACAGTAAACTTTTTAAGAAGGCACAGCCAATGGAACTTTGTAAAATGGTCCAAGACTATAAGAAGTCCTATTTCCATTCTTATTACGCGGGTACGGACCGAGGATGTCAATGTATAAACGCTCGAAAGGTCTATCCGTCGTGGCAGCATTACACATCGGAGGTCTCAAAGTGACGTTTGGCGCTTTTGTGGCCTTGCACACGTCGCAATTGCATACGTAATCCCTCACCTGAGTGACCATTCCGGGCCAAAAGAAATTACACCTAATGAGCTCAAGAGTTATGGCCATGTCGCCATGAGCACTGGTAACCGTGACATACAAACTATTGGTCACAGACTCGGTTAACGCCTGCGGAACCCAAAGTTTCCATGCAAGCTGCTCACCAAGCGCTGTTTCGTCGGTGTGTTCTGTACGTATATACAGATATTGGTCCTTATCTTCCCTCGCTCTACGATGACTAAGACTGAATTTGTAACCTTGCATGCGCATGGCCCACCTGGCTAATCTACCCTTGAGGTTTGGTTGACGCATCAGCCAGAGGAGCCCGTATGGTCTGTAATTATCTCCAACTCCTGCATCTCGAGATAACAACGAAATTTTTCGATAGCCAGCACCGCAGTCAAGTATTCACGTTCTGTGACACTGTAATTGCGTTGAGCAGAGTTGAGCTTCTTCGACATGAAGGCAACAAAACGCTAGCGTCGCAATGCACATAACATGTCTTTTCAAATTCAGGATTTTGTAGGAAGGGTGCTGAAGTAATAACTTCCCTCAAGTTTGTCAAAGCGACGAAGGCGTTTAATTCAGTGGACAGAGCGGCAATATGGAGAGCACTGGCTAGGAAAGGAGTACCCACCAACATCATTACTATCATCAATTCGATGTATGATAATGCCAACTTGGCGGTACTGCACAACGGGAAAACAAGTGCACCTTTCCACACGAATACTGGAATTCGGCAAGGCTGTCCATTGTCGCCGCTACTCTTCAACATCGTGGTCGAAGAACTCATGAAAGAGTATCATGGAATCCCCAAGGCAGCAGACGTATCGGAAGACCAAAGATGACCTGAAGAAGAAGAATCATCCCAGAACTGACCCAATCGGGCACAACATGGGACAGAGCTAAACAGACGGCGCAAAACGTGGTTCGATGGAAGGCTTTAGTAGAGGCCCTAAGTTCCCAAGCGAAATAATAAAGATTAAAAAGAAAAAAAAAAAAAACACCCCACCTGTGTAACGCAGAAGTGACTCTTCGAAATTCGTCAGACAAACGAATCAGAACTGTTAAATGGGTTTCGAAGTCTTCAGAGACTATGCAAATATCGTCTAAATATCCGAAGATCTTGAGATCCGGTGGAATCAATTGATCCACTAATCGACACACCGTTTGAGGCGCGTTGTACTAACCGAAAGGCGTAACGGTAAATTGGTACAACGGCCTACCAGGGACGGTAAATGCTGTAATAGCTTTGGCTACCTCTGTAAGAGGTATCTGAAATCTTTGCCTTCCTCTGTGAGAGGTATCTGCCAAAAGGCATCCTTAAGGTCTAACTTGGTGATAATGTTAGCCTTCGGTAGCCTTGAAAATATGCCGTCTATGTTTGGCAAAGGATATGCGTCTTTTCGCGTTCAGTCATGTATACGACGTGCATCAAGACAAAGTCGCACCTTCCCAGGTTTTGTGACTAGTCGCATTGGTGAGCTCCATGGACTCTGTGAAGGTTCACCACCATCTGCCAGCATTCTATCGATCTCTTGATACATAAGCTTCTCTGCTCCAGGTGAAACTGGATAAAAGCGCCGTTTGATGGGCTTTGAAGTGCCAACATCAATGTCATGACTCAAAAGTGACGTTTTTCCCAGCCCTTGCTCAGCATAATTGGGAAACAAATTGATAACTGCAGCCAGACGAGCTTTTTGGAATTCAGTCCAAGGCTATTACTTCTCCTCTTCCTTATTAACCTCGCTTAATAAGCTCAGAGGATCAATGGCAGAGATAACTCCGGGAGCAAGGTCGAAAATTCCCCAGAAGTTTATGCCTTAAATAACGTTTACTAATGGATGGAATGACATAAAGAAATATCTTTTTACAAATGTCGTTATAGTTTATATCAACGCAGCAAACGCCTGTTACATGCGGAACGATCGGTTTGAAGTGTGGACAGTCTGTCCAACTTCATAATCATTTAAGCACACTGCATTGGCATTCTTGCGAAAATTTATAAAAATGAAAGAAGGAAACAAATTATTTAAACTAAGTCCGTGACTTTTTGAATAAAATATATTTTTTTCGTCAAAGAAGCGTTTTATTTCTCAACATAATCTCCTTTTAGCTCTATACATTTAGTCCAGCGTTTTTCCAATTTTTTTATTCCTTCCAAATAATAGGTTTTCTCAAGGCCCTCAAAATAGTCGTTTGTTTCTGTGATGACCTCTTCATTTGACCCGAATCTCTTACCGCCGAGCCATTTCTTCATGTTTGGAAACAAAAAATAGTCACAGGGGGCTAAATCTGGAGAATATGCTGGATGGGGTAGCAGTTCGTAGCCCAATTTATGAAATTTTGCCATGCTGACTACACACGTGTGCACCCGTGCATTGTCCTGATGGAACAGCACTTTTTTTCGCCAAATGCGGTCGTTTCTGCTTCAAATCAATATCGAATCTGTCCAAAAGCTCTGAATAATATTCGCCGGTGATCGTTTTACCCTTTTCAAGGTAATCGATGTGAATGATACCTTGTGCATCCCAAAAAACTGTGGCCATGACCTTGTTGGCCGACAGACCCACCTTGGCCTTCTTTGGTGCACGTTCACCCGGAGAAACCCACTGTCTTGATTGTTCTTTGGTCTCTGGTGTGGTGTGGTGGATCCATGTTTCGTCTACGGTAACGAAACGGCGCAAAAATTCGTTTGGATTGCGGTTGAACATCGCCAAACACTCCTTTGAAATGGTCACACGGTTGCGCTTATGGTCGTGTGTGAGCAATCGCGGCACCCATCGCGCGGAAAGCTTTTTCATGTCCAAATATTCATGTAAAATGTGATGTACCCGTTCAGTTGAGATGCCTACAGCCTCAGCTACCTCACGCACTTTCATTCTCCGATCATCCAATATCATTCCATGGATTTTGTCGACGATTTCTGGCATGACGACCTCTTTTGGGCGACCTGAACGTTCGGCATCACTTGTACTGGTACGACCACAACGGAACTCAGTAAACCATTTCTTAACCATTGAAATTGATGGTGCAGAGTCCCCATAATATTTATCAAGTCTTTCCTTGGTTTCGGTGATGGATTTTTTACGCAAAAAATAATGCTTAATTAGCACACGAAATTCACTTTTTTCCATTTTCGTTAAAATTCACGAGATCGTCTGCTTTCAATGCCTATAAAACGCAAACCAAAAAACGCAGCTTACAGTCAGCTGTTAATCGATAACTGCTGACAGGAGCAGTGTTGTATTTAGAGCAGGTGCGCGGCAAATACAAAAAGTCACGGTCTTATCAAACGACCCTCGTATAATTAAGTATTCATATGGAATTAAAGGTTTTAATTAATTTAGCAATTAATTAATACTGATGCATGAGAGCAAGATTGGGTGAATGCATTTAACACTTGGTTGTCTTAGTGGGTGTGTGAGAGGTGTGTGTTCTGAATTTTACACTAGTTTTGTGTGTGTATGATCAATTGTGTGTGCATGATTGTGTATGACTGAGTATGTTTGTGAAATGTGTGTTATTTAATTAATCTTTTTCCACTATTACACTATTTATTATCACTATTCCTCTTCCACAAGGTGAAGATCTTCTTAGAGATGAAGGGTTAAAGATGTGTGGCGTCTCAGCCGGCCAACGATCTTCGCTTATATACACGTGCAGAAACAGCACAATTTTTCCTCCGCCAAGGGAGACACCGATTGTGACACCGATTGTGTCGCACCTTCTCAGGTTTTAGTCGCATTGGTGAGCTCCATGGACTCTGTGAAGGTTCAATGACACCATATGCCAGCATTCTATCGATCTCTTGATACATAAGCTTCTCTACTCCAGGTGATACTGGATAAAAGCGCTGTTTGATGGGCTTTGAAGTGCCGACATCAATGTCATGACTCAAAAGGGACGTTTTTCCCAGCCCTTGCTCAGCATAATTGGGAAACAAATTGATGACTGCAGCCAGACGAGCTTTTTGGGATTCAGTCAAAGGCTATTACTTCTCCTCTTCCTTATTAACCTCGCTTCATAAGCTCGGAGGATCAATGGCAGAGATAACTCCGGGAGCAAGGTCGAAAATTCCCTAGAAGTTTATGCCTTAAATACCGTTTACTAACGGATGGAATGACGTAAAGAAATATCTTTTTACAAATGCCGTTATAGTTCATATCAACGCAGAGAACGCCTATAATATTCGGAACGATCGGTTTAAAGTGTGGACAGTCTGTCCAACTAGATGATCATTTAAGCACACTGCATTGGCATATTTAAGCACACTGCATTGGGATTCTTGCGAAAATTTATAAAAATGAAAGAAGGAAACAAATTATTTAAGCTATAATTAAGTATTCATATGGAATTAAAGGTTTTAATTAATTAAGCTATTATTTAATACTTATGCATGAGAGCAAAAGAAATATTGGGTGAATGCATTTAACACTTGGTTGTTTTAGTGGGTGTGTGAGAGGTGTGTGTTCTGAATTTTACACTAGTTTTGTGTGTGTATTTTTTTTTTTCTTTTTTTTTTTTTTTGTATCGTATTTGTATTGTACATGGTACAGAGCTAAACGAGGCGCAAAACAGAGTGCGATGGAATACTTTAGTTGAGGCTCTAAGTTCGCAAGCGGAATAATAAGGGTTAAAAAAAAATAAATAAAATAAACAAGTAAGAAAGCTACATTCGAGCTTGCTCGACTGTAATATACCTGCTACCCAGCTGCTCGTACATCATTTATTTGCGGAACCGTAAAAGGCTATGGACTTACAATATTGATGCAAAGTCAAAATCTAAAATAAAAAAAAACATTTTTGCACACATTTAATTTTTGATGCGGGCGGGACTCAACCCCGTAAATGCATAATAGTACTGTTCGCTGCCGGCAGCGCTGCTTACAGCTATGGAAAACGTTAAGCTGAATAACTTCTGTGTTTATTATCCGATTGTTACCAAATTTTCAGAGATTTGGCTAGCTATAGTTATCATGTAAACCGAAAATGAACAATATGGCATCAAAATTGCGCTTGTAATCAATGTTTTTTCGATTTACGGGGGCGGAAGGGGGCGTGGCCAAAATCCAAAATAAACTTGATCAGCGTGCAATAATAACACATATTGTCACCAAATTTGGTAGTCCTAGCTCTTATAACCCTAGCTCTTATAGCTGAGATCTAGATTTTCACACGGACAGACAGACGGACAGACTGACATGGCTATATCGACTCGGCTGTTGATCCTGAGCCAGAATATATATACTTTATGGGGTCGGAGGTGTCTCCTTCTGCTTGTTACATACATTTTCGGTTTGAACAAAGTTATAATACCCTTCTACTCTATGAGTAGCGGGTATAAAAACACCCCACCTGTGTAACGCAGAAGTGATTCTTCGAAATGTTCAACGCTAGATTAGCTCTGCGAAATTCGTCAGACAAACGAATCAGAACTGCTAAATGGGTTTCGAAGTCTTCAGAGACTATGCAAATATCGTCTAAATATCCGAAGATCATGAGATCCGGTGGAATCAATTGATCCACTAATCGACACACCGTTTGAGGCGCGTTGTACAAACCGAAAGGCGTAACGGTAAATTGGTACAGCGGCCTACCAGGGACGGTAAATGCTGTTATAGCTTTGGCTTCCTCTGTGAGAGGTATCTGAAAGCTTTGGCTTTCTCTGTGAGAGGTATCTGCCAATAGGCATCCTTAAGGTCTAACTTGGTGATAATGTTAGCCTTTGGTAACCTTGAAGATATGCCGTC
Source organism: Zaprionus ghesquierei (assembly GCA_018904095.1). Lineage (NCBI taxonomy): Eukaryota > Metazoa > Arthropoda > Insecta > Diptera > Drosophilidae > Zaprionus > Zaprionus ghesquierei. The sequence goes on along the minus strand of JAEIGP010000247.1, from coordinate 271,396 downwards.
TATGTTTGGCAAAGGATATGCGTCTTTTCGGGTGCAGCTATGTATGCGACGTGCCACAAGACAAAGAGCTCCATGGACTCTGTTATGGTTCAATGACTACATCTGCCAGCATTCTTTCGATCTCTTGATACATAAGCTTCTATACTCCAGGTGAAACTGGATAAAAGCGCTGTTTGATGGGCTTTGAAGTGCCGACATCAATGTCTTGACTCAAAAGTGAAGTTTTTCCCAGCCCTTGCTCAGCATAATTGGGAAACAAATTGATGACTGCAGCCAGACGAGATTTTTGGGATTCAGTCCAAGGCTATTACTTCTCCTCTTCCTTATTAACCTCGCTTTATAAGCTCGGAGGATCAATGGCACAGATAACTCCGGGAGCAAGGTCGAAAATTCCCTAGCAGTTTATGCCTTAAATAACGTTTACTAATGGATGGAATGACGTAAAAAAATATCTTTTTACAAATGCCGTTATAGTTTACATCAACGAAGAGAACGCCTGTTACATGCGGAACGATCGGTTTGAAGTGTGGACAGTCTGTCCAACTACATAATCATTTAAGCACACTGCATTGGCATTCTTGCGAAAATTTATAAAAATGAAAGAAGAAAACAAATTATTTAAACTATAATTAAGTATTCATATGGAATTAAAGGTTTTAATTAATTTAGCAATTATTTAATACTGATGCATGAGAGCAAGATTGGGTGAATGCATTTAACACTTGGTTGTTTTACTGGGTGTGTGAGAAGTGGGTGTTCTGAATTTTAAACTAATTTTGTGTGTGTATTTTTTTTTTTTTTTTTTTGCCTTACGGTAGGAAAATTAAAATCTTCTAAAGATACCACCAACCGTCCGTAGGTGGTATGCACGATTCATAACCCCTGGTGAATTTATGCCTACGTACTAAAACAAAAACCTCCGTATGCACCTCAGTCCTGTAAACAATCACGGGAACTGCCAGTCAAGTTAAGACTTCGATGAGCAGGATGTTAAGCCAGGTCGCTCTCCCTTCCTGAGATATTGGCCATGTAGCGCACCTCCTTCCACCCTTTAGTCGCCTTTTACGACAAGCCGGGTGTGCTGAGGTAGTATTCTTATCCGGCCACCTCACAGGGACACTCCTTCTGTGTTTTAATTGCCAGCTCTGTTGGACATCTCCTCGGCACGTACTCGTTTCATCATATTAATGATGATGCGGTGTCCCAGCTCCCATTTATTTATATTCGCCGTCATCGCCGTGATCAATCCATTTGGACTAAGCGGAGCTCCAGTCAACGCTTTCAACTGTTCCCTCGCCTCCGAGAACCTAGAACAGTGCATTAGCACATGTTCCGCCGTTTCCATCGCATCAATGCAGTATAGGCATTGGGCTGAGTCTACATGGCGGAAACGATGTAGATAGGCCCGGAAACAGCCTTGGTCCGTGAGGAATTGGGAAATGTGGTAGTCCAAGGTTTTGTGGCTGCACTGCGTCCATGCGTCTATCTCCGGGATGAGTTGGTAGGTCCACCTTCGCCGTTGCGACATTTTCCATCTCGTCTGCCACTCTCCAAACAGACATTCGTAGGCTTCGTCCCGTGTAGCACCATTACTGATGAGACCAAGAGCCTTGATCTCCAGATCGGCTGGTGGCATGCCTGCCGGAACTAATGCTGCATCCTCTGTTACAGTTATTAGCCTAAGGGCCATAAACCTTATCACCGAACGTGCTCCTTTTAAGTATGTGCCTTTCTTTGTGGCGTCACTCCAAATTGGCGCAGCGTATAGTAGCGTTGCCTTTGCTACGGTTACCAGTAGCCTCCTGGCTGGGTCTCTGGGGCCTCCCACATTAGGCATAAGTCGAGCTATGGCTGCCGATGTGATAGCTGCCTTCCTGCTAGCGTGTTTAGCATGATCCTTGAAGGATAGCCTGTGGTCTATGAGGACTCCGGGGTACTTCAAGGACTCAGCTAAAGTCACTTGGGTTCCGCCGACTGAGACTTGCAGGCTCTCCACCTTTTTCCTGCTGCTTAATAAGACAGCTTCGGTTTTGTGTGCCGCTATTGTAAGTCCAGCTTTCTCAAAGCAGTCGATGGCCGCTCTAATTGTTACGTTGCACTTCTCCTGGATTTCGATTATCGTTTTGGCGACTGCAGTTATAGCCACGTCGTCTGATTGCCTGATTCCTGATTGCCAGTATACCATCGTACATGATGTTCCACAGGATCGGTCCAAATACAGATCCTTGTGGATCACCAGCCGAGACTCGGTAACTTTTCGATCCATCTTCCGTATCATACCAGAGGACACGATTTCTAAAATAGCTGCCTACAGCGATCCTGAGGTACTGCGGGATACCCATCGTGTACATTGCATCGAGGATTAAAGGCCATCTTGCCGTGTTAAAAGCGTTTTTAACGTCCAGCGTGACAATCGCACAGTATTTTTAACTGGCACCTAGCCATCTGTCGCCCTCGAGCGCGTTCCTGGCAGTGTTTCTCACTGCCGTGAGTGCGTTGAGGGTACTCTTTTTCTTTCGAAAGCCATATTGGTGGTTGCTTAGACCGTTTAGGCTCTCGGTTACGGCCTCTATTCGGGCATATAGGATGCGCTCAAATAGTTTTCCTACAATGTCCTGAAGGCAAAGCGGGCGGTAGCTGTCTGTAACTTGTGCTGCACCTTTCCCTTTAGGCAAAAGTACCAGTTTCTGGCTTTTCCACCTTGCTGGAAAGACTCCGTCCAGGAGGCACTGTTGAAAGGTGTCCCTGAAGATATTCGGTCTAGACAACGCCACTGCTTTGACGACTACTCCCGGAATGCTATCTAGTCCAGGGGCTTTGTTCGCCTTGATGCGCCTTGCTGCCTCTACAACCTCGTGTGTAGTGATGCTCGGGAAGTCGGAGACTAGAGCTGCGGCTAATGGCTGCCATGTGGTCGGCTGCATCGGGAATAACTCAATGTTGGCCAGGACATCAGGATCCGAAGGGGGGACATCTCTCTTCCGCAGTTTGTTACTTACCAGTTTATAGGCCAGACCCCAAGTGTCGTCGTCTACGCTATCCAGCAAGTTCTTGTAGGCCTGTGCCTTGGCCGCCGTGATTGTGTGTATGATCAATTGTGTGTGTGCATAATTGTGTATGACTGAGTATGTTTGTGAAATGTGTGTTATTTAATTAACCCTTTTTCCACTATATCACTATTTATTATCACTATTCCTTTTCCCCAAGGTGTAGATCTTCTTAGAGATGAAGGGTTAAAGATTTGTGGCGTCTTAGCCGGCCAACGATCTTCGCTTATATACACGTGCAGAAACAGCACAATTTTTACTCCGCCAAGGGAGACACCGATTATTTAAAGCAACGCCGGTTAACAGCGTGCTCTGTGAGGTTATGTGTATATGTGGCGTGCTTGCGCCCAGCATACAGTGTGTAGCTTCAAAATACACCAAATGTATGTATATCCGACTGATATGTCAGGATTACACGCAAAACTTGTTAAATGTATGATGGCTTTTAAAAGTATATTATATTATATATATAAAGTATATTATATTTTGCCACATTTCCAAGATGAGGCAGGTCAGGTTAGCTTGGCGTCAGATGAGAAAAGAGATGGACCAAGGGCTTAGATATGGTAAAGCGCAACTTTTTGATCGATATTAACTGTTCGATAGTTTGTTAGAAGAGGGCTGGACTGGTCACTAGAGAGTTAAACAACATTAATATCGATATCTTAACAATAGGCCAGGGATGTACACTACAGCCACACGTCATTTCAAAGCCTTGTTAAACCGGGGGAAATGACTTGAAAAAAAGGATCCCAAGAGGACATCCCGACGGTTTTACTGCTTTAGATCCTTTGCGTGAGCTCTCTACCCTGCAGATCTTGCAAAAAATAATAAGCTGAACCCAATTTATCCTGGATTTAATTCACTGAGGATTCAACTTAGCATTAATTTGCTTAGCGAAATTGCTTTGCGCGACATTTTTTCGGAAGATTTCCTGCCCTACACGAAAGGACACTTCTCGCGATCGCAAGTTATACTGCCTTATACATAAGTCTTCAACTGCTTCCTTAATTCTACAAGCTGATCTTCACGCGATAATATGTATTTAGCCTCTCCCAGACGATGAAACTTGTTAAGGAGTCTGTAGGAGCTGCCATGTGTTGCCATGTTAAAGCCATACAGCGCGAAATAAGGAGAGCAACCTATGCTTTTGTGGTGCGCATTTCTAAGCGCGCAACTAATCGCGTGGATATGTTTATCCCACTCATTGTGATTTTCCGATAGGATCGCACGAATACCAGCAAGCAAAGATCGATTGATGCGCTCGGATACCTTCTATTGCGGTGAATATACAGCCGTGTACGTGTGACGCACACCCAATCACGTTAGCCAAGCATTAATGTCTTTGCTTTTGAACTGAACGCCATTGATTTGATTCTTGAGAAATTCCTGTATAGGTGCAGCAGTTAACTTTTTAAGAGGGCACAGCCAATGGAACTTTGTAAAAAGATACAAGACTATAAGAAGTCCTATTTCTATTCTACTTCGCGGATACGGGCCGAGGATATCAATGTATAAACGCTCGAAAGGTCTATCCGTCGTGGCAGCTTTACACATCGGAGGTCTCAAAGTGACGTTTGGCGCTTTTGTGGCCTTGCACACGTCGCAATTGCATACGTAATCCCTCACCTGAGTGACCCTTCCGGGCCAAAAGAAATTACGCCTAATGAGCTCCAGAGTTTTAGCCATGCCGCCATGAGCACTGGTAACCGTGATATACAAATTATTGATCACAGACTCGGTTAACGCCTGCGGAACCCAAAGTTTCCATGCAAGCTACTCACCAATCGTCGTTCCGTCGGTGTGTTGTGTACGTATGTACAAATATTGGTCCTTAACTTCCTTCTCTCTACGATGACTAAGACTGAATTTATAACCTTGCATGCGCATGGCCCACCTGGCTAATCTACCCTTGAGGTTTGGTTGACGCATCAGCCAGAGGGACTCGCAAGGTCTGTAATTATCTCCAACTCCTGCAGCTCGAGATAACAACGAAATTTTTCGACGGCCTGCAGCGCAGACAAGCATTCACGTTCTGTGACACTGTTGTTGCGTTGAGCAGAGTTGAGCTTCTTCGACAACAGGACGCGCTTCATTATCCTCTGACAATTGAACCAAAACTGCTCTCACGCCACAATCGCCAGCGTCGCAAAGCACATAACATTTCTTTTCAAATTCAGGATTTTGTAGGACGGGTGCTGAAGTAATAACTTCCCTCTAGTTTGTAAAAGCGACTTGAGCTGCATCCGTCTACACAAACTTCCTTTTTGAAGATAGAAGCTCTGTTATCGGAAATACCAGCTTAGCAAAGATCTTGATAAATCGCCTATACCACCCTACAAGACCTAGAAAACTCCGGGCATGCTTCAGTGTCTTTGGGGATGGCCAGGGATGGATGATAGCCTCCACTTTATTTGGATCTGTGGCGATGTCGCCATGACCTATCAAATATCCCAAGTACCCCACCTGTGTAACGCAGATGTGACTCTTCGAAATGTTCAACGTTAGATTAGCTCTGCGAAATTCGTCACACAAACGAATCAGAACTGCTAAATGGGTTTCAAAGTCTTCAGAGACTATGCAAATATCCGAAAACGCATGTCTTGAGATCCGGTAGAATCAATTGATCCACTAATCGACACATCGTTTGTGACGCGTTGTACAAGCCGAAAGGTGTAACGGTAAATTGGTACAACGGCCTACCAGGGACGGTAAATGTTAAATCTTTGGCTTCCTCTGTGAGAGGTATCTGCCAAAAGGCATCCTTAAGGTCTAACTTGGTGATAATGTTAGCCTTCGGTAGCCTTGAAAATATGCCGTCTATGTTTGGCAAAGGATATGCTTCTTTTCGGGTGCAGTCATTTATACGACGTGCATCAAGACAAAGTCGCACCTTCCCAGGTTTAATGACTAGTCGCATTGGTGAGCTCCATGGACTCTGTGAAAGTTCAATGACACCATCTGCCAGCATTCTATCGATCCCTTGATACATAAGCTTCTCTACTCCAGGTGAAACTAGATAAAAGCGCTGTTTGATGAGCTTTAAAGTGCCGACATCAATGTCATGACTCAAAAGTGACGTTTTTCCCAGCCCTTGCTCAGCATAATTGGGAAACAAATTGATGACTGCAGCCAGACAAGCTTTTTGGGATTCAGTCAAAGGCTATTGCTTCTCCTCTTCCTTATTAACCTCGCTTAATAAGCTCGGAGGATCAATGGCAGAGATAACTCCGGGACCAAGGTCGAAAATTTCCCAGAAGTTTATGCCTTAAATAACGTTTTCTAGTGGATGGAATGACGTAAAGAAATATCTTTTTACAAATGCCGGAACGATCGGTTTAAAGTGTGGACAGTCTGTCCAAATATTCCCAGCCAAATCAGCTCCAATACAGCTGATGTTAGCACCAGTGTCAAGAAGTCCTATTTCAGTCAGGCCCAAGAATGAAACAGCAGCATATAAGCGACCATCCGCCTGGCCGTTGACAATGGCTGCACTCAGCCGTTGTCGTGACTTTTTGACTATAGACCAGAAGTTACGCATACGCAAGGTATGAACGAACCCGCTTATAATGAGCTAGCCGCTCATGATAAGAACGAAACGGGCTCAAAGGTTGTAAGTCTGGTGAGTTTTACACGAGTGTCTGTTTTAAAGGAGCAGACAAACGCTGGGGACAATCTGCCTCAACAAATTTCCCTATGACAGCGGGCTCTATCAATGGGCTCTTCGTCGGCTGTCGACAATTGGACCGGCTTTCGGGTTTTCGGCCCTTTTAATGCAGGTCGGACACTGCGGCTTAGAAATTTCCTTCGCTCGGCACCCATAACAAAATATGCAGCGCTCTGCTAAACACATATCCCATGTGTGACCTGGTTTATTGCAATTCCAACAAGTCAAAGGTTTTCTTGCCAACTGTACTACTTCTACAGATGCATTCTCTTCTGAATCTGATTGAAAAGAATCTTCTTCGGCTTCTAATGCCACTACATCTCTTCTAAAGACTTAAAGACCAACTGCTATTTTAGAAGATGGACGAGATTCGACGTCTTCTAAAAGGCTTTCTCGTTTATAAATCAACCTTCTGAGATGAGCGACTGAAGATACGGGCACAAAAAGAAACGCTTGCCGAATATCTGGTATAAAGTTACGAGATGAGAAGCAATTTTCATTATTGCTTCGTAATACAGTTCTAAGGATTCTCCTTCTCGCTGTTTACGCGCATGGATTTCCTCCATGAAGATGTCATCTTCCTTGAAATCCTGATATTGGCTTTTCAAGGACAAGCAAAACTCTTCCAAAGTGATCACCCTATTTTCTTTACAATAGCGTGAGAAGGTCCGAATTTTTGCGTCCAAATTTTTGCAAAGCATCTGAAAATCTCCGCTGAGACAATCCTCAGTGAGAGCTCTAACTCGATATAGAAACTCTTGAACTGATGGACCAGTAAGTTCTCCATCATATTTCACGCCCCATCCTTGGATAAGTTAAGTTACCTTTTCAGGACTCAGCGAACATGAGTTGGCTTGAGACGAACGAGATTGAATACTGTAACTCCCCTTACTCTACTTCGAGTAGAACGCTTGGTTGACTGTGTGTCAGGTTTAGATAAATTCTCTCCACTTGAAGCATTTGACTTGTTCAGTTGTGTTGATCTAGAGTTAGACACAGGCCTACGCTGGCCTCGATACCCAGTATCGTGCACTCTCACCTCTTCAGCTGTGACTGTTGCTGAATCACCTGGCATTTCATCTAAAATCACTTGTATACCTCCCGTGGATTCACAAATAGGCAAATGGGGGTGTCTCTAAGATAATTTTGTAGGCAATCCCGATGAAGCACGTGAACACAGTCAGTTGTTACAACATTTGAGGGTCCTATCATGTGTTCATAGCATAAAACGCAAGGGACTATTGGTTCCTGTGGTTCTTGCACTGATAAACCGGTATTAGGGCTGTGTGCAAGTGGCAATAAGTAAAAAAACAAAAGAAAATCAAATCGTGTCACACAGGAGATCAGTGACACCCTTAACACATATAATAATAAAAATTATTAAAAGTTTATTTATGTAATTATTTGGATTTATGTTTTGTTTTGTTTAATTATTTATTTACTTTGATTTCGTAATATTTCATAAATTATTTACTTTCTTCGTTGTTATTCAAGGCTCTAAATGGTAGAAGAAAATTATCGCAATGAATTATTCTCCATTCAAAACCCACGAGCCCACGAACTATCAGGATATCTATAAAATCGAACATTTTAGTTAGCATTTCTCGCACAGAATTCCTGCTGGAACTATGGAGTTGCCATTTCAAGAAATTACGTTAATATGTCCACACATAGAAGCATACGAATCTTATGCAAGCTGCTGAGGGTTATTCTTCGGACTTGCCAAAATAAATACAATTCCTCTCAGTTATTTACATGAATCCCATACTTTATGTGTTTTCTTCACTTTTCTCGTTCGCACGAGGGAACGCTGGCTATTTTCGCCAAAGCTCATTTTCCACTCAGCGTTCTTAAATTGCGACATCGGCTGCCTGCTATGGATTCTTCAAACTCGGCTATAAGGGATTAACATAGCAACAACAATATAGATTCTAGGTGTTAATGCTTATGAGACATACGAGGATCTTTTCATATTTTTTTTTCTGGTGACTCTTCCTTCGAATCTTTTAATAGTGCGATCCAAGTTTATTACACAATAGAATCAAACATTCTTTATGATTCGTAAAATTCCCTCACGAATTGAAAGACTTCGGATGGATGACTGAAAGCTCATTTTGAAGATCGACGTTTTTAAACCTTCTGCTAGGGCGCTACTTGTAATAAAATTTTATTGCATGCGCAATTAAAGAGGTTATGTTTTTTCACGCATAGCGGCTCCTTACTTGGTGGGAGCGCTATTTATTGGATAAAAAATAATTTTTTTGTAATAGTAATAATATAGATACACCCAGGTTGTTGTTTATATCTTGAGTTTATATAAACCGATGCTTTTCCCTAATATGATTATATTGTTGTGTTATTTCAAGTATAAAATACAACAATAAGACAATAGGCTTACATAAAAGTTACATATACATATATAATATATTTTTGTACGATCCTCATATATACATCTATTATACAACTGCTTATGTATCTTTCTGTAATTGGAGGGGACCCTGGATGCAGCTAGTTGTCATTCGGTTGGGGTGGTTCGATGACTAGAAAAGGTGTTAAAATATAAAGAGAACAATTTGTAGCTTTACAAAAAAAAAATTAGTCCCGTTGCCTTTTTTCAGATCAATGATACAAGTTATACACTTATTGACGCCATTAAAATAATGACGAGGCTGCTATGGGTGTTAATCAAGCCCGCCTTCTTTACACGCCCTACCATGATTCCTCTTGGCGAAATTAATAGGAAATCCCTAATCAAGTAGGCTGATATGCAAGCCCAGCCCATTTTCAACCGAAAAAACATATTAGTGAATTTAGTTAAACATTATAAAAATAATTCATTTATTTACGACAATGTTGAAAACGGTTAATTGTTCTAACATGATGCTATAAGGGGGTAGTGCAATAGTGTGTTGCAATGTGATAGTGTAGCTTAATAGTTAACAATACTAAATTTTTTTCTTCTTTTAATTCAATTTAGTGGCTCATTTTAGATTCGGGTATATCGTTTCCATTTTTCATTTTGGATAAAAAATTTTAAAAATAGGGTAATGAATTTATATTAGAGCATTTCTTTTCAATTGTTTTTTTTTTTCTTTGTGTTCTAAAATTTTAGCATTTTTTCCTTTTACTTAAGTTCGTTATAGTTTATCTAGCAGGTGTTAATAAATTGATAGCATTGAATTGATTAATTATTTTAGAAACTCATATTCGTGTGCAATAAAATTTATTTTCACTTACCCCGACAAGATCCTTGGTACCAAGTTGATGTACGGTGTGTGTTGCTGTTTGGGTATATATAACAAGTAAGAAAGCTACATTCGAGTGTGCTCGACTGTAATATACCCGCTATCCAGCTCCTCGTACATCAAAATTATTTGCGGAACAATAAAGAACGGCTACAATCATATTTTGACCGTAAAAAGCCATGGACTTACAATATTTATGCAAAGTCAAAATCTAAAATAAAAACAAGTAAGAAAGCTACAGTCGAGTGTGCTCGACTCTAATATACCAGCTACCCAGCTACTTGTACATAATTTATTTGCGGAACAAAAAAACGGCTACAATCATATTTTGACCGTAAAAGGCTACGGACTTATAATATTTATGCAAAGTCAAAATATAGAATAAAAAAAAAAACATTTTTGCACACATTTAATTTTTGATGCGGGCGGGACTCGAACCCGTAAATGCATAATAGTACTGTTCGTTTTGCAGTCCACAATTTAACCGATTTCACTACCGTACACGCACACACGATTCGGCACAAGGCTGCAAGCAGCGCTGCCGGCAGCCGGCAGCGCTGCTTACAGCTGTGGAAAACGTTAAGCTGAATAACTTCTGTGTTTATTATCCGATTGTTACCAAATTTTCAGAGATCATCTGGCTAGCTATAGTTATCATGTAAACCGAAAATGAACAATACGGCATCAAAATTGCACTTGTTATTAATGTTTTTTTGATTTACGGGGGCGGAAGGGGGCGTGGCCAAAATCCAAAATAAACTTGATCAGCGTGCAGTAATAACACATATTGTCACCAAATTTGGTTGTCCTAGCTCTTATAATAGCTAAGATCTAGATTTTCACACGGACAGACAGACGGAGAGATGGACATGGCTATATCGACTCGGCTGTTGGTCCTGAGCCAGAATATATATACTTTATGGGGTCGGAGGTGTCTCCTTCTGCCTGTTACATACATTTTCGGTTTGAACAAAGTTATAATACCCTTCTACTCTATAAGTAGCGGGTATAATAATACTATTTATGGCACACACATAATTATCAATTCATTTTAAGGAGATTCCTTAATTTTTGTTTCCTAAATTGATATTTTTCTTCATAATCATTTAAGCACACTGCATTGGCATACTTACAGAACAATGTTCTAGCGAAAATTTATAAAAATGAACGAAGGAAACAAATTATTAAAACTATAAAAAAGTATTCATAGGGAATTAAAGGTTTTAAATTATTTAGCAATTATTTAATACTGATGCATGAGAGCAAAAGAAAGATGGGATGAATGCATTTAACTCTTGGTTGTTTTAGTGTGTATGTGAGAGGGGTGGGTTCTGAATTTTATACTAGTTTTAATATGCACGTAACCGTTATCATTGTGTGTGTACGATCAATTGTGTGTCTGCATGATTGTGTATGACTGAGTATGTTTATTAAATGTGTGTTATTTAATTAATCTTTTTCCACTGTGTCACTATTTATTATCAATATTTCTTTTCCCCAAGGTGTAGACGTTGTTACAGATGAAGGGTTAAAGATATGTGGCGTCTCAGCCGGCCAACGATCTTCGCTTATATACAAGTTATCAAGTAACCCGCGCACTCAGAGTTCCCAGCCCTCGCAGGGCATAGCGCTGACGCTGCAAGGCAGCAAGTCATTGGCCGAGTAGCGAGCGTTGCGCTGATGCAATATGCTAAGCCAATGCCCGAGCAACAAAGTCAGCTATGGTAACATGATTCTTGCAAGTGTCGCAAGAGCATAGTCATGATTATGCTGAGTCGGCTTGCCAGCTATGACTTAGCTGCTCCAGCTCGAATTCTGTAGGTTATTGGTTAAGCATTTTTGTATTCTTGATTCAGTTCTGTGTATGATTTAATAGAATAAACTCACTTTACTCCGGCAGCTAGCCGCACATAAGCAATTTATTGTAATTAATTTTATATTACTGCTGAGCCACAAGTTCAAAAGTATCTGAAGGTGAAGTCAAGCCTTCCAGCCTAATCCTCCTAAATAGTGCCACGCCTCGTTGGAAGAAGGAAGATCAAATCTACTGACGCCCAACGTTTTTTTAAGAAGCCACACCCGTTAGAAGGCCAGCTCACAAAATGTAAGTGAAATGTTTAGTTCGAAAACTTTAAGTCGTGTTAAGTGTTAAAATATATAAAGTAATATAAAATCGTAAACGAAACAGTGAGACAACACGAAACTCTGATTACAAAATATAAAATATCTGCGCGCAATTTATTCCCCCTGTTGTGAAATATTTGTTGTTTTCGCTGCTACACTGTGCGTGTCAATCTTGTCTGCTAAAGCTGATGAGTTGGGTACGTAGGGAAATTAAGCAAGAATACCATAGTGACGACAGCTTGAACATACTAAATATAAGTGAAATTGCAGAGCAAGAAGAACTCGCTATGAATATCGACGCGAATCAGTTAAATGCCATTATAGACGGTGCCGTTAGAAGCGCGTTAGCCGAACAGGAGAACCGCTTAAAGATAGAGTTCCGAGCAGAGGTTGGGCTATACAACAGCGAGTGAACAGTTTACAGATAGATACACCACAGGTAGAAGTCTATAGCCGCATAAGTATAGACCACATCAACGCAGAGAACGCCTGTAACATGCGGAACGATCGGTTTAAAGTGTGGACAGTCTGTCCAACTATTCCCAGCCAAATCAGCTCCGATACAGCTGATGTTAGCACCAGTGTCAAGAAGTCCTATTTCAGTCAGGCCCAAGAATGAAACATCAGCATATAAGCGACCATCCGCCTGGCCGTTGACAATGGCTGCACTCAGCCGTTGTCGTGACTTTTTGACTATAGACCAGAAGTTACGCATACGCAAGGTATGAACGAACCCGCTTATAATGAGCTAGCCGCTCATGATAAGAACGAAACGGGCTCAAAGGTTGTAAGTCTGGTGAGTTTTACACGAGTGTCTGTTTTAAAGGAGCAGACAAACGCTGGGGACAATCTGCCTCAACAAATTTCCCTAAGACAGCGGGCTCTATCAATGGGCTCTTCGTCGGCTGTCGACAATTGGACCGGCTTTCGGGTTTTCGGCCCTTTTAATGCAGGTCGGACACTGCGGCTTAGAAATTTCCTTGGCTCCGCACCCATAACAAAATATGCAGCGCTCTGCTAAACACATATCTCATGTGTGACCTGGTTTATTGCAATTCCAACAAGTCAAAGGTTTTCTTGCCAACTGTACTACTTCTACAGATGCATTCTCTTCTGAATCTGATTGAAAAGAATCTTCTTCGGCTTCTAATGCCACTACAGCTCTTCTAAAGACTTAAGGACCAACTGCTATTTTAGAAGATGGACGAGATTCGACGTCTTCTAAAAGGCTTTCTCGTTTATAAATCAACCTTCTGAGATGAGCGACTGAAGATACGGGCACAAAAAGAAACGCTTGCCGAATATCTGGTATAATGTTACGAGATGAGAAGCAATTTTCATTATTGCTTCGTAATACAGTTCAAAGGATTCTCCTTCTCGCTGTTTACGCGCACGGATTTCCTCCATGAAGATGTCATCATCCTTGAAATCCTGATATTGGCTTTTCAAGGACAAGCAAAACTCTTCCCAAGTGATCACCCTAATTTCTTTACAAAAGCGTGAGAAGGTCCGAATTTTTGCGTCCAAATTTTTGCAAAGCATCTGAAAATCTCCGCTGAGACAATCCTCAGTGAGAGCTCTAACTCGATATAGAAACTCTTGAACTGATGGACCAGTAAGTTCTCCATCATATTTCACGCCCCATCCTTGGATAAGTTAAGTTACCTTTTCAGGACTCAGCGAACATGAGTTGGCTTGAGACGAACGAGATTGAATATTGTAACTCCCCTTACTCTACTTCGAGTAGAACGCTTGGTTGACTGTGTGTCAGGTTTAGATAAATTCTCTCCACTTGAAGCATTTGACTTGTTCAGTTGTGTTGATCTAGAGTTAGACACAGACCTACGCTGGCCTCGATACCCAGTATCGTGCACTCTCACCTCTTCAGCTGTGACTGTTGCTGAAGCACCTGGCATTTCATCTAAAATCACTTGTATACCTCCCGTGGATTCACAAATAGGCAAATGGGGGTGTCTCTAAGATAATTTTGTAGGCAATCCCGATGAAGCACGTGAACACAGTCAGTTGTTACAACATTTGAGGGTCCTATCATGTGTTCATAGCATAAAACGCAGGGGACTTGGTTCCTGTGGTTCTTGCACTGATAAACCGGTATTAGGGCTGTGTGCAATTGGCAATAAGTCAGAAAACATAAGAAAATCAAATCGTGTCACACACGAGATCAGTGACACCCTTAACACATATATTAATAAAAGTTATTAAAAGTTTATTTATGTAATTATTTGGATTTATGTTTTGTTTTGTTTAATTATTTATTTATTTTGATTTCGTAAGATTTCATAAAGTATTTACTTTCTTCGGACTACTCATGGGCCTAACTATACGGACCAGTTTTTTTTTTTTTTTCTTTATATGTGATTGATTTTGAATTATATATCCGTACTTACAAGAAGACTTCAGGAAAGGATGTGGTTTCAAATCTCAACACTTACATATTTCAATTTCTTGAGGTGCATCTCTAGGATCGCACTCATAACTCCTTTTGAGTTAGTAGTTAAGACTGACTTTCGCTAAGTTATTCAAGGCTCTAAATGGTAGAAGAAAAATATCGCAATGAATTATTCTCCATTCAAAACCCACGAGCCCACGAACTATCAGGATATCTATAAAATCGAACATTTTATTTAGCATTTCTCATTTTCCTTTTAGGTCATATGGGACTTCCTCGCACAGAATTCCTACTGGAACTATGGAGTTGCCATTTCAAGAAATTACGTTAATATGTCCACACATAGAAGCATACGAATCTTATGCAAGCTGCTGAGGATTATTCTTCGGACTTGCCAAAATAAATACAATACATACATACATACTTTATGTGTTTTCTTCACTTTTCTCGTTCGCACGAGGGAACGCTGGCTATTTTCGCCAAAGCTCATTTTCCACTCAGCGTTCTTAAATTGCGACATCGGCTGCCTGCTATGGATTCTTCAAACTCGGCTATAAGGGATTAACATAGCAACAACAATATAGATTCTAGGTGTTAATGCTTATGAGACATACGAGGATCTTTTCATATTTTTTTTTTCTGGTGACTCTTCCTTCGAATCTTTTAATAGTGCGATCCAAGTTTATCACACAATAGAATCAAACATTCTTTATGATTCGTAAAATTCCCTCACGAATTGAAAGACTTCGGATGGATGACTGAAAGCTTACTTTGAAGATCGACGTTTTTAAACCTTCTGCTAGGGCGCTACTTGTAATAAAATTTTATTGCATGCGCAATTAAAGAGGTTATGTTTTTTCACGCATAGCGGCTCCTTACTTGGTGGGAGCGCTATTTATTGGATAAAAAATAATTTTTTTGTAATAGTAATAATATAGATACACCCAGGTTGTTGTTTATATCTTGAGTTTATATAAACCGATGCTTTTCCCTAATATGATTATATTGTTGTGTTATTTCAAGTATAAAATACAACAATAAGACAATAGGCTTACATAAAAGTTACATATACATATATAATATATTTTTGTACGATCCTCATATATACATCTATTATAGAACTGCTTATGTATCTTTCTGTAATTGGAGGGGACCCTGGATGCGGCTAGTTGTCATTCGGTTGGGGTGGTTCGATGACTAGAAAAGGTGTTAAAATATAAAGACAACAATTTGTAGCTTTACAAAAAAAAAATTAGTCCCGTTGCCTTTTTTCAGATCAATGATACAAGTTATACACTTATTGACGCCATTAAAATAATGACGAGGCTGCTATGGGTGTTAATCAAGCCCGCCTTCTTTACACGCCCTACCATGATTTCCTCTTGGCGAAATTAATAGGAAATCCCTAATCAAGTAGGCTGATATGCAAGCCCAGCCCATTTTCAACCGAAAAAACATATTAGTGAATTTAGTTAAACATTATAAAAATAATTCAATTATTTAGCAATTATTTAATACTGATGCATGAGAACAAAAGAAAGATGGGGTGAATGCATTTAACTCTTGGTTGTTTTAGTGTGTGTGTGAGAGGGGTGGGTTCTGAATTTTACACTAGTTTTAATATGCATGTAACCGTTATCATTGTGTGTGTATGATCAATTGTGTGTGTGCATGATTGTGTATGACTGAGTATGTTTATTAAATGTGTGTTATTTAATTAATCTTTTTCCACTATGTCACTATTTATTATCAATATTCCTTTTCCCCAAGGTGTAGACGTTGTTACAGATGAAGGGTTAAAGATATGTGGCGTCTCAGCCGGCCAACGATCTTCGCTTATATACAAGTTATCAAGTAACCCGCGCACTCAGAGTGCCCAGCCCTCGCAGGGCATAGCGCTGACGCTGCAAGGCAGCAAGTCAGTGGCCGAGTAACGAGCGTTGCGCTGATGCAATATGCTAAGCCAATGACCGAACAACAAAGTCAGCTATGGTAACATGATTCTTGCAAGTGTCGCAAGAACATAGTCATGATTATGCTGAGTCGGCTTGCCAGCTATGACTTAGCTGCTCGAGCTCGAATTCTGTAGGTTAGTGGTTAAGCATTTTTGTATTCTTGATTCAGTTCTGTGTATGATTTAATAGAATAAACTCACTTTACTCCGGCAGCTAGCCGCACATAAGCAATTTATTGTAATTAATTTTATATTACTGCTGAGCCACAAGGCCAATAGTATCTAAAGGTGAAGTCAAGCCTTCCAGCCTAATCCTCCTAAATAGTGCCACGCCTCGTTGGAAGAAGGAAGATCAAATCTACTGACGCCCAACGTTTTTTTAAGAAGCCACACCCGTTAGAAGGCCACCTCACAAAATGTAAGTGGAATGTTTAGTTCGAAAACTTTAAGTCGTGTTAAGTGTTAAAATATATAAAGTAATATAAAATCGTAAACGAAACAGTGAGACAACACGAAACTCTGATTACAATATATAAAATATCTGCGCGCAATTTATTCCCCCTGTTGTGAAATATTTGTTGTTTTCGCTGCTACACTGTGCGTGTCAATCTTGTCTGCTAAAGCTGATGAGTTGGGTACGTAGGGAAATTAAGCAAGAATACCATAGTGACGACAGCTTGAACGTACTAAATATAAGTGAAATTGCTGAGCAAGAAGAACTCGCTATGAATATCGACGCGAATCAGTTAAATGCCATTATAGACGGTGCCGTTAGAAGCGCGTTAGCCGAACAGGAGAACCGCTTAAAGATAGAGTTCCGAGCAGAGGTTGGGCTATACAACAGCGAGTGAACAGTTTACAGATAGATACACCACAGGTAGAAGTCTGTAGCTGCATAAGTATAGACCGCACTGTTAAGTGCGAGGTAAAACTTGATATCGTACAATCTATCCCAGAGTTCGACGGCGAACAAAGTGATTACGTGGCTTGGCGGCAGTCAGCCGTTGACGCGTATGAAATTTTTAGGCCATACCAGAAGAGTGAGGCGCACTATTAAGCCGTCACGATTTTAAGAAATAAAATTCGTGGCCCGGCAAGAGCGCTATTAGTGTCACATAGTACGGTATTGAATTTCGACGCCATAATTGCTAGGTTAGATGTAACTTACGCAGATAAGACTTCACTTCGAGTCTTGCGCCAAAAATTGGAAATGGTTAGGCAAGGGGAACTAAGCTTGATGCAGTACTATGACAAAGTGCAAAGAACTTTGACACTTGTGACTAATAAAATCGTTATGTCTCACGATGCGAACGGTGCCGCGTTACTTAATGCTGAAGTGAGAAATGATGCACTTCACACCTTCATTTTAGGTCTGAAGAGATCTTTGAAAGCAATAGTATTCCCCGCGCAACCCAAAGATTTGCCGGCCGCACTAGCCTTAGCCGTTGAAGCCGAGACAAGCATTGAGCGAAGTATGTTCGCTAATTCCTATGTCAAGGCCATGGAAGAGAGAAATCATGCTTCTGAAGGCAGTAGGCAGCCAAACCGCCAGTATGATAGGCAGAGTAGAAGTGGTGGTAATGAGCGGGCCCCCGAAAGGAATCCGCACTATACAAAGAAACGGTCAGAGTAGGCCTCACTAGGCAGAAAATACCCAAAAGAATAACGACAGGCCAGCACAAGAGCCCATGGAATTGGACTCATCTTCTAAGTTCAGGCAGCAGACTAATTGGAACCCCCAAAAGAGCGACCCCAATTCTAATAACAATAGAAATCAGAAAAGAAGTAGTAACTTCGAACGCATGACAAGACAGAGACGGCAGAGGGTGAATAACATAAGTCAACAGACTCAACCTGAGGACTCGCAAAAGTATCAGGAGGCAGCTGCGGCAGCCGTAGCTAGCATAGAAGATGATAGTGACTCTGGCAATGAGGCCGGACTGCTCAATTTTTTAGAGGATGCTCCCGGTTGCCATTTGTCGAAAAGCAGCTGACTGGGAGAAAACTAAAGATACTAATCGACACTGGAGCGGCCAAAAACTACATTAAGCCCATAAAGGAGCTCAAAGGAGTAGTATCGGTCGACTCCCCATTTGTTGTTAGTTCCATACACGGCTCTAACAAAATAAATAAAAAATGTTACATGTACATTTTTGGGCAAAAGACCCCATTCTTTCTGCTTGACTCTTTAAATACGTTCGATGCCATCATAGGCCTAGATTTGTTAACACAAGTAAGGGCTACATTGGACTTAAAGTTTAGCACGATCAATTACGGTACCACAACAGAAATGTTGCAGTACCATAAGTGCGATAATGTAAATTTCACCCGTGTTGACGACATAGTAGTCCCGTCAACAATCAAAAGCGAATTTAAGAAGATGATGTTGAGCAGAATTAAGGCATTTTCGACCCCTAACGAGGTGCTGCCTTTCAACACATCAGTCGTTGCGACAATTCGCACAACTGACAACAACCCCATTTACTCCAAGCTCTACCCACATCCAATGGGAGTAGCCGAGTTTGTGAACAAGGAAGTAAGGAACTTGTTGCATAATGGGATCATTCGCCCCTCTAAGTCGCCATACAACAATCCTACTTGGGTGGTTGACAAAAAGGGTTTTGATGAACACGGGAATATAAATAAGAGACTGGTAATCGATTTTAGAAAACTAAATGAACAGACTATACCAGATAGGTACCCTATGCCCAATATTGCCATGATCTTAGCCAATTTAGGTAAAGCTAAATACTTCACCACGTTAGACCTTAAGTCTGGCTACCATCAGATCTATCTTGCAGAGCAAGACCGCGAAAAAACGTCATTTTCTGTCAACAGGGGCAAGTACGAGTTCTGTCTTTGGGATTAAAAAATGCTGGAAGCATTTTTCAAAGAACAATAGATGACGTTTTGCGGGAGCAGATAGTTAAGACGTGCTATGTATACATAGGTGACGTCATAATCTTCTCTGAAAATGAGTCCGATCATGTTAAGCATATTGACTGGGTCCTGAAATGCCTCTGTGACGCCAACATGAAAGTCTCAAGAGAAAAACCCATTTTTTCAAAGAAAGCGTAGAATACTTAGGTTTTATTGTAACAAAGGGCGGAGCTAAAACGGACCCTGAAAAAGTGTGCGCTATTCGAGAGTTCGAAGAACCCAAAAGTTTGTACGCACTCAGGTCTTTTTTGGGTCTTGCCAGTTACTATAGAAGATTTATTAAGGACTTTGCAGCGATTGAAAGACCTTTGACAAACTTACTTAGGGGCGAGAATGGCTCCGTTAGTAAGCATATGTCGAGGAAAATTCCTACCACTTTCAATGACACAGAAAGAGAGGCATTCGATAGGGTAAGAAATATTCTGGCATCAGAAGACGTCATGCTAAGATATCCGGACTTTAAGAAGCCCTTTGACTTAACGACAGATGCTTCCGCGCATGGAATCGGGCCTGTGCTTTCGCAGGAAGGCAAGCCAATTACCATGATTTCTAGAACCCTAAAGGAATGCGAGACGAATTATGCTACCAACGGGAGGGAGCTACTCGCAATAGTATGGGCACTGGGAAAGTTACAGCAGTATTTGTATGGAACACGCGACATCAATATCTATACAGATCATCAGCCCCTAACGTTCGCGGTCTCAGTTAGGAATCCAAATGCCAAAATTAAAATATGGAAGGCCTTTATTGACGAACAAAATGCCAAAATTTTTTACAAGCCCGGTAAAGAAAACTTTGTGGCAGACGCGCTTTCGCGCCAAAATATTAATGCTATGCAAAACGAGATAGAGTCCGATGTTGCCACTATACACAGTGAGCTATCGTTGACCTACACTATTGATGCCACAGATAAGCCGCTTAATTGCTTCAAGAACCAGATATTTCTGGAAGAAGCACAGTTTCCGTTGAAACGCACATTTGTGCTTTTCCGCGAGAAAATTAGGCACACCATATATTTCACTCGGGATGACAAAGATCTCCGCGAGCTGAAACAAGTGGTGCAACCAGGCGTGGTAAATGCATTTCATTGCAATCTCCACACCTTGGCTTATATACAAGACGAATTGGTAAGGATTTTTCCGGCAACTAAATTTTGGCATTGCAAAAATCTTGTAACTGACATTACTGATCAGAACGAACAAAGGGAAATCGTTATAACTGAGCATAGTCGCGCCCATAGGGCCGCACAAGAAAATGTTAAACAAATTCTGTGCGACTATTATTTCCCAAAAATGTCAAAGCTGGTATCAGAGGTAATAGCCAACTGTAAGATATGCACTAAAGCTAAGTATGATAGGCATCCAAAGAGACAACAGCTTGGTGTGACACCGGTACCAACATATGCCGGCGAGATGCTGCACATCGATATATTTTCTACTGATAAAAAACAGTTCTTAACATGTATCGATAAATTTTCTAAGTTTGCCATCACGCAGCCGATAGTATCTCGGACAATAACAGATCTAAAGATCCCAATTATCCAGCTGGTAAATTCCTTTCCGAAAACCAAGACAATATACTGTGACAATGAAGCAGCATTCAATTCAGAGACTATCACGTCTCTATTAAAAAACCAATTCGGGATTGATGTGGTCAATGCGCCCTCGATGCATAGCTCATCGAACGGGCAGGTGGAACGCTTCCACAGTACATTATCAGAAATAGCGAGATGTCTTAAGCTAGAAAAGAAATTTGAAGACACAATTGAGCTTATAATGCAAGCGACCGTTAGGTACAACCGTACGATTCATTCGGTTACCGGGAAGAAGCCGATAGAGGTAATTCACGCGTCAACCGAAGAATTCAAGGAGAACATTAGGAGCAAAATAACTAACGCTCAGCAGGCTCAGCTAGATCGAAATAATGCATCAAGGCAAAATAGGGTTTTTGAAATAGGGGAAAAAGTATTTGTAAACAGTAATAAAAGATTGGGCAACAAGCTGACCCCCTTGTGTTCTGAGGAGACCATTCAAGCAGACCTAGTAACGTCTGTTCTTATTAATGGGAGGGTGGTCCACAAGGACAACCTAAGGTAGCTGCTCATATTTTCTTTTTCTTTCATAAATCATAATAACCAAGTTAAGAATAGTATTTAAGAAAATGAGGAAAACTCATAGGATTAAATTGTCTCTTGCAGGTTCGTGGGCATCGTTCTTACCCTTTCCGCAGTTGTAAATGCGCGAATCACAGACTACTCGCATTCTAATTACATTCCCGTTATGGACGGAGAAGTAATGGTATGGGAGCAACGCAGCTATTTACGACATTTGACTAACCTTACAGAGTTCGCTGCGATGTTAGACGAGACTGACAGATTGACGAATTTATTCCCCCAATCGCATATGCGAAACTTTTAGATATAGATATTGACCATGCCAAAAACTTGTTGTCCGCTTTAAAAGTTCACCACCGTATAGCCAGAAGTATAGACTTTTTGGGTACCGTATTAAAGGTAGTAGCTGGAACACCAGACGCCGCAGATTTCGAAAGAATTAGAATGACTGAGTCCCAACTCATAGAATCCAACAATAGACAAGTGGTGATTAACACCATAGCACAAAAACGCATTAATGAGCTTACGGAGACCGTAAATAAATTACTTAAAGAAAGAAAGGGAGACCTTACAGACACACCCCACCTTTACAAGTCATTATTGGCAAGAAATAGAATGATAATTTCGGAAATTCAGAATTTAATGTTGTCTATCACGTTAGCTAAATCTAATATTATAAATCCTAGTATTTTTGACCACGACGACTTAAAGTCCATTCTAATTGAACATCCCACAGAGGTGCCCATAGTCAACCTAATGGAAGTATCTAATAAAAAGATCTTCCAGTCCGATAGCATAGTCCGTATATTAATTGACTACTCCCAAATTAAGTTCATTTTTAGGAAAGTAACAATGTTTCCCGTGGCACACAAAAACATCATGCTCCAGCTGACAGACGACACAGTGGCGAAATGTACCAGCGGAATCATGGCTGTCACAGACTGCGCGACCACCAGCTACACCTCCTTCTGCAAATTAGCTGATCATGAAACCTGCGCCAGCGGCTTGCACTCGGGAGGTTCAGCTCTCTGCCATACTCAGGCCAGCCAACTTAAGCCGATTACATTGGTGGATGAGGGAACAATAATTATCAACGACCATCCGGCACAAGTCAGTACAGATGACGGACCAGAGAGATTGGTACGAGGCACGAATTTAATAACGTTCCAGCGTCTAGCTATCATAAACGGGACCAAATACGTAAACCGCAAGATGGCATTAAGTAAGGCGCCAGGAGTAGCTACGTCCCCATTGCTGAACGTCATCGGCCACGACCCAGTACTAAGTCTACCACTACTGAACCGGATGAACGAGCATAACCTCCGAGTGATCCAAGAAGTTAAGGATCATGCAAAAGCCGAGTGGTCGCCCAAAGTCTGGTTTTCGGCCGGGGTAGGAGTCAGTCTGGTCTCCACCGGTTCCATCCTTCTCTGCCTGGTTCTGAGAAGAAGACGAGCGTCGAGGGAGATAAAAAAACTGATGGACTTATATGGAGTGCCCCGGGACGGCGCAACTTTAAAGGGGGAGCAGTTATCAAGTAACCCGCGCACTCAGAGTGCCCAGTCCTCGCAGGGCATAGCGCTGACGCTGCAAGGCAGCAAGTCATTGGCCGAGTAGCATGCGTTGCGCTGATGCAATATGCTAAGCCAATGACCGAGCAACCAAGTCAACTATGGTAACATGATTCTTGCAAGTGTCGCAAGAGCATAGTCATGATTATGCTGAGTCGGCTTGCCGGCTATGACTTAGCTGCTCGAGCTCGAATTCTGTAGGTTAGTGGTTAAGCATTTTTGTATTCTTGATTCAGTTCTGTGTATGATTTAATAGAATAAACTCACTTTACTCCGGCAGCTAGCCGCACATAAGCAATTTATTGTAATTAATTAATATTACTGCTGAGCAACAAGGCCAATTGTATCTGAAGGTGGAGTCAAGCCTTCCAGCCTAATCCTCCTAAATAGTGCCACGCCTCGTTGGAAGAAGGAAGATCAAATTTACTTACTCCGCCAAGGGAGACACCGATTATTTAAAGCAACGCCGGTTAAAAGCGTGCTCTGTGAGGTTATGTGTACATGTGGCGTACTTGCGCCCAGCATGCAGCGTATAGCTTCAAAATACACCAAATATCTATGAATATCCGACTGATATGTCAGGATTACACGATTTATCCGCTTGTTATGTCTTGAGCCAGTGGCTGTGTTAGCGACAATCAGAGTGCCGCTAGCGTACGTGCTAGCGTAGCGTGCTCCGTAACGCTATTCACACAAACGTATCGGTACTAAAAACAGCAAAACTTGTTAAATTCCCGTGTATGATGGCTTCAAAAGTCGCAATCTTTATATTTTGTCACATTTCCAAGATGAGACAGGTCAGGTTAGCTTGGCGTCAGATGAGAAAAGAGATGGATCAAGGGCTTAGATATGGTAAAGCGCAACTTTTTGATCGATATTAACTGTTCATTTGTTAAAAGAGGGCTGGACTAGTCACTGGAGACTTAATCAACACTAATATCGATATCTTAACAATAGACCAGGGATGTACACTACAAAACTTCAGAGCGAAAGATTAAACGAGCTCCTAAAAAATTGTCCAAACCTATATGTAGAGCCAAATCCAAAACTAACCTACACAACCAACGTGAAGGCGGAAATACGAACTCAGACTCACCAGAGTACTCTGAACTGCTTAATGATAGTATAATCAGACCATCAAGGTCCCCATACAACTCTCCTGTATGGATAGTACCAAAAAAAGCAGACGCCTCAAAAGAAAAAAAATATCGTAAGCTCATAGATTACAGGAAATTAAAGTTGGTTAGTGTACCCGATTAATAACCCTATACCAGGAATAAATGAAGTTATCGCTCAATTAGGTAACAACAAAATTTTCTCTGTATTAGACCTTAAGAGTGGATTCCACCAAATTCCATTAAAATCGTCCGACTTAGAAAAAACTGCCTTCTTTGTGAATATCGGAAAATATCAGTTTACACGACTCCCATTTGGACTGAACGCGCCAGCAATTTTTTAGCGCACATTAGATGAACATATTGACAAGATATGTTTCATCTACATTGATGACATAATCATATTCAGTAAAGATGACGAATCACATTTAAAAAATCTGGGCTTTATTTTTTGAACTTTGCAAGAAGCCAATATGAAATGTCAATTGGACAAATACGAGTTCTTTAAGGACAAAGTCGAATTTCTTACGAGGGTCGTTTGATAAGACCGTGACTTTTTGTATTTGCCGCGCACCTGCTCTAAATACAACACTGCTCCTGTCAGCAGTTATCGATTAACAGCTGACTGTAAAATTTTGAGAAAGCTGCGTTTTTTGGTTTGCGTTTTATAGGCATTGAAAGCAGACGATCTCGTGAATTTTAACGAAAATGGAAAAAAGTGAATTTCGTGTGCTAATTAAGCATTATTTTTTGCGTAAAAAATCCATCACCGAAACCAAGGAAAGACTTGATAAATATTATGGGGACTCTGCACCATCAATTTCAATGGTTAAGAAATGGTTTACTGAGTTCCGTTGTGGTCGTACCAGTACAAGTGATGCCGAACGTTCAGGTCGCCCAAAAGAGGTCGTCATGCCAGAAATCGTCGACAAAATCCATGGAATGATATTGGATGATCGGAGAATGAAAGTGCGTGAGGTAGCTGAGGCTGTAGGCATCTCAACTGAACGGGTACATCACATTTTACATGAATATTTGGACATGAAAAAGCTTTCCGCGCGATGGGTGCCGCGATTGCTCACACACGACCATAAGCGCAACCGTGTGACCATTTCAAAGGAGTGTTTGGCGATGTTCAACCGCAATCCAAACGAATTTTTGCGCCGTTTCGTTACCGTAGACGAAACATGGATCCACCACACCACACCAGAGACTAAAGAACAATCAAGACAGTGGGTTTCTCCGGGTGAACGTGCACCAAAGAAGGCCAAGGTGGGTCTGTCGGCCAACAAGGTCATGGCCACAGTTTTTTGGGATGCACAAGGTATCATTCACATCGATTACCTTGAAAAGGGTAAAACGATCACCGGCGAATATTATTCAGAGCTTTTGGACAGATTCGATATTGATTTGAAGCAGAAACGACCGCATTTGGCGAAAAAAAGTGCTGTTCCATCAGGACAATGCACGGGTGCACACGTGTGTAGTCAGCATGGCAAAATTTCATAAATTGGGCTACGAACTGCTACCCCATCCAGCATATTCTCCAGATTTAGCCCCCTGTGACTATTTTTTGTTTCCAAACATGAAGAAATGGCTCGGCGGTAAGAGATTCGGGTCAAATGAAGAGGTCATCACAGAAACAAACGACTATTTTGAGGGCCTTGAGAAAACCTATTATTTGGAAGGAATAAAAAAATTGGAAAAACGCTGGACTAAATGTATAGAGCTAAAAGGAGATTATGTTGAGAAATAAAACGCTTCTTTGACGAAAAAAATATATTTTATTCAAAAAGTCACGGACTTATCAAACGACCCTCGTAGCTTTGTTGTTTCCGACAGAGGAATCGAAACAAATCCCGATAAAGTTGCAGCTATAGCCCAGTATCTCCTTTCTTTGAGATTTAAGATCATTTTTGGGACTCTCCGGGTACTACAGGAGATTTATTGAGAATTATGCTAAGCTCGCCAAGCCCCTTACCTCGCTTTTAAGAGGGGAAGACGGACGAGTGTCTATATAAATTTCGTCAAAAGAAATCTATTTCGGTTGACAATCATACCCTTGAAGCATTTAAAAAACTGAAAAACAGCCTACTCCGCTAACCAAATTTCAGAAAAGTATTCCAACTAACAACCGATGCTTCCAACTTCGCAATAGGCGCAGTGTTATCGCAAGATAACCTATTTCATTTCCCTCAAGAACGTTTTCCAAGGCCGAAGAAAATCTCGCTGCGAACGAAAAAGAAATGTTAGCCATTATTTGGGCATTGAAAAGCCTAAAAATGAATCTATACGGTAAATCAAAAGTAAAAATATGTACCGACCACCAGCCTTTGACTCATTCATTGAGTAGCTGGAACGGAAATGCGAACGGTGGAAGTCGTACTTAGAGGAATACGATTACGAAATATTTAACAAGCCAGGAAAAAGAACGTTGTTGCTGATGCACTATCCAGAACACCACCCATAGGGCAAATAAATTCAATAGCCTCGACACAACACAGTGACGAGAGCTTAGGCGAGGAATTAATCCTAAGTATAGAAGTACCTATTAACGCTTTTTAAAACAAGATCTTCTTTCGCAAAGTAGAAATGACCGACTACAAGTTCAATATCCCATTTCCAACGGATTTACGTACAGCAGTACAATCTGGACAAACTGTTATTCGATTTAAAAAAATATCTGAATCCCGCGGTATTAAATGGTATCTACACGACTGAAGACATAATGTGGAAAATACTACAATTATATCCAAATCATTTTAAAAGTTTTAAAGTACGCTTCACGCAGACTTTAGTAAAAGATTTGACTAACACGACAGACCAAGAAGAAAGCGTAAGTAAATAAAATCCAGCTTACAGAAGAATTCTGATTTCTAAAAATTAAACAGAAAATAGCAAACAGAGTGAAACAGTGTAAGACTTGTAAAGAGACTAAATATGATCGACACCCACCTAACTCAGAGATTAGAGAAACACCAATCCGAATACGCCGGACACACAATTCACATAGACATTTACTCAACTAAACGATACCACGTACTGACAGAAATTGACAAATTATTTAAGTTAGCAAAAATCCAAATAATAAAATCAAAAGAAATAGAAGATATTCGAACACCACTTCGCGATACAGTTATCTATTTTGGCGTACCAAAATTCATTGTCATGGACAACGAAAAATCCCTAAGCTCTGAATCAATACGATTCATGTTAGTCGCCAAACTAGGGATACAACTTTCTAAAACACCCCCCAATAAAAGTACAGTTAACGGACGGATTGAACGATTTCACTCAACACTATCTGAAATAATGAGATTCATCAAGAGGAATCAAGTTCATTGGAACTTCGAAGAACTTCTAGATCGAGCGGTTTACGAGTATAACTACTCAATTCATTCGGTAACGAATAAGATGCCACTAGAAATATTCTGTGGCAGAAGAGTTACAACTGACCCCACACATTACGAACAGGCAAGACTGAAGACAATAGAACAACTGAGACGTAAACAGATAAAAGACCTACAGGACCATAATAACAGAAAGAAACCAATATAAAGCTATATGGCAGGAGAAGAGATCTTTATAAATATAAATACAAGACTTGGTTCAAAGCTATCAAATAGATTCAAAATGGAAATAGTAAAGGAGGATAGGAATACTATAATACTAACAGAATCAAGACATACAGTACATAAGACCCATATTAAAACTTAACAATTCAATTCAGGAACCAACGCAACCGTCCCAATAACCAATCATATACCACCAAACGACACTAAGATGCAACATGTCATCAACTTGGAGCAAATTAGGGACGCCCTTAACAACTTGCAGTTTTACACTGACAAGAATCTCAAATAAAATAAACTATACCATATCATTCAGCACGAAATATCGCGGACATTTGTAACCTTTAAAACCAATACTTCATTTTACTTCCGCAAAAGTCGGGCAATAAACATTCTTGGCACTGCTTGGAAATTTGTGGCAGGTAGCCCCGATCATAACGATTTAGTTTTAATAACAGATAATATAAACAAACTTACGACCAATATTAGCAAACATATTAACAAACAGGTAATAATCAACAGATAGCTAAAAGACATACTAACTAACTGTCCAAAATTGCTAACAATATCGCAAATTCCAATAAAAAAGAATCACTTTAGAGTTGGCCATCAGTTTTTAGAGTCAAGTTCGACTCATTAAAGAAGAAGTTGTTAATATAAAATACGCCATCCAATGGGCGAAATTAAATATAATTCTGTTAAGCGAAAACGAAAAAATATAATAAATAATCAATTTAAAAATGACGATACCCCATTCATTTTGCATAATGGAACGACACTCGTATATGACGATGGAGTCCCGACGCGAGCTCAGGCGCAAGCAGTGGATGTACGGAAAACGGAAACATGGATAACTTCTGTGTTTATCGTCCGATTGGATTGTAATTTGGGGAATAGATTTACATTGCAATTATTTATGTTCATACCAAAGAAAGCTGTAACTTCAATACTTCTCCTGACAATCGACAATTATCGATTTGCGTGGACGGTGGGCGTGGCATTAAAAATTGAAAATAAACTCGATATACCTATGGTATACAGAAAGCTTCATGTGAAATATGGTGTCTCTAGCTTTTGTAATAGCTGAGATCTAGACGTTCAAACGGACAGACGGACAGAAGGACAGACGGACAGACAGACGGACATGACTCAATCGAGTCAGCTAGTGATCATGAGTCAAAATATATATACTTTGTGGGGTCTGCCACGCCTCCTTCTGCCTGTTACATACATTTGCACAAACTTAGTATACCATTTTTGACAATTTTTAATGGTCGAATGGTATGAAAATAATATTTAAGCCAGAATATTCGTTAGATCAAAAGCAACTACCCCCCACGAGTTACTTTCCGCCTATATGGAAGGATTCCTTTTCTACACTTCTTCACAAATGTGGCTCTAACCAAGATGTGAAGAATTATAGGTGTATCTCTTAATTGTCCGTTTTTCCTAAAATTTTTGTAAATATTTTGACTGCACAATTAACACATATGTGTAAGTCCGTTATTTCCCCTTATCAGCATGGATTTGTCAAATTAAAATCCACAACTACAAATCTTCTTGAGTTTTTCTCAATTATAACTAAAGGATTTCCGAGGAAAATGCAAACTGATGTGCTCTGCACTGATTTCAGTAAAGCATTTGACTCCGTTAATCATAACCTATTGCTTTATAAGTTAGATCTCATTGGATTTCCTCAAAAACTTACTTTGTGGATATCTGATTATTTAACTAAGAGGACGCAAAGAGTCCTTTTTATACCATTCGACCATTGAAAATGGTCAAAAATGGTATACTAAGTTTGTGCAAATGTATGTAACAGGCAGAAGGCGGCGTGGCAGACCCCACAAAGTATATATATATTCTGACTCAGGATCACTAGCTGAGTCGATTGAGCCATGTTTGTCTGTCTGTCCGTCTGTCCATTTGAACGTCTAAATCTCAGCTATTACAAAAGCTTAAGACACCATATTTCACATGAAAGTTCCTGTATACCATAGTATATCGAGTTTATTTTCAATTTTTGATGCCACGCCCACCGCCCACTGAAATCGATAATTATACCATTCGACCATTGAAAATGGTCAAAAATGGTATACTAAGTTTGTGCAGATGTATGTAACAGGCAGTAGGAGGCGTGGCAGACCACACAAAGTATATATATTCTGACTCAGGATCACTAGCTGACTCGATTGAGCCATGTCCGTCTGTCTGTCCGTCTGTCCTTCTGTCCGTCTGTCCGTTTGAACGTCTAGATCTCAGCTATTACAAAAGCTAGAGACATCATATTTCACATGAAGGTTCCTGTATACCATAGGTAGATCGAGTTTATTTTCAATTTTTGATACCACGCCCACCGCCCACGCAAATCGATAATTTTTGATTATCAGGAGAAGTATTGAAGTAACAACTTTCTGCGTTAGTATGAACATAAATAATTGCAATATAAATCTATTCACCAAGTCAAGAAAGCTACAGTCAAGAGTGCCCGACAGTAAGATACCATTCGACCAGTTTCGAAACAAATTATCACACATTTAATTCCATCAAAAAAATGCTCCACAAGCTTAACCGCCACCTATTTTTTAAATTAGATCTATTTTTGAACAGCACCATCTATATGTGAAAACGGCATAGCTTTACACATGCTACGGCTGAAACGAAGCATCGTGGCGATGACGTTACGACGCGAGCACAGGCGCAAGCAGTGGAAGTACGGATAACGGAAACATGGATAACTTCTCAGAATATATACACTTTGTGGGGTCTGCCACGCCTCCTTCTGCCTGTTACATACATTTGCACAAACTTAGTATACCATTTTTGACCATTTTTAATGGTCAAATGGTATAAAAATAAGATAGAAGATTTGTCAGAATATTTGTTCGATCAAAAGCAACTTCCCCATTTAAAAAGACAAGTAACATAAGACAAATAGATGGCAAACATTATGAGGAGACAAATAGAGATAGAATAAGTAAAAAACACAGTCAAGTGTTGACTTTATAAGACCATGGATATTTATACCCGCTACTCATAGAGTAGAAGGGTATTATAACTTTGGTCAAACCGAAAATGTGCGTAACAGGTAGAAGGAGGCATCTGCGACCCCATAAAGTATATATATTCTTGCTCAGGATCACTAGCCGAGTCGATTAAGCCATGTCTGTCTGTCCGTCTGTCTGTCCGTGTGAAAATCTAGATCTCAGCTATTATAAGAGCTAGGACTACCGAAAAAACATTGATTACAAGCGCAATTTTGATGGCATATTGTTCAGGTTTACATGATAGCTATAGCTAGCCAAATGATCTCTGAAAATTTGGTAACAATCGGATAATAAACACAGAAGTTATTCAGCTTAACGTTTTCCATAGCTGTAAGCAGCGCTGCCGGCAGCGCTGCTTGCAGCATTGTGCCGAATCGTGTGTGCGTGTACGGTGGTGAAATGGGTTAAGTTGTGGACTGCAAAACGAACAGTACTATTATGCATTTACGGGTTCGAGTCCCGCCCGCATCAAAAATTAAATGTGTGCAAAAATGTTTTTTTATACCCGCTACTCATAGAGTAGAAGGGTATTATAACTTTGTTCAAACGGAAAATGTATGTAACAGGCAGAAGGAGACACCTCCGACCCCATAAAGTATATATTCTGGCTCAGGATCAACAGCCGAGTCGATATAGCCATGTCCGTCTGTCCGTCTGTCTGTCCGTGTGAAAATCTAGATCTCAGCTATTATAAGAGCTAGGACAACCAAATTTGGTGACAATATGTGTTATTATTGCACGCTGATCAAGTTTATTTTGGATTTTGGCCACGCCCCCTTCGGCCCCCGCAAATCGAAAAAACATTGATAACAAGTGCAATTTTGATGCCATATTGTTCATTTTCGGTTTACATGATAACTATAGCTAGCCAGATGATCTCTGAAAATTTGGTTAGAATCGGATAATAAACACAGAAGTTATTCAGCTTAACGTTTTCCATAGCTGTAAGCAGCGCTGCCGGCAGCGCTGCTTGCAGCATTGTGCCGAATCGTGTGTGCGTGTACGGTGGTGAAATGGGTTAAGTTGTTGACTGCAGAACGAACAGTACTATTATGAATTTACGGGTTCGAGTCCCTCCCGCATCAAAAATTAAATGTGTGCAAAAATGTTTTTTTTTTATTTTAGATTTTGACTTTGCATAAATATTGTTAGTCCATAGCCTTTTATGGTCAAAATGTGATTGTAGCCGTTTTTTTTTTGTTCCGCAGCTGGGTAGCGGGTATATTACAGTCGAGCACACTCGAATGTAGCTTTCTTACTTGTCTTATTTTAGATTTTGACTTTGCATAAATATTGTAAGTCCATAGCCTTTTACGGTCAAAATATGATTGTAGCCGTTTTTTTTTTTGTTCCGCAAATAAATAAATGATGTACGACCAGTTGGTTAGCGGGTATATTACAGTCGAGCACACTCGAATGTAGCTTTCTTACTTGTTTATTTTTGAATTTACTTTCCTACTTTACTATTCTTTTGGTGTTCCCTACCATTTTTGAGGTACATCACTTTTAATAAAGATGTTGTCGTGCTCGGCTAAAAACTGTATGTCCTTTTCTGACTCTAAGTCAGATTTTGTTGATTTCTGGCTCTGCGATAAAGTTTTTCATGTTAAGGGCATTGGCCTTACTGGCCGTATAAAAGATGCTATTAATAGCAAAATTGGCCTTAAGTGGTCGTGTGAAGGTTGTCGCGTAGGTGAACTTAACATACGTAAGACGCTGAGGCAGACCAAATTGATCAATGATTAATCGATTTCCATCTCATCTTTTTTTTTTAAATAACAAAGCATCTAATGATCAGGCTGCTGCCGATCTGTTTGCGGGTTTTATTCAATCTACTTACTCCACTGAAGCCTATACTATGCAATCCTATCCGTATGCTTTAAATAATTCTAACTCATTTTTTGCCCTTCTATTAACGAAATCTCTTTACTAAACTATCTGAAATTCTTTTTGCCTATATTTTCTTCCGGTCCTGATGTTGTTCCAGCGTGTATACTTAGATTCTGTGCTGATACCATTTGTAAGCCTATATTTAAGTTGCTTGATTTGTCCGTAGCCACGAGTTACTTTCCGCCTATATGGAAGGATTTCTTCTCTATACCTCTTCAGAAGGAAGATAATGGATTATTATAATTAAGAATTATAGGTCTATCTCTAAATTGTCCGCTATTCCTAAAATTTTTGAAAAAATTCTGACTGCACAATTAACACATATGTGTAAGCCCGTTCTTTCCCCTTATCAGCATGGATTTGTCAAATTTAGATCCACAACTACAAATCTTCTTGAGTTTTCCTCAAACTGATGTGGTCTACACTGATTTCAGTAAAGCATTTGACTCCGTTAATCATAACTTATTGCTTCATAAATTAGATCTCATTGGTTTTCCTCAAAAACTTTTTTTGTGGATATCTAATTATTTAACTAAGAGTACGCAAAGAGTCCTTTTTAACTATTGCCAATCTAAGCTTATATTTGTTACATCTGGGGCTCCTCAGGGTAGTCATCTTGCCCCTTTACTTTTTAACCTTTTAATTAATGATCTACCTTCTGTACTAACACAATCATCTATCCTTATCTACGCTGATGACGTTAAACTTTGTCTGACGTATAATGACAAAACTTTAAACTTTCTTCAAATGGATCTTGACATGGTTTTTGCCTGGTGTAGTCATAACCTGCTATTGTACATCTTAATTGTTCTAAATGTAAAGTTATGTCATTTTACAGAGGAAACCATCACGTCATGAACTATTCCTTTAATTTAACTCAAATTTTAAGAATTTAACTCAACTTTTAAGAATATCTGAAGTAAATGATCTAGGTATTCTCTTCGATCAGAAATTGAAATTTGATCGCCACGTTGCACGTTCGTTAAAAGATGGGCCAAAGAATTTAATGATCCCTTTACAACCAAACTACTTTATACTTCTCTTGTACGTCCGATTCTCGAATATGGTTCTTGCGTGTGGTCCCCGCAGTACCAAATTTATCAAGACAGAATTGAGTCTGTTCAAAAGCAGTTTCTTCTTTTTGCTTTATGTAGTTTCAACTGGGTTCCAGGAGTAGATTTACCACCTTATCATAATCGGCTTCTTCTTTAATTAGCCTTCCTTCTTTAGCTAACCGTCGTATTATGTTAAGTCTCTTGTTTATCATAAAACTTATAAGATTTAAGGTCGATTCCCCTTATATACTCAGGCAACTTAACTTTAGTGTTCCTTCTAGAGTTACCCGTAATTTTCAACCATTGCCATTAGATTTTTGTTCTAGTAATTATTGCTTGCATGACCCTTTCCGTCTTCTCTGCGATCAATATAATAAACTTTTCAGACTTTTCAACTTAGAGTCCTCTCTTTCTAATATAAAAATTTCTATTCTTAACTCATTAACACTTCATACTAATAACTAATATTAACTTTTCTGATCTGATTGGGTTTTTCTGGGTTTTCCCCAATCCATTGCAACAAATGTTGGATCGGCCAGAATTTTTTTATAATTAAAATATTTTATATTCCATTTTAAAATTTCGAACTTAATTAAAGTTTTAAAATTTATGCATAAAATTAATTTTCTTAGCTTTAATCAAAACTGCTTATGTTAAGTCGTTTTTGTTTATATATAAATTTTTTATCGGTTTTTCTGTAACTCCTACGTCAACTGCTATTAGTTGACTTTAAATTAATAAATAAAAAATAAATAAAAAATATGATCATCGCCAATTACAGCAGCGAGCATTGCGTTCCAGAATCAAAGGTGATTTAAAAAATTTGGCCTCTATTCGTGAATCCCTTAGGTACTGCCCCACTCATTTTTCTCGGTTGAATGTTTTGCTCCCATCAGCTTCCTTCTTTATACATTATGTAGATATGTGACCCTGTTCACCTTGACAAAGTGATTTAGTTGCTTCCTAAGTCTGCATTCAAACATTTTCCCAATTTTCCGCAGAAATTACACTCCATCGATGACACCATTTTTCCGTTTATTCAAAGTGAACGCTTTTAATTCGGACTATAAATCGCCTCTGGTTTGAACATTTGATGTAAAACTTAAACGCTACATACGTTTATCAACATTTGCCAGCAACGCGAGAGTTACAGACACAGCAATTTCTTCTGTTTTCATTTGGCGCCATTTCGTCGTTAGTTCCAGTACCAGTACCAGCGCACTGACTATTAATGCATTTTCTTGCAAAATAATTTCAACGGTGTTACACCACGATGAAGCGATTGGGAATGCCTTGTCTGGGTTGAATTTGGGTAGTTGCACCGCTTTACTTTGCCCTGCGTCAAATGCCGTTGTTTGTATGGCCCGCACAAATTCGATTAAATATTTATTTTAAAATTCCATGATGGTACGCCATTCCTCAAGAGGCTGTACCGGTTCCCATGGACGGAGGTGTTACACACTTTCCATGTGCTCCTAACCGGACGAGCGAGATAGTGGTATTGAGTCCACGTACGGCACTCCACCATTAACAACAGGATGCAACTGCGTCAGGCCCTCCTTGATCGTTTCCGCAACCATCACACTGAGTAAGTTGAAATGCTTGAGGTGCTGCAACGGGAACAGCATGTCGGAGACATTGTCGAGGACTATATACACCACAAGCCCATGGCGGACAGACACCTGCTGATAATAATGAAGGGTCTTACAGAGAATATTGCTCAGAATGTGTACGCGTTGGAGATATTTACCGTAAACGAGCTCCGAGAAGAAACATGTAACGTCGAGCGAAGTTTCGGACGGAAGCGTTTCCTGCATCCATAAGGCCTTGAGGTAGTTGGTCCGGAACTACCGTCGGTTCAGGAAGTGGAGGAGCTGGGCAAGTGGCCTCGGAGAGCGCCAGACAGGCCGAGGCTCTAGAACTTTGTAGCAGTAGGACACAGTTTTCGCGACTGTGCCAACAGATTTTGTTTAGATGCACGGAAGGTAGATGTACTAACAATCAAAGACGCTTACCCGCCACCTCGCTTTCCAGGCTGGACCAAATTCGCATTTTGGCAAATTGAGATGGAGGAGAAATCTAGGCAATACACCGCAGAAATGGTTGTACTCCGCCTTAAGTAAGCACTGACGACGCCACCTGTTTTGGTCCATGCCGGCTTTTACGTGCAATGCGACGCATCAAACCTTGGAGTAGAAGTAATGCTTTTTCAGCGAGACGGAGAAGGGCAGGAATGGCCGATATCTTTCTTTTCGGCGAAGATGAATAAACACCATGTGAATTTCACTGTCCCCGACAAGAAGTGCCTGGCAGCCACTCTAGCCATACGGAAGTTCAGATTGTATATCAAGACGATGGCTTTTATCTCATGTCGATAAAGGTCCTCTCCGGCAGACTAGCAAGGTGGCCACTCCATCGAGCACCGCAATAGCGGTAAAAATGTAGTGGCGGATACATTGTCTCGCAACATGAAGGATATTTTCATGGATCCACTGATCTGCTGGGTTTCGAGACCACGGCCTTTGTTGAGGAAGAATATATGGAGTTAGTACGTGAGGCAGAACAAAATAGGAACACTTACCCGACCTGAAGGGCCCAGAACGGCAATACAGGTTCGCAATTTTGTGCGTAATTGCGATATCTGCAAGGAGACGAAATCACCGCATGCAAGTAGGCATCGGCGAAAAGGTGGACACCGAGAGGTCCTTCCAGAAGCTTTATATTAACATCCTCGGCAAATAGGCGCGGTTAAGGAAAGGACACGCGTATATTTTCATCGTGGTAGACCCATTCTCCAAATATACATTTTTGAAGGCGATGCGAAAGGCGTCAGCGGCCGCGGTAACTGAGTTGCTAATGCAAGTCTTCTTTAAGTTCAGAGTCCCGGAAGTGATACACTCCGACAATGGCAAACAGTTCACCTATAAAATTTTCGAGAAAATGTTGAAGAACTTCGATATTAACCACGTCAAAGGGTGAACAAAGTGTATTGTCGGCGATCCGCAGTATCAAAGGAGACCACAGAAAGTGGGACGCGCATTTACCGGAAATAGAGGTCGCAATTCGGAACTCCACTCACACGGCCACTGGACAAACACGGTTTTTCACAGTTTTCGGCCAGCGAAAACTGTCTTTGGCGAACAGGAAATGGATGACATGAGTCCAAACGACAGGCTGGCGATCATGCATGCTAAGGTCCACGATAAACTCGACTAGTCGTACGAGCTCAGCAGACAGCACTACGACCAAAAGGCCAGATATTTCCGTGCAGCACCCTGCTTAGAAGTTGACCGCCAAGACTGTGTGTTGAGTGACTTCTCAAGGAACTTCAACGCAAAGTTTCTGAGGATCAGAGTGGTGCAGTGGGAACCAATGCGTCTATCACGCGAAAGATATCCGCACGTAAAACTGGCTGAAGTTGAAGCAGCGTTCGAAAGAAAGCACGAAAACACCAACAACAACAAAACACATACGAAACACATACACATACCGCATATGCACCGTGACCATTAGTATAAATTAGTTTGTAAGTATATTTATTATTTATTTATATATGTCGGAGATTGAGTAGATCTAACGTATTATTTTTGAATGTAACCGAAATTATGTTATAATCCTTTATGTTAAGAATGAGCAACGAATAAAAAAATTAACGGAAAGCGTTCCGTTATTGAGTGAGTATCATTAGTGTGTGTATTCAAATGAGCATGGCGCCTGTTGTTGTTTTGTAGAGTTTCGAAAGAAGAAAAGCATAGAGATAGCGACGCTTGAATAAATTAGTCTGATGAGAACGATAGAACGAACAACAAGCAGGCGACTTTCTGTGCCACACAATATGGACGCTGAAGTGCAAGAAAAGACGCGCTCTGCATCCCCGTCATCAGAAGTGGGATCGGCCTGCTCCCAAGACCTCTCGAGCGATCAGTGGCTTGCATTCATGGAGCTGATTAAATCTATGCAGACTTCCAAAATGAGGACGCAACCCAGCAAAGTGACGCTACGGAATTTAACCCAGACACTGTAAATGCAGATGCAGCTGCATGGCGCAAAACTGTCGATATAATTATGGCAGAAAATGTGTTGGAAGGAAGCGCTTTGGTAATGGCAATAAGCAACTCATTATCGTAGAAGGAGGAGCATCCCAATGGTTATCCAAGATTTTCTACGGTGGAATAAAGTGGCCAGAATTCAGAGAATTATTTACACAACGATATGATAGTGTAGAGACGCCGGCAGCCATTTTGTTAAACATGTATAACGATGGCCCAAGAGCGAATGAGTGCTTGTCTGTATATGCCAGCAGACAAGTAACGGCATTACTCTCGAAGTGGAAAGAAATGAGCAATAAAGAAATAGCTGTATCGATCGTGCTGGCATATGTAGCTCAAATAGACCACCGACTGCAGCGAATATTATTCACAACAAATATCCAGACACGAAGCGAATTGGAAAAACAACTGCGTGGCTTTGCTTTTGGTAAACGCAAGGACCAAAAGTCACCAGACTGTGCTAGTGCTCCAGAACGTAAGATGCAGAAATTATCATCGCGCATGAACTGTCACCATTGTGACAAACCTGGCCATAAGTTCGCAGAGTGCCGAATCAGAATGGCTGAAGAAGTGAAGATGGCGAAGAGTAACCCTACACACAGCAACTCTACTCCAAAGAGGGACATGTCAACCATAAAGTGCTACAAGTGTGGACAGCTGGGACATATTTCAACAAGGTGCACAACATCGTCAAGCCAGGCTGAGAAACGAGTAGATATGTGCGCCGTTGTCGATACAAGAGGGAATTTCCTTATTGAAAGAAATATTAGCAGATAAGTTCATGGGAAATAGAATTAATAATACTGTACTTATAAATGGTATAGGTGAAGGCTGAGGTGAATTTTTCCTCAGAAATCCTGTTCCATGTAGTCAGGGACACATATTTGCAATACGATGTGTTGATTGGCCGTGAGACTTTAGGTCAAGGTTTTGCTGTAACTATAAGTGCCAACGAATTTGGTATACCAAGTAGCCGAGTTACCACAGGTGAATTAGATATCCGTCTAATTGATGCCAATAAAACCGTAATAGGGCGCCCGTATAGGCTGAGTAACGATGAAAAGTTGTTGGTGAGAAGTAAAATTTAGGAACTTTTAGCCTCAAACGTTATATGTCCAAGCTGCTCCCCATTTGCAAGCCCAATGTTATTAGTTAAGAAAAATGATGGTAGTGATCGTGATCGCATTGATTGCCGTCAACTGAATTCAAATACAATTTCCGATAAGTATCCTTTGCCCTTGATATCAGATCAAATTGGCAGACTATGTGGAAGCAAGTATTTTACTAGCCTCGATATGGCGAACGGTTTCTATCAGATACTAATAAAGCCAGAATCGATAGAATGCACAGCCTTTGTCACAATAGACAAATCCACACAAGATTCAAGCATTGACTGCATTGCCGCCGTCACAAACAGTTACACAACTGAGAGAGTTTATTGACTTATCTTCATATTTTCGACAGTTTGTTCCCCGTGTGTCAAGAGTGCGCTCTAGAGATAATATCAACTCTAGTTAGCGACAGCGTACTAATTATATATGACCCACAGTACCCGGTTGAACTACACACTGATGCTAGCGCGAATGGCTATGGTGCCATATTGATGCACAAAATTAATGGCAAGCCGCGAGTCATAGAGTATTATAGTAAGAGCACTACAGGTGTAGAGTCGAGATACCACTCTTATGAGTTAAAAACACTGGCTGTATACAATGCAGTAAAACATTTTCGCCGGTACCTACATGGCCGCGCGTTTGTGGTTTATACAGACTGCAACTCGCTTAAGGCTACACGCCATAAGGTAGATTTGTCACCAAGAGTCCATTGATGGTGGGCATATTTACAGTCGTATGAGTTTGAGATTGAGTATAGAAAAGGACAGAGTATGGCGCATGTAAACTTTCTGTCTAGAAACCCACTACCAGATCCTAAACTCTCTTACGTCGCTAAGGTAACTGAAGTTCGTGTAGAGTTGGCTGACATAACTGATAACTGGTTGCTTGCGGAACAGCGTAGAGATGAAGAAATTTCTGAACTAGTGAGAAAGCTGCAAAACAACGAATTAGCAAAGACATATGAACTAAGGTTGGGCATGTTGCATAGAAAAATTAGAGAAAGGGCCGAAATAGGTGTCTGCCAGTAATACGACGCGCATTCAGGTCGTCCATAATAAACCATGTCCACGAAGCTGTAATGCAATTGGGCTGGGAAAAGACCTTGGGTGTATACATTAACACACAGTATTGGTTACAAAATATGTCTAAATATGTCAGAAAGTTTTTAGAGAATGGCATCACGTGCAAATTATCCAAGTCAACATCGGGCAAACCCCAAATAGAATTGCACTCCATACCTAAACTCTCCATACCATGGCACACAGTGCATATAGACATCAGTGGCAAATTAAGTGGTAACAAGTAAGAACGGCTACAGTCAAGTGTTGACTGTATAAGACCATGGATTTTTCAAGGTTATGAAAAAAATCTGATTTTGAAAACTGTTATTGGTAAACGTGTTTTTCATAGAAAAATAATAAACAACACATATAATTTTCAGTTAGACGCCAAGCAGTTGGAAAAAGAACACTGCTTGCTTGCTTGCAGGGGGCGCAGTGCAAATCTATATGAAACGTTGAATAACTTTTATGTTCATTATCCGATCGGAACCAAATTTTCAGCCATCATTTAGGTGGTGATAGTTATCATTCACACCAAAACTAAATACTCTAGCTTTATAATTGCGCTTGCTATACGGTTTATCGATTTGCGGGGGCGGAAGTAGGCGTGTCCCAAATTTTAATAAAAATTTTACAGCGTATGATTAACATAAGTGTTGCCACCAAATTTGGTGGCTCTAGCTTTATTAGTTTTTGAGA
Organism: Zaprionus ghesquierei; assembly: GCA_018904095.1. NCBI lineage: Eukaryota > Metazoa > Arthropoda > Insecta > Diptera > Drosophilidae > Zaprionus > Zaprionus ghesquierei. The sequence goes on along the minus strand of JAEIGP010000247.1, from coordinate 230,722 downwards.
TAAAATTGATTGGGTATTGTTGAAATATAATGTTGAGTTAAAAATTAAAATAAACTGAATGAAAAAAGATAATGTTATGTGAAATGTAAAGAACTATGCAATGCGATACAACACACAAGGTCGCGTGCATGTCAGAAAGGCCGTGTCAGAGACTGAGTAGATCTAACGTATTATTTTTTAATGAAACCGAAATTATGTTATAATCCGTTATGTTAAAAATGAGCAACGAATAATAAAATTCACGGAAAGCGTTCCGTTATTGGATGAGCATCATTTGTGAGTGTATTCAAATGACCATGGCGCCTGTTGTTGTTTTGTAGAGTTTCGTGGAGACAAAGTAAGGATGATGAAATAATTGAATGAAGTTGAGCGATAGAAGAAAAGCATCGAGAGAGTGACGCTTGAGTAAATAAGTTTGGTGAGAACGATAAAACGAACAACAAGCAGGCGACTTGCTGTGCTGCACAATATGAACGCTGAAGTGCAAGAAAAGACGCGCTCTGCAACCCCCTTAAATATATAATATATGTTAAGTATATTTATATTATATAATTTATGTTAGGTGTATTTATATTATATAATATAAGTTAGGTGTATTTTGTTACGTGTTAGTGGGAAGGCCAGGAGCGTACTAATCGGCTAAGGTGATGCTCCGAAACCATGAGCAGGACCATCACATGGTTGGGTGGATGCGCAGTTACTAATTTCGGTCACCAAAGGTTGTTTCTCTTGTTATTGTTTAACGTACTATTTGTTGTAATTGTTATGTGTGAGACGTATAAGTAAATATCAAAATTCATCGGCATTTTTGTGCGGACTGCAGGACAACGGGAAAATCCCTTCACCCAGTGCTGCTGAACTAGCCGGCACAGCCCTGAGCAAGCAGTCCCTAACATGATGTTTGGGCTTTGACAAACTTATTGATTGTTATCAGAATTGTTTTTATCCTGAATTTGTACTTATTATGCAGTGTTGCAAATTTTATCGATTTTAAATGGTTCGCCTGTTAATCGCTTGTTTCAATAGTGTCATCTCTCACCTATGGGTGACACATTCACCAGAACAAATTTCAAAGATATAAAGATGGAAGCAGCGTCAAAGTTTTTAAAAGGAGTTTTAAGCGAAATAAGCAGCCGTTCAGCTTATTCACAACTTTTCATTGGTGTTACATCAGGATGGTATGAAATCGTTGTACATTTGTCATAAAACGCAACCCCTTATAAAAACGTACGCATACATGCACACTACAAAACGCTTATTGGAAAGAGTAAAATTTATCTATTTGTAAGAAGCTTAATGATGATCTTATAAATTTACATTTCTCTAACATACAAATATAAAAGCTCTATTTCTAATTTATTACCTAACAACTCACATAATGCTGATGATTCTGTCATCAGTAAAAATATAAGAATGAATTGCACACACGACATACAGTCATTTACGCAAATTTAAATACACATAAATAATAGTTCAGAGATGAGTATGATAATTTATTTATTTAACGTCAACTAATGGCAGTCGACTAAACATACATATATTTGCATATTAACGTTTACCTTTGAACTACTGTTATATGATCAAAAACTATAACATTGAAATCTTTACTATTGCAATAGGGCAACTGGGCACACAACAATGAAGTTTGGAAAGTTTGCCGCATTTGCAATCGGAGGCGGTATTATTTTAATTGAGATTGCACACCAAGAAGGGTTTATTACAATTAATAGGCCAAAGTTAACCAAGAGTGTTAATAGAATCGCTGAAAAGGTGGAATCTTCAATATCAGGCCAAGAACCTAGTTGGACAAATAAGGTAATCGTTGTTTGATTTCATTTTTATTATACAATATTAACATTTCTTACTTTTTAGACAGAAAGATTTTTGGATCCTAAGCTCGACAAAGCTGAAAATCAAATAAGAGGAAAAACATTGAAAGTCAAGAAGTGGTATGACAAATATATTGAAGACGATGATAGTCCTAAAGTGAATGATTTGCATATTTTCTTGACTGCTTTCGTCGGAGGCATCGCTTTAGGCATAGCATCCGGCTAATCTTATACATCATATTATTTATGTATTTTTTGTAAGCAAAGACTACACTCAATTTCTAAACGGGAAAATAAAAATTAATATAATTTATCATTTATTCCATGTTTTAGATATTCAAAACTATTTAAATAATTTTTTATTTACTTTCTCTTCTATTCAGATTACTATTTTTGCATGTTTCACCCGACGATCCACCTACGTTTGCCACATACAGAGCTGGATCAATTACTTTCGGTATAGGTTTTATTTCTTTTCCTCATTCCTTTTTAATGCGATGAAGGTCAAACCGATCCTCGTAAGTAATTAAATTAATAGCAATACCTAGAATTACAAAAGTTAGTCTGTTGTTATAATAATAAATAGCTTTGGTTATGTATATCGAATATACATACTAGAGCTGGAGAAACATCGATGTTTCTCAGCATCGATGTTTTTAGCAAAAAAAATCGATGTATCGATACATCGAAGATTTTTTCACAAGATTTTCACTTTTTTATAAGTATTTTTGGAAAATAACAAACCATGTTTCTTAGGAAAATTAAAATTTATTTGGAGATTCATTTCTCAGTCAATTATGCTTTCTCAGTCAAAAAGTAAAAGTAATTTCAACCAATTCAATTGGTACTTAAAAACTATTTTGAGATCTTCTCAGTCAATAAAGAAATTAAAATTAAAGGAAATTAAACAGTTCAACTCATTTGAAATAAAACTTAACTTTTTTGTCATCCACTGGTTTTTATTTAAAAATAAAAGCATGTTGACGTTTTTTGGTTTCAGCGCGCATCTCTTCTCATTTATACCAAGCCCTGCTTTACTAAACATCCTCTCACTCTCAGTTGAGGTGGCAGGCATACAAAAGTATTTTTGAACGCATGTTATAAATCCTTCGTCAGTTGAAATCTGTAAAAAAAGATTATAATTATATTATTGAGTATATTTAATGTAATTAATCAACTATATACTTTGTTGCATTTTGCGTAAACAGCTGTTTATTTCGATATGAAAACTATCGGAAGAGACAGCTGCCCTGGTATTGGGACATCGGCCGACAGAGCAAGCAGTGCAAACCAGTGGTGGCAGGGTTAGCGGGAATAAATGGCCTTGAGAGAGATCTTCTCTTAAGCCAATTCGGTCAGCGACCCCCGCTCACCGTTAGGGAGAACCGCTGTTTGGCCTGTCGGTTAGATGCCCGAGGGCCCAAGTTTGTGACCGCCAACGGTTTTATTTTTTGGGCCTCAGTCATGAAAAGTAGTTGCGATAAGCGGGCGAGGATTTTGAGCTGCGCTCAAAATATATAAGTGCGTGTGTGTTTTTTTTGAGTTTTTTTTAATATAATAATAATAATATGTAATAATATTATGTTTGGTGTCCAGGAGCGAAGGAGTAACTGAGACGACAAAAGCCGGAAAGAAGCAGTCTCCTGGTGAGTTTGTTCCAAGCGGAGTTCCGCCAGGAGACCCGTTTTACCTTCACCCCGCATCCACCTTCGAACCCATCCTCGTCAGCGCCCACAGCTAGGGCGCAGCGCGCCAAAGGCGCTCTTTGAGCAGCAGCGTCATAGCAGCAGCAGAGAACAACCGCAGCGCGCAAGCATAGCGCAGCGCCGCAGCAGCGAGCGGCCGCGCAGATACCCGACCCTTAAATTAATTTAGAATATAATTATGATTTAAGTAAGCTTATATATTTATGTGTATTTAGTTAGCGTTAAATTCTTGTTAGGTTTTGTGTAGGTTTTTACGTAGGCAGTTTCTGTGTGAAATAATGTTAATTAAATCAAAACTTGTAACGTGAGAAGAAAAAAAATGATTGGCTAAGTCTCGTTACTAAGGGAGATGGGGCGGCCGTAGCAAGCCAGGATCGGACCAATCGGCTAGGGTGATGCTCCGAAACCGCGAGCAGGAACATCACATGGTAGGGTGGGTGCGCGGTGACCAATATCGGTCACCAAACGTTGTTGTTGTTGGTTAACGTAGAATGTAAGTGTTGTAGTTGTTGTGTGTGAGGCGTGATAAGTATCGAAATTCATCGGCATTTTGGTGCGGGCTCAAGGGCAGCGGGAAAAACCCCTCCCCTTGTGCAGCTGAGCTAGCCGGCACAGCCCTGGAGAAAGCAGTCCGTAACAAAATGGCGCCCAATTTTTAAAGAAAAAAACGGTAGAAATAAAGCGTCCGTATTGAGAGTCAATACGGCGATTAATTTCTACCAGCTGATGAATGGAGATACTTAGATGCCTCGCAGGAGGTGTGTGGAATGTGGGGGCATGTGTCCGGGCAAGGCGCGAGTCATGTTCTACCATGTAGGTGAGAGCATTGTGCAGCGTACTTGCACTGGGCCATGTCCAACATCCAAGTGTATTATATGTGTATACATGTAACTTTGTTATTTGTGTTGTTTGTGTTTAACGTAGTAGATCGTCTGTTTTCGCTGGGCGTCTGTGTTCTTAAGTTCGGCCAATGGGGCTGAATGAGGATATAGGTGACCCGTAAATGCCTAGGGCTAAACGCGATGCACCTCCTCGCGGGCTAAAGGGATGCACACCCAACGATAACGGATCCGATCGAACACCAGCCGCGTCCTTAACTGGCAACTGTCAACTAGGGTGACAGTTTGACCAGTTGACGAACGGCAAGAGTGTTTTGTTTGTAACAGCAACAACATTAAGCGCAGAGTCGATCAGAGTCCACCGGCAGCGAAGTCGTTTCATCTCCCTTTCTTTGTTGTTTTGTGTAAAAATTTTGGTATAAAAGAAAAAAAAAAAATTTTTTTTGGTATAAAAGTATAAAAAAAGGGGGTCCTAAATAGTAATAGTCTAATAGTTTACCATGGCTGAGGACAAAAAGGTTGTTGGTGGTCCATACCTGAGGTCAATGGGGTCAGTACCAGAGACGCAGGATGTGACATGGTCCACTGATGGAGAGGGCGCAGCCGGTTTCCAGATGTCGTTGGGAAGAGGAGGACTGCTGCGGACGCCTAAGAGCCGGGTCCAAGTTGTTCCACGGCCAGGAGACGAGGAGGAGGACACACGTCCGGAGGAGCCACATATGCAGCCGGAAGCGGGTCTACAGAACATTAAATTGGACTCGACAGAGAGGTCGGCGGTAAATGCAGCTATTGCGCAGGCGGCGCAAACGTACCGGCACTCCGTGGAAAGCGAGATCGGGCAGACGCTGAAGCAGGAGCTACGACAGGGCTTCCTCGAGCTCATGAAGTTGATGAACGATGTCCTGAGACCAGCTGGGGCCGAGTTAAAGCCAAGGTGCAGCGCAGCAGTCGACCAGGATGTTGGAGTCGAGACCCACGTGCCCCGCGGCGCCGTTTCCAAGACTATCACCCGACCAGAACAGCGACCTCCGATGCCGCCACCCAGGATGCCGCCGAAGGAGGGGCCGGAAGACAGCAGCAGCCCGGACATGGGTCCAAGGCTTCCACATGGCAGATGGCGCGGTCCGTTCCAACAAGGTCGAGAGGCAGCTCGCATGCCTGCCGACGAGTCAGGTTACGCTAATGGTCCGCAATCGACACAGCACACCCGAGTGGAGCGATGGGGATTGTCCTTCGACGGCGAGGACAGGTTCAACTCTGTCGAAGATTTCATCTTCCGGATAGAATTCCTCCAGAGGCAGTACCGGTGTCCATGGGCGGAGGTATTGCGCTCCTTCCACGTGCTCCTAACTGGACGAGCGAGGGAGTGGTATTGGATCCACGTTAGGCACTCCACCCTCGACAATTGGAGGCAACTGCGTCAGGCCCTCCTCGACCGTTTCCGCAGCTACCAGACAGAGCACGACAGGATGCATGAGTTGCTGCAGCGGGAACAGCAGGTCGGAGAAACCGTGGAGGACTACATCCACCACATGCGACGGCTGGCATCGAGGCTGGGCAAGCCCATGGCGGAGAGACACCTTGTCAAAATCATAAAAAAGGGTCTCCGAGAGAACATCGCTCGTTACGTCTACGCCATGGAAATATTTACCGTGGACGAGCTCCGGGACGAAGCGGCGGACGTCGAGCGAAGTTTTGGACGTCGAGGACGGACTTCGTATCCTCAGCCGGCAGCGTTTTCGGCTCCCACGAGGCTTCGCGTCCACGAGGTGGGTGGCCCGGAACCCGAGGAACCACCGGATCAAGTGGAGGAACTGCGCAAGTGGCCTCAGAAAGCTCCAGACAGGCCAGGGTGCTGGAACTGCGGAGCAGCAGGACACCTTTTCCGCGACTGCGACTCTGCATCCCGAAGATTATTCTGCTATCGGTGCGGTAGGCCAGATACCGTTTCTCCGAAGTGCCCGGATTGCGCGGGAAACGCACGACTGGGCGTGATGAGGACGGGAAGCACGCGCCCGTAAATGAGTCCCGCCAAGAAGAAACTCCATTAGCCATAAGAATAAAAGATAAGAAAGAAAATAAAATTACAGAGATTAAAAAAACACAACCAGATGGGAAACGTACGCTGCTAAATTTTGAAGAGAGGATGCGCCGGTATCTGGAAGCCAGAAGACGAATCTTCGAGGAGCATCAGGTGGCGGGCATGAGGCTCATATCCCGAAAAATCCAAAAGGCGAGACAACGGTTCAAGCGGCGACGAAACAGGCGTAGAGAGGTAGCGGCGGCCGTGATGCGTAGCCACGACAAAGATCCCAGGCCATACGCTAAGATCAGCATAAATGGCGAGACAGTGTGGGGACTGCTGGACACAGGAGCATCCGTGAGCCTGCTTGGTCGTGGCAGTCGCGAGCTGTTGGACCGGTTGCAAGTACCGATGATCCGCTATTTCTCGCAAGTACGCACTGCCGCAGGAGAAGATCGATCGATCATTGGACGCGTGGAGCTGCCTGTGGAATATGGGCAAAAGGTGAAAACCGTTAATTTTTTCGTTTGTCCATATTTGGAACAAACCGCCTACCTCGGAGTCGACTTCTGGCAGAAGTTTCAGCTGGCTCCCGAAGTCATCGGTAAAGGTGCCCTACCGAACCAGGATCGTCAGGCGGCGGAACTGCAGGCGCATCGAATGGCGCACTACACCGATGATAACATCGACGAGGAGGACACAGTTCCTGAAAAATGGAAATTGTCGGCGGAACAGGAAGAACGGCTGGAGCAGGTACAGCGTGAATTTCTCACCTTTGAGCAGCATGGCCTTGGCAGGACTAGTGTCGATTTCCACACGATCGAGCTCATCGAAGGAGCAAAAATCTTCAAAGACCGACCGTATCCGATGTCACCAGCAAGGCAAGCGGTGATTGAGGAAGAAGTAGATAAGATGCTAGCGCTCGGAGTCATCGAGGAAAGCAAGAGCCCCTGGAGCAATCGGATGACAGTCGTGGCGAAGCCTGGGAAGAATCGATTTTGCTTAGATGCACGTAAGCTAAATGCATTAACGATAAAAGACGCTTACCCGCTACCTAGCGTCGAGGGGATCCTTTCCAGGCTGGACCAGACGGTGTACATCTCCAGCGTCGACCTCAAATTCGCCTTTTGGCAAATTGAGTTGGAGGAGAAATCCAGGGCATACACGGCTTTCACTGTCCCAGGCCGGCCTCTATACCAGTTCCGCGTCATGCCCTTCGGACTCTGCAATGCGGCGCAACGACTGGTGAGGCTGATGGACAAGGTGATTCCCGCGGAGATCAGGTCCAACGTCTTCGTTTACCTCGACGACTTGCTTATCCTCGCGCCGGACTTCAAAACGCACCTCAAATACTTGAGCCGAGTAGCACAGTGCCTAAAGGAAGCAGGATTGACGATTGGCTTAAAAAAATCGAATTTCTGCTTCAAAAACTTAAGGTACCTAGGCTTCATTGTAGGCGGAGGTCTCCTCCAGATGGACCCAGGCAGAGTCGCGGCAATTGAACTGGTTCCAAATCCAAAGTCAGTGAAGGAGGTCAGAGCGTTCCTGGGGATGGCTGGCTGGTACCGTCGGTTTATAAAAGATTTTGCCACACTGGCGACACCGCTGACAGAGGCGCTAAAAAAGACGAACAAGAAGTTTGTATTAAGTTCGGAAGCAGAAAGGGCGGTGTTACGCCTCAAGGAAGCCCTCACAACCGCACCTGTGTTGGTCCACGCAGATTTCAAGCGACACTTCTACGTGCAATGCGATGCATCAAACGTGGGAGTTGGAGCAGTGCTATTTCAGCGTGACGGGGAAGGACAGGAACGGCCGATCGCTTTCTTCTCGGCGAAAATGAATAAGCACCAGGTGAATTACACCGTCACCGAGAAGGAGTGCCTGGCAGCCATCCTAGCCATACGGAAGTTCAGGCCGTATATTGAGGGGATGGCGTTCACCTGCATAACCGACCACGCCAGCTTGAAGTGGCTCATGTCGATGAAGGACCTCTCCGGCAGACTAGCAAGGTGGTCACTACAGCTGCAGGGATTCCACTTTTCCATCGAGCACCGCAAAGGCAGTGAAAACGTAGTGGCGGATACGTTGTCGCGTAACGTAGAGGATGTCTTCATAAATCCCACCGATCTGCTGGGTTTCGAGACGACGGCCTTTGAGGAGGAAGACTATGTGGAGTTGATGCGTGAGGCAGAACAAAACAAATCACACTTACCCGACCTGAAGGTGGAGAATGGCCTGCTCTACAAGCGGACCACCCAGCAGCATGTGAGCGAGGCAGTGGAGAGCCCAAAGTGGAAACTATGGATTCCAGGTGCTCTGACTGGTGCGCTTATCGCGCGAGCACACGCCGAGCCAACCGCAGCCCATGGAGGACAGGCGAAGACTCTGGAGGTCCTGCGTCGCCTATATTATTGGCCCGGAATGGCCATACAGGTTTGCGACTTTGTGCGCAACTGCAACATCTGCAAGGAGACGAAGGCGCCGAATCATCGCATGCAGATGGGCATCGGCGAAAAGGTGGATACCGAGAGGCCGTTCCAGAAGTTGTATATTGACTTCCTCGGCAAATACCCGCGGTCAAGGAGAGGACACGCCTATATTTTCATCGTGGTCGACCACTTCTCAAAATACACGTTTTTGAAGGCGATGCGAGAGGCGTCCGCTGCCGCGGTCCTTGAGTTCCTGGTGCATGAAGTGTTCTTCAAGTTCGGAGTGCCAGAGGTGATACACTCTGACAATGGGAAACAATTTACCTCTAAAGTGTTTGAGGAATTGATGAAGAACTTCGGTATCAAGCACGTCAGGACACCAATATACTCACCATCCAGTAACGCGGCCGAACGGGTGAACCGCAGCGTACTGTCGGCGATCCGAAGTTACCTCGAAGGAGACCACAGGGAGTGGGATGCGCATCTACCGGAAATAGAGGTCGCAATCCGGAACTCTATACACACGGCCACCGGACAAACACCGTTCTTCACCGTTTTCGGACAGCACCTGTATCTAAACGGGGCGTGCTACAAGCTGGCCCGAAAACTGGGGTCTCTGTGTGACCATGAGGTGGATGGCATGAGTCCGAAGGATAGGCTGGCGATAATACATGCCAAGGTGCGCGATAAACTCGACCAGTCGTACGAGGTGAGCCGACAGCGCTACGACCAAAAGGCCAGAAACTTCCGCGCAGTGCCCGGCCAAGAAGTTTACCGCCGAAACTTTGTGTTGAGTGACTTCTCAAGGAACTTCAACGCAAAGTTCGCCAGAAAATTCCTGAGGGCCAGAGTAGTGCAGGCAGTCGGAAACAACGCCTATCTGCTGGAAGATCTACAAGGACGACGGCTGGGAGTTTATCACGCCAAAGACATCCGCACCTAAACTGTGGCTGGCGACGAAGTGTCTGGAATGAAGCACGAACACACCAACAACAACAAAACACATGGAACGTGTATAATACTTACCGACGCCAGGGTGCAGCAGAAATTTGCCCGGCTTTTGGATCGTGGGCCCCGCGTTGGCGCCTGACGGACTGCGCATCATCGTCTGTGCCGGCCGCGGCCAGAGCGAACCAATAGGAGTAAAAATGCCCCAATTATTTCGTCCGTCTGCCGGATCAGCGGCGTCCCTCGAAATATTGGGTGCTGTTGCATTTTGCGTAAACAGCTGTTTATTTCGATATGAAAACTATCGGAAGAGACAGCTGCCCTGGTATTGGGACATCGGCCGACAGAGCAAGCAGTGCAAACCAGTGGTGGCAGGGTTAGCGGGAATAAATGGCCTTGAGAGAGATCTTCTCTTAAGCCAATTCGGTCAGCGACCCCCGCTCACCGTTAGGGAGAACCGCTGTTTGGCCTGTCGGTTAGATGCCCGAGGGCCCAAGTTTGTGACCGCCAACGGTTTTATTTTTTGGGCCTCAGTCATGAAAAGTAGTTGCGATAAGCGGGCGAGGATTTTGAGCTGCGCTCAAAATATATAAGTGCGTGTGTGTTTTTTTTTGAGTTTTTTTTTTATATAATAATAATAATATGTAATAATATTATGTTTGGTGTCCAGGAGCGAAGGAGTAACTGAGACGACAAAAGCCGGAAAGAAGCAGTCTCCTGGTGAGTTTGTTCCAAGCGGAGTTCCGCCAGGAGACCCGTTTTACCTTCACCCCGCATCCACCTTCGAACCCATCCTCGTCAGCGCCCACAGCTAGGGCGCAGCGCGCCAAAGGCGCTCTTTGAGCAGCAGCGTCATAACTTTATATTTACCTTGCTGCGCAATATGCTTTTTCTTAGTGGTGGTAAAACAAGTTTTTTCTTAGGAATGGTACATTTCAAAAAACATCGAACATCGAAGTTCCAAACATCGATGTTTTTAAAAAATTGAAAAACATCGATGTATCGATGTATCGTCGATCTTTCTTCCAGCTCTAATACATACATAAATTTGTTTAGTAATTAATAAACTACGTACCTAAGTGTCCAAATCGCCCAGATCGTCCAATTCGATGTAAATATGTTTCTGCCATTCGAGGGAAATCGAAATTGATAACGATATTTACTACCTGTACATCAATACCGCGATAAACAAATCGGAGCAGACCAAGTTTCTGCCAAGACCTTGTCGGAAGTCATGGAATACTCTGTTCCTATGCGCCTGGGCGATTTTCGCATGGATGTAGTAACAACAATACCCAAGCTCAGTAATTTTTTTTAGCTAAAAGCTCCACCCGTTGCGTAGAATTGCAAAAAATAATTGATTGATTTATCTGAAATTTTGAAAATAACGTATTCAGGCAGTGCCGTTCCTGTTCAAATGCATAGTACTGGGTTACACCTTTCAGGGTCAGCTCTTCCATAAGGTTGATCTCATAGGGCTCACGCAAATGCTTATCCATAAAATTTTTAACAGTTAACGGAAATGTCACTGAAAGCAGCAGTATCTGTGGATCTTTGGGCAATTTTAAAATAACATGATACAGCATGCCTTGAAAATCCAGTGACAGCAGTTTATCGGCTTCATGCAAAACTAATATTTTACAATGCGACATCATCTTGGCAACTTTCTTATCCAATAAGTCTAAAATTCGTTCTGGATTTGCAATAATTAATTGTACTAAAAGTATAAATTGTATAAGGAATGAATTTATTTTGAATTAAAAAAAAACAGAAAACTACAAATTATCCACTGCTTTACATTTTTGATATATACGAAGTATGTCATCCTTTAGAATTGTTCCACCAGTAGTAAGCATAACTCGAATTTCAAGATGCTTAGCAAGTTCAATGGATATCCGTGAAGTTTGTAAGGCCAATTCACGCGTTGGGACCATTACTAATGCTTGAATGTAATCTTTTGTTGGGTCTATTTGTTCCAAAACAGGAATGCAATATGCTCCAGTTTTTCCAGTTCCGTTTTTGGCACGAGCCAAGACATCCTTTCCACTTAAATAGGTATGGCAGTTTCCTGAATGGGAGAGGGACGTTCCCAACCCTTTTCAAAAATACCCATTAAAAGTTCCCGTTTTAGACAAAATTCTTTAAATTCGTTGCCACGCGTATCAGTCACATCCTGAAAATTTTTTAATACAATACTATATAACTATATTCATGGCAATTAATAATAAGGCACGTTTTCTTTTTTATTTGTTTCTCTTTAATATTATTTAAAGTAATTTTGATTTAACTTACTGTCGTTTTGAAGCGATTGTGCTTTGGGGGAAGCTTAAGTTTAGATTTCCAACCCATATCATCACTAAGATTACTTGCAATTTGATAATCGCTTAAAACCCCTAAAAAATACCGAAAATTTATATCGATTAGTATTTGAAATTACACCTGGGCCTTTAACAAAATCTTTGTTTTTTAATAGTTTTGTGCATACGCATACTTAACCTAGCGAATGAGTAACTTATTGTAAATAGACTTGTATTTTTGATAAATTATACAACTTACACACGGGGATATTGCTGTTTCCGTGGCGCCAAGATCTGACAACGGTTTCTAATAGAACTCGACGAAACAAGATGAAAATGTTAAGTAAAAAATTTTTTTTTTAGGAGATACAGCCTCCGATAAGTCCCCGATTTCAATCTGCAGACAAAAATGTTCTGTGTGACCAGATTTTAAAAACTATACCCATATATTGAACTCGTAGAGTTGCATGGCAATGGTCTCACTGTCAATCAGCTGTTTTTGTTTAAGCTTGATTTTGAAATCTGATAACGAAAGAAAACCAAAAAAATATTGATTCGTTGTGAATTACAAATTGAAGAAATATACTATTGGTGAGCAGTCATGTTGAAATGGGCCAGGGGATTTTTAGACCATGGATTTTAAAAAAATACATGGTCTATTAGACCATATTCTTGCTCAGAATCACTAGCCGAGTCGATTAAGCCATGTCTGTCTGTCCGTCTGTATGAACGCCTATATCTCAGAAACTAAAAAAGCTAGAGCCACCAAATTTGGTGACAACACTTATGTGAATCATACGCTGTAAAATTTTTATTAAAATTTGGACCACGCCTACTTCCGCCCCCGAAAATCGAAAAACCGTATTGCAGGCGCCTATATCTTAGAAACTAATAAAGCTACAGCCACCAAATTTGGTGACAACACTTATGTGAATTATACGCTGTAAAATTATTATTTAAATTTGAGACACGCCTACTTCCGTCCCCGCAAATCGATAAACCGTATAGCAAGCGCAATAATAAAGCTAGAGTATTCAGTTTTGGTGTGAATGATAACTATCACCAATTATCCGCTGAATTTCGTTCCGATCGGAAAATGAACATAAAAGTTATTCAACGTTTCATATAGATTTGCACTGCGCCCACTGCAAGCAAGCAAGGAGTGTTTTTTCCAAGCAGTGTTTTTTTCAACTGCTTGGACTGCTTGGCGTTTAACTGAAAATTAAATGTGTTGTTTATTATATTTTTTTTTAAAACACGTTTACCAATAACAGTTTTCTAAATCTGATTTTTTACGTAATCTTGAAAAATCCATGGTCTTATACAATCAACACTTGACTGTAGCAGTTCTTACTTGTTTTATTATTGTTTTTAAATTATTTAATGATATCTATTTAATGATATCTATTTATTTAATGGTATTACATATTTATTTAATGATATTATTTATTAATTTAAAAATTATATACATATGTATATTATGTATTGTAGTTAATGATAATTTTTATTAACTTAAAACGTCTTAAATGTCTTTTTCTTTATTTTAAACATTTTCATGTTTTGATAATAATAAGGCCAGTGTTCAGCTTTTAAAGCCATTCGACCATTAAAAATGGTTAAAAATGGTATACTAAGTTTGTGCAAATGTATGCAACAGGCAGAAGGAGGCGCGGCAGACCCCACAAAGTAAAATAACCGCCAATATTTTTTTTGCAATCACCAGGTATCGTATTAATTCTCATTAAATCTATGATGATTTCAAAGTTGCGCTTGTGTGTTTACCAATCGACCTGCTTTGTATACATACAAAGTTAAGTTAAGCAGCAAAGTCTTTGCTTGTGTTTACACCTCACATTTGCGTGCATGGGCAAAGCTGAAGCTCCATCCCTACAGCCTAACTTAAACAAGTAAAGAAAGCTACAGTCGTGGGCGCCCGACAGTAAGATTCCATTCGACCAGTTTTGAAACAAATTATCACACATTTAATTCCATTAAAATACGCTGCATAAGTTTATCCGCCACCTATTGTTTAAATTAGATCTATTTTTGAATAGCGCCACCTACATGTGAAAACGGCATAGTTTTACACACGCTACGGCTGAAACGAAGCATCGTGACAATGACGTAACGACGCGCAGCACAGGCGCATGCAGTGGAAGTACGGAAAACGGAATCATGGATAACTTCGTCCGATTGGACTGTAATTTTGGGAATAGATTTATATTGGAATTATTTATGTTCATACCAAAGAAGAAAGCTGTAACTTCAATATTTCTCCTGATTATCGAATATTATCGATTTGCATGGGCGGTGGGAGTGGCATCAAAAATTGAAAATAAACTCGATCTTCCTACGGTATACAGGAACCTTCATGTGAAATGTGGTGTCTGTATCTTTTGTAATAGCTGAGATCCAGACGTTCAAACGGACAGACAGACGGACAAACTTAGTATACCATTTTTGACCTTTTTCAATGGTCGAATGGTATAAAAATTTCAATATTTTTACGTCTTTTTCAAAATTATTTAGTAGTGAAGACAGGGCAATTAAGTTTTTCCAAGAGATAGACCTAATACCTTCATCAGATTCCCTAGCACCAAAATGTTGTGGTCTGCCAATGACTGTGGAAAAGTTTCCCACAAAGAAACTGGGGTGGCTATGGAGATGCGCGACAAAAAGTTCCAAAAAGAAAGGATCAAAAACATATCGTAAGACTATCCTTGTTTTGGAACTTTCTTTGATGGTTCCAACTGCCGCATTTTCTTTCGGGAATGATGTTTCATTATTGATATGAAACTGACTGATGTTTTTGAAAACATAGTCGACGCCAGGAGACAGGAGTCAAATGATGAACCTAAGCTTGGTCACCACACAATAATTGACTACTTCAGCTATTTTCGGGAAATAGCTGAAGTAATATCATCGCATACCGAAATTATTTTAGGTGGTGAAGGTAAAACTGTGCATATTGATGAAACTTTTTTGACAAAACGAAAATACAACCGAGGTCGCATAACCGAACAAATGAGAATAACTGTCCTTGGGTTGTATTGCAAGGAAAACAAGTCGGGTATATTTTTTAAAGTTAATTCAAAAAGTAAGTAAGAGTTATGGCCATATATTCGAAAGTATGTCCATTTCGATACTTCGAAAATATGCACAGATAGCGCCAAACAATACCACTGCTTAATTGATTAAGTTGAAAAATTGTTTTCTTCCTACACCCTCCAGTTGCAGACAAATCATAGCAAAGGGGAATTTTTCAGAAAAACTGATAAATGAAATATAATAAATGATTTGGAGAACCAAAACAAATTATTAAAAAAAAACCTATTAAATGCAGAAGAACTCCAAAACTTCATCACCATTATATGACATTATATTGGTACAGAAACAATGTTTTAAACAAATTTGACGATAAAGGTTCTTATGCAATTCCTTTTAGATAAAAAAACAAGTTTATCCAGGAACCACCAACACTAGAAGGAAAAGAAGGAGACTCCACCGAATTCAATTTTAATGAAGAATGTGATGAATATTTTGATGTCGAATTTTTATTTGATTCATCATTTTCTGACATATCGTTAGAAGACTTTTGAAAATTTCTGATTTCTAAGAAATTTTGTTTTCATTTTAAAATTAAGATCTCTTCGCATTTTACTTATTAATTTTCATTTTACTTACTTTAATTCATTTTGCTTACTTTAATAAGATTATTAGAATTAACTACATACTTTTATCTTACTTTTTCTTTTTTATACTATTGATGTTCAAACGGACAGACGGATATGGCTATTATTATTTCTCTATTATTATGGCTATATCAACTCGGCTGTTGATGCTGAGCAAGATATATAGTTTATGGGGTCTGCCACGTCTCCTTCTGCCTGTTACATACATTTGCACAAACTTAGTATACAATTTTTTACCATTTTCAATGGTCGAATGGTCGTTTAGAAAATTAGAGCAAAATTCGAGTTGTTATTGTATGTATACAAAGCAGGTCTATTGCTACACACACAAGTGCAACTTTGAAATCGTCATAGATTTAATGAGAATTAATACAATGCCTGGTGATTGCAAGAAAAATATTGGCGGTTATTTTCAAATTTAAAAAAAGATGAACACTGGCCTTATTATTATCAAAGCATGAAAATGTTTAAAATAAAAAAAAGACATTTTAGACGTTTTAAGTTAATAAAAATTATATTATAACTTTGTTCAAACCGAAAATGTATGTAACAGGCAGAAGGAGACACGTCCGACCCCATAAAGTATATATATTCTGGGTCAGGATCAACAGCCCAGTCGATATAGCCAAGTCCGTCTGTCTGTCCGTGTGAAAATCTAGATCTCAGCTATTATAAGAGCTAGAACTACCAAATTTGGTAACAGTACGTGTTATTAATGCACGCTGATCAAGTTTATTTTGGATTTCGGCCACGCCCCCTCCCGCCCCTGTAAATAAAAAAAAATTGATTAGAAGCGCAATTTTGATGCCATATTGTTCATTTTCGGTTTATATGATAACTATAGCTAGCCAGATTATCTCTGAAAATTTGGGAACAATCGGATAATAAACACAGAAGTTATTCAGCTTAACGTTTTCCATAGCTGTAATCAGCGCTGCCGGCAGCGCAAATTCTAAATTTGTACAGGAAATAATAAGAAATTCTTTATTTGTACAGGAAATAATAAGAATGCCTTACAATGCAAATTTTTGCAGTTGTTGGATAACAGCGTCAGTAGCTTAGTGGAAAAGCGATGAACTCCTGAACCGACAGGCCCGTGGTTCGATTCCCAGTTCATGCCGCTTAAGCTTTTTATTCCCGCTACGCATAGAGTAGAAGGGATATTATAACTTTGTTCTAACCGAAAATGTATGTAACAGGCAGTCACGCTCCCTTCCGCCCCCGTAATTCGAAAAAGCATTGATTTTGATTTTGACTTTGCATAGATATTATAAGTCCATAGCCTTTTACGGTCAAAATTTGATTGTAGCCGTTTTTTGTTCCGCAAATAAATGATGTACGAGCAGCTGGGTAGCGGGTATATTACAGTCGAGCACACTCGACGGTAGCTTTCTTACTTGTTTATTCATCATTTATACAGTCGGTATGTCTCCTAGTCGTTGTGTCTTGTAGCATATTTAAAAAAAAAGAACGCGCCTCAGAAATATTTAAACTCAGGACTGAAGTACTATTTAAAATGACTGTAAGAACTTTACTGATTTTAAATTTCCTCTGAATTTCTGTCCGAAAATATCTTTGTATGTAAATAAGAGAAGGTTATTAAAAGTTGTTTCGTATGTGAGCATTAATTTTAAATAATAATAAATTTTTTATAGGTAAAAATATATATATATATATATATATATATATATATATATATATATATATATATATATATATATATATATATATATATATATATATATATATATATATATATATATATATATATATATATATATATATATATATATATATATATATATTCTTTACACTGCATTACCTAGTGTACATCCTTAAGAATGTTACAAAATAAAACATGCATTTTGGAGCTAAAAAAATTAAATGTATTTTTGCTTTTCGCTTAGTTTATTCGCTTTTACACAAAACTCTGATTTATATAAACATAACATAATAACACTTTGATTAAATGTTACAAGATTAGGAGAGAGAAAAATATTGTAAGAGCTTCTATCTGAGAGAAAATCAACAATTTATAAGTTTATCTTCGGAGAGCAAATATCTATTCTAATTATAAAATCCTTTAAAGTTAACGAACTGTTCATCTGACGATTCTACACAAATGATATGAATGCATTTAACCTAGTTAATGTATAGTCATACTAATTACATAATAAACTTAAAAATATAGTAGTTGAACAACAGCGAAGACAATATTAATTTAATTAAGTTATAAAGGGCCAAACAGATTCACCGCTGCATGGTTATCGGCTGTATTGCCGAGAAATTGACCATAAAGCTCTTTGTATCGATCAAGTGAAAGTCCACCGCGCTTTTTATCTTCTTCCTATAAATAAAGAACCTTTTTGAATAATTTCTCAACATAATAATTTGAGACATTTACGTTTAATAAAGCATCAAAGGCTTTATCAATAGGTGCAACATCGTCAATAGCAACCCTTGTAATGCAGTTGTATCTGAATTCCTTAATTCCAACAATTCCGTCATTATCAATGTCAAGCAACTTAAAGTTTAAATCAATAAAAGCACGCATCGCCTTTATTAAAAACAATTTTTCTTAATGTTATAAATCATTCCCATTTTTCTATATCTTTATTTTTTCAAATTACCTGAGGAAACTCGTCGTATTTCTTGCCGACACAAGTTTTCTTTACAGCATCCTTGAATTCCTGGTTTGAAATTTTTCCATCCTAAAGCAAATGAATAATGGTGAACTTAATTAAATTCGATAATAATAACAAAGTTAATAGGTTCGTTTTTGGCACATAGACAACTGTTCGCAATTTTTTCAAATTATCGAGTGATATAATAGATAATGTTTTAATAAAACAATATTACTTTATCATCATCAGCAATAGCCGAAATTTCATTCCATAAATTTGTCATTAGCTTTCTGTACTCATCCAATCGTCCGGCACTGCAATCTCCCTTTCCTTCTACGACACAAGCTCTTACTGCCATGCATAGAAAATCGTTTTGGTCCAGAAATCCATTGTTGTCGATATCTTGAAGTATCGAAGAAGTAATAAAAACTTAGTTGCCACTCTCAATGCATGTATTCAGCATATTTAACTATAAAATTCAAATTAATTTTTGATTCCTAACTTTAGAATCCATTATTCCATTTACAATTTTTCACTACTGTTAAAAGTTAAACTAACTATTCAAACTTTATAAGTATTATCTATTTCACATATTGATGAAGATATTGTGATTATTTGTTTAGATCCTTGCTTATGCAGCGACATTAATAAATATATTTGTATCATAGATTTAATTTATCAAAGCTTTTTGTCCCAGATCAAAACACTTGCAGCAATTATTTTTCAACATACTTGTATACCCTGCTCGGAACCCTAAAAATCTATTTATAGCAATTTAGCTCGTGGCTATTTTTTGTTCTATGTAGGATATTTATACCATTCGACCATTGAAAATGGTCAAAAATAGTATATTAAGTTTGTGAAAATGTATGTAACAGTCAGTTTGAAAATTAATAATTAAATTTTTGAGTTTGCTTTGTAACGAAAGATTAAAGTTTCAACTTTTTACACACACCCATAGATATATACTGTATGCATATATATTCCAAAAGTAAAGCCGGTCGGATTATAAACACAAAAGTTATTCAATTAAACGTTTCCATAGTTCCACTTCTTGTGACTTTGCAGCATATCGTGACGTCATCGTCGCGAGGCTTCGTCTCAGCCGGTTCGTGTGTAAAGCTGACTGCTATGGCGTTTTATATGTAGATGGTGCTATTTAAAGTTACATTTAATTTAAACAATAGGTGGCATATAAACTTGTGCAGAGAAAATGTAAAGATATTTTCTGATTTTTCAAATATGGGCGAATGGTATCTTACTGTCGGGTGCTCTCGACTGTAGCTTTCCTTACTTGTTTTGCTTAAATTTATTATTAGCAACAGTTATACCATTAAGTAATAATTAATATATTATAAGATTGCTTGTAAGCACAAAAGGATATAAAACTTAACAATTAATAAAGTCGGAGAACCAAATTCAAATAGTTTTCAATTGATAGATGCTACCTAAAAATTCAAATCAGTGGTTTGTATTCCTGAAAATTAATGTCTCTTAAACTTTACAAAAAAGGGATGAGCTCTACTCTTTTAAAAAGGATATTAAAAAAAAATATATTGATTATATTTGTATTAAAAAAAATTGAGTAATATCTTTATTAATTCATAAAATACTGTTAAACTTACCATACATATACCGGACAACAAAGTCCACTCGATTATCCCAAGAGAAAGCCATTTTGTCACAGTTCGTTAATTAAGCATAAACGTTTCTTAAACGAAAATAATAACAAATTTGTCCTTATTGACACTTCCAATGATCTAATATGATTTACATTAAACACTAGTGGTTTCAACACTACCTTAAGATTCGCTTAATTCAAACTAACTAAAGTATTTATTGACGAAAGCATTTCTTTCGCAACATTCGATTTATTTTATAAGTGCATCTAAACATTATCTATAAATAAAATGTATATTTAAATATATATATTTAAAAAAAAAAAAAAAATATATATATATATAAGTAAGTTTATATACATATAAATATATATATAATTACTTCTAATTAAATAATTGATAGGTAAAATGCATAAATAAAGGTACAAGAAAACATATTTATAGTGTCCGCATAACCTACTGTAAATAGCATTTCACAAAATGTTCATTTAATTTGTTATTTGTACTGCAGAGAGAAGAAATTTTATCTTTTACCTTTTAAGCACGACAAACGAATAATGCATTTCTTATTTGATTGTTTAAATATTTATGTACTCAGCTGCATATAATATAATTAGCATACAATTATATAAATATATATACATTTACTTTTATATAAATAATTGATAAGTAAAATGCTTAAATAAAGGTACAAGAAAATATATTTATAGTGTCCGCATAACCTACTGTAAATAGCATTTCACAAAATGTTCATTTAATTTCTTGTTATTTGTATTGCAGAGAGAAGAAATTTTTTTTTTACCTTTTAAGCACGACAAACGAATAATGCATTTCTTATTTGATTGTTTCAAATATATATGCATGCTTGACCCTTATAAGATTTTTATACCCGCTACTCATAGAGTAGAAGGGTATTATAACATTGTTCAAACCGAAAATGTTTGTAACAGGTAGAAGGAGACAACTCCGACCCCATAAAGTATATATATTCTGGCTCAGGATCAACAGCCGAGTCGATATAGCCATGTCCGTCTGTCCGTCTGTCTGTCCGTGTGAAAATCTAGATCTCAGCTATTATAAGAGTTAGGACTACCAAATTTGGTGACAATATGTGTTATTATTGCACGCTAATCAAGTTTATTTTGGATTTTGGCCACGCCCCCTTCCGCCCCCGTAAATCAAAAAATAATTGATTACAAGCGCAATTTTGATGCCTTATTGTTCATTTTCGGTTTACATGATAACTATAGCTAGCTCTGCATGAATTTGGTAACAATCGGATCATAAACACAGAAGTTATTCAGCTTAACGTTTTCCATAGCTGTAAGCAGCGCTGCGGCAATGCTGCTTGCAGCATTGTGCCGAATAGTGTGTGCGTGTACGGTAGTGAAATGGGTTAAGTTGTGGACTGCAAAACGAATGTAAATCAAATGTATGATGATTAATGTCTGATAATTTGTATGTAAAGATATTTTCTGATTCAAGGCTGGGTTAGATATGTATGCTATGCAGTTTGCTAGTCTTCGTTATCTGGTGTGTCATAGCTTTTTATCAGCGTGAATATTTTTCGTCTTAATAATATGCTAGTAAACAAAAAATTTGAGTTAAAATAGATAAGATCAGCTTTTTCCGAGTCTCTAAAACCTAGCCAAACCTGCTTTTCATAAGTGTCAATTGCATGAAAGGGAAACCATTATCGATTTTCCATAATTTGTCCATTAACAACTTATTTGACAGCTCAAACCGTTAGAAATTTGGTAAATTATAAAATAGTTTTGGCTTAAAACTGGGTGATTTTAGAAATAATATTTGTAACAATATTTGAGATCCAATTACTCTTGACATTCTCATGCTCGATTAATCGATTAAATAGAAACGCTACATATATAATAAGAACTATAGAAATCGAGTATAGTCGATTGTTTGGTCTCCCATCTCTGAGAATATTGTATTTAACATTGTTATCAAAAGTAGAGCTGGAGAAATATCGATGTTTCTCAGTATCGATGTTTTTGGCAAAAACACATCGATTTATCGATACATCGTATTTTTTCACAAAAGATTTTCACACTTTTTTATAAGTATTTTTGGAAAAAACAAACTATGTTTCTTAGGAAAAATATAATTTATTTGGAGATTCATTTCTCAGTCAATTATGCTTTCTCAGTCAAAAAGTAAAAGTAAATTCAACCAATTCAATTGGTACTTAAAAACTATTTTGAGATCTTCTCAGTCTATAAAGAAATTAAAATTAAAGGAAATTAAACAGTGCAACTCATTTGAAATAAAACTTAACTATTTTGTCATTCACTGGTTTTTATTTAAAAACAAAAGCGTGTTGACGTTTTTTGGTTTCAGCGAGCATCTCTTCTCATTTATACCAAGGCCTGCTTTACTAAACATCCTCTCACTCTCAGTTGAGGTGGCAGGCATACAAAAGTATTTTTGAACGCATGTTATAAATCCTTCGTCAGTTGAAATCTGTGAAAAAGATTATAATTATATTATTGAGTATATTTAATGTAATTAATTAATTATGTACTTTATATCTACCTTGCTGCGCAATATGCTTTTTCTTAGTGGTGGTAAAACAAATTTTTTCTTAGGAATGGTACATTTCAAAAAACATCGAACATCGAAGTTCCAAACATCGTTGTTTTTAAAAAATTGAAAAACATCGATGTATCGATGTATCGTCGATGTTTCTTCCAGCTCTATTCAAAACATTTTTGTTGTGGCAAATGAGAATTATATCTACGTGAATACCGATCTTAGTTTAACAAATTTGGCATGTAAGTGGTAAGCACTGTCGTCGCCACCGGATTCTACATCAACAGGTCATCAAAAATGTTTGAAAAAGGTGATTTGTGGAAAAAGCCCATCTTTTAGAAGTCGTTTGTTTTAAGAGCAATATATACAATATATGTTAAATATATATTTCTATATACATACATAAATATATGTGTGTTTTTGCGAATCTTTCTCTGTGTGTGAATAAACAAATACTGGGTTTTTAACAACACATTTATGCTTATTTAAAAATTTATGTTGAAGCTATTGTATATAGTGGAACAATAAAGATATTCGGATTTGTACATGCATTTCATATGCATACAGGGCTGTGTAAGCATTTGAATGGAAATTTGCGCCAACATATGCATTTAAATACGAACATAGGTATGTATTGAATATTCATAAACAAGTACTGAAATAGCCACTGACACTATTAAAAAAAAGAAGTATTGAATATAATGTATCTATTGAAAACCATTCTAACATATGTACCGGAATATAAGTGTGTATATAATTATATAGAGTTAATTTACACACACATGTTTAACTTTAAACACAAAAATTTACCGGTTCAAAATGCCCGTACAATGTCCTAAAACATCCATTTACTTATGTTTGTATGTTCAAACATGTACAAGTATGCGTCTGCGGAAGTCTTCACGCATATGGGGTCTGATAGGACAATGTATGTCATTTTCGCTTAATTCCAATAATTAAACCGAAATAATAAAGCTTACGAAATTAATAAAATAAAATTGTCAGAACAATATTTGATCTTTTGATTATGTTCTTATTGGTATTCCAATTTAATTTCAAAATATAAAATATATTAACGTTTCTATTCTGTTCTATATTTTACAGAAGTATCCGTACAAAAAACAGCATAAAATGCCTTTATTAATATAATTAATAGAAAACTGTTGCAATGAATGCATCGTTTCATTCATATACTGACATACTAGCGGCAAATCAGCAAGATTCCTCTAGTCCGGAAAACTATCCTTCCGTCATTGGTTACAGAACCAATCACAACAAGGACATTGCTGAAAGCAACTCAAATATCTCATCGTCTCTATTGTCGTTTATGGACGAATCTTCGAATGACTTCAATAATCAACAGTTAATACATCCAAGCACATTGATTAAAGTGTGCGGTGGCTGCGGAGGTAAGTCTTGAGACCTTTTAATCTTGAGACTTTCCCTTTATTTTTAAGTGGAGAGATTTTGCTGGTATAAATGTCATACATCAACATACATAGACGGCCCTTTTATTTAGAAAAAAAACTAAAATAACTAAAAATATATTGTGTACTAATCAATTATCTTCTTTCATTCTATTTTTCCGTAGATAAAATAAGTGATAAATATCTTTTATATGCTTTAGACAGATATTGGCATAACGGATGCCTAAAATGTCATTGCTGTGGAGCTATGTTAGCCGACGTTGCCTCCAGTTGTTTTACAAGGCGGGGTCTAATACTTTGCAAAAAGGACTATTCCAGGTATGAAAAATTTAAATTTAAAAATGACACAGATATTAAAACTTTATATTTTAGTATGTTTGGTAGCTCCGGTGTTTGTTCGGGATGTGGGGAAACAATACCACCCAGTGAGATGGTTGCAAAAGCTCTTAATGGAATAAATAATATCGATTTACAAAATCAACAAAGACAAATTGTAAATTGTGTATTTCATCTTAGATGCTTCAGTTGCGCAAAGTGTGGTTCCAATTTGCGTCCTGGTGATAGGTATATACCTTAAAATATAGAATATATAGAATATTATTTTTCGTTAAGTTTATCTTAATCTGTTTTATCTTTAGGTATACCATGTTGGGGGCTAGCCTGGTTTGTGAACAAGATTGGCATAAATTGCTAAAAAATCCTTCATTAGCACAACGGAAAGGAAAAGTAGGAAGACCAAGAAGATCAAAGGACTAATTTAATTACATATTTTAACTTAAATTATATATATTTTAGATTATAGTTCATTATTTGTATTTATATATTTTAAAATTCGATCTAATTAAAACAAAATATCAAAACTTATGGATTTTGCTTGTTATCTTTAAAAAACATGTATAAAATAAAATATGTATGTAAAAATTTGTATATAAAAAGAGTAGTAACAAGTAAGAAAAGCTACAGTCGAGCGCACATTCGTCCAGTTTCGAAAGAAATTATCACACATTTTATTCCATCTAAAAACTCTGCACAAGTGCATCCGCAACTTATTGTTTAAATTAGATCTATCTTTGAATAGCGCCATCTACATGTGAAAACGTCATAGCAACCAGCTTTACGCACGCTACTGTTGAAACGAAGCATAGTGCCGATGACGTCACGTTATGCTGCAAAGGCACAAGCAGTGTAACTATGGAAAACGTTTAGATGAATAACTTCTGTATTTATTACCCGATTGGATATTAATTTGGAGAATAGATTTATATTGCAATTATCTATGTTCATGCCAAAGCAAAAAGCTGTAACTTCATTACTTTTCATAATTATCGTAAATTATAAGTAGGTTTGAGTGGGCGGTTGCCGTGACATTGAAAATTGAAAATAAACTTAATTTATAGTAATCCAATCATAAACGAACCAGCTATCAGTTTCTTAATCCATTTGATGTTGCTTCAATTTATTTAACTAGTAAATAACAACTTTAAGAGTACAGAGTAAAAACAAGTAAGGAAAGCTACAGTCGAGCGCCCCCGACCGTAAGATACCATTCGACCAACTTCGTAGTCGCACTAACTAGTACTAACTCGTTTTCACACACATATACAGACACACACACAAAGGCTAAAACGATGCAGACGATATGCTGTAATGACGCGGGCAACGGAACTATGAAAAACGTTTTCTTTAATAACTTCTGTATTTATTGCACGATCGGATTGTAATTTTGGGAATGGGTACATATTATCAGCATCTTTACGTGTTCTAAAGCAGACCTAAATACTTTTCCTAATATTCGTAAATTATCGATTTGCGTGGGCGGTAAGAGTGGCACCTTAAATTTGAAATAAATTTCATCTGTCCGTCTGTATGAACGCCTATATCTCAGAAACTGAAAAAGCTAGAGCCACCAACACTTATGTGAATCATACACTGTACAGTTTTTATTAGAATTTTGAAAACGCCTACTTCCGCCCCCGCAAATCGATAAACCGTATAGCAAGCGCAATAATAAAGCTAGAGTATTCAGTTTTGGTGTGAATGATAACTATCACCACCTAAACGATCGCTGAATTTGGTTCCGATCGAATAATGAACATAAAAGTTATTCAACGTTTCATATAGATTTGCACTGCGCCCACTGCAAGCAAGCAAGCAATGTTTTTTTCCAACTGCTTGGGCTGCTTGGCGTCTAACTGAAAATAATATGTGTTGTTTATTATTTTTCTTTAAAAAACACGTTTACCAATAAAAGTTTTCTAAATCTGTTTTTCTGTATAGGTATGCATTAATTTGTATTGTAGTTTATGATCTTAGAATCGGTTTTAATTTCAGCGCAGTTAACATTTATAATCGATCATACCATATATGTATGCCATAATTAATGAGAATTAATTTCCTAATACATAAAACTTACGGTGTTTTAGAACTGTCTGGTATTCTTAATCGCTAACTCTAATTTGATTAGGCGGATTGTAGATGAAATAAATTGCCTAAAATATTTTCTATGAAAAATTTGAAAGATCTAGCTTAATATATATCGAGAAGTTAACCTTAACCAACACGTTTATCTTGCAAAATTAATATGTAATGTAGAACTCTGCAAAAAATCTAACCATTATCATATATTCAACATTTTACATAACTGACTAATATAAAAGCAATTTCATTTTGCGATTACTCTAAGTACCAAATTATATCACAGTTTTTATACCGAGGCCAAACTAAGCCGATATAGCTACCGAAGACTTTGCAATAAGTCTTAATTCATGTTTTGGTTTGCCGACGACAGTTGTTTTCTTGTTTTCAATATATGTATATTCACGTCCTTTTTACAATTTCAGATTAAACATCTTAAGAATTGTATCGTTATACTAGTGTATTTTTCTAGTACTTTATGCAGGAGTATCTACATATGTAAGTATGTACATACAATTGCTCAAATGCAATTGTCAAAGACAATCGATTTCAATTCTTATCTATTTCAAATAGATTAAAACCTATATATATTTTCAGCTATTAATATCGCATAATGTATAAACGAAGATTATAAATTGTGTTTGCTTGTGCAACACAAATGTTGACGGCTGATTAACTAGCAAACCTAGAACAGATAGAAAGAGAGACGGTAATTTAATTATTATACTATTGGTGCCATTCAGTCCTTTTATTTGGTTAAAGCCAAAACAGTTGTTAGAATTATTTTCGCCTTCGAGAATACTTCGATTCGCATGTTGCATAGCAGCTGGTTTTTCTCCTAAATAAGAAAGATATATTCGTTATATATTTTAATTTAAAAAAAAAAAAAGTTTACCTCTCAGTACGTGTACCGTTATGCTTGCAGGACGCGCATTTGATGGAGCACATGTGTAGTTGCCAGCATGATGAAATGATACCATTTTTATACCCGCTACTCATAGAGTAGAAGGGTATTATAACTTTGTTCAAACCGAAAATGTATGTAACAGGCAGAAGGAGACACCTCCGACCCCATAAAGTATATATATTCTGGCTCAGGATCAACAGCCGAGTCGATATAGCCATGTCCGTCTGTCTGTCCGTGTGAAAATCTAGATCTCAGCTATTATAAGAGCTAGGACTACCAAATTTGGTGACAATATGTGTTATTATTGCACGCTGATCAAGTTTATTTTGGATTTTGGCCACGCCCCCTTCCGCCCCCGCAAATCGAAAAAACATTGATAACAAGCGCAATTTTGATGCCATATTGTTCATTTTCCGTTTATATGATAACTATAGCTAGCCAGATAATCTGAAAAATTTGGTAACAATCGGATAATAAACACAGAAGTTATTCAGCTTAACGTTTTCCATAGCTGTAAGCAGCGCTGCTTGCAGCATTGTGCCAAATAGTGTGTGCATGTACGGTGGTCAAATGGGTTAAGTGGCAGACTGCAAAACGAACAGTTCTATTATGCATTTACAGGTTCGAGTCCCGACCGCATCAAAATTAAGTGTGTGCCAAACCCTTTTTATACCCGCTACTCATAGAGTAGAAGGGTATTATAACTTTGTTCAAACCGAAAATGTATGTAACAGGCAGAAGGAGACACCTCCGACCCCATAAAGTATATATATTCTGGCTCAGGATCAACAGCCGAGTCGATATAGCCATGTCCGTCTGTCCGTCTGTCTGTCCGTGTGAAAATCTAGATCTCAGCTATTATAAGAGCTAGAACTACCAAATTTGGTGACAATATCCGATATTATTGCACGCTGATCAAGTTTATTTTGGATTTTGGCCGCGCTCCCTTCCGCCCCCTCAATCGAAAAAAATTGATTACAAGCGCAATTTTGATGCCATACTGTTCATTTTCGGCTTACATGATAACTATAGCTAGCCAGATGATCTCTGAAAATTTGGTAACAATCGGATGATAAACACAGAAGTTATTCAGCTTAACGTTTTCCACAGCTGTAAGCAGCGCTGCCGGTGATGCGCAGGGTCTTATTTCTACCGCCCTTGGTCAGAAAGTTTGCTTGTCCACCTTCTACACCCATCAGCGAATTTTCCGTAATGGATGTGACAACAAAACCGCCTTGTGAATCATAGTTCACCATTTTATTTTCATGGTACCTGCATAAGAAAATAAAACATTAATTAGTCACTGTCTTCAAGCTAAACAATTCATTCTCGCAACCTTACCAAAATACAAACGATGGATTCTCTGTGGCACCCTTGAGTTTGCATTGCAGCTGAAGTGTTAAAGTTTCGTCAATGAGAATATCAGAGGCATTTGATATTTCAGCAACCGCTTCTGTTTATCCATTAATATATTCATTTTAAATATATGTTGACCACAAAACTGATGCACGTCAAGTACTTACCAACAATTTTAAGATCAATGAAAATTGATTGAGTTGGATAAATAGACTATTGACACTCATAAAATCCTCTGTCTTCCTCCCGCACAGCTTTTATCCGCAGTGACCAGTGGCCCATGTGACGCGTGTGCTCGACCAGAAATCGCTTCTCGCTGCTGTGAGTTGATAAGCCAACTGTGAGCAACTGAAAATCCTTTCTTCGTATCCAAGAAACCTGAAAAAGTCAAGTAACACATCACAAATAAAAGCAAATGTACAATTGTGTAAATTACATGTCGGGAAATTTATGACAATATATCTTACCGTAGCTGGAGAGTTTACTTTAACGACGCATGGAAGAATGGCAATTCCTCCCTTTTGTGCGATGACCCGCGTATTATTTTTGGTATTGAACTGACTTTGCAGACTATTACCAAAATGATTTTGCGATGAGGTAATTTTACCAACATCTGTAGTACAAATTAAAAATTTTTTTAATAGTTTAAATGAGAAACTCAAAGTTAACATGCTATCGTTTGCAAACACACATTATCATTGGTAACAACTGTGTTTCAATAAGAAACGATTTTTTTTATTATATAGCTGCCTTAGGAACAACTAGACATATCATAACTTATCTTTTTATTTTGTTTTTAATGTTAATTGAGGAAAAACCTTAATACTTACTTGAACACGATGAAGTGATCAATAGCAAAAATAAATATATTTGTATATGCCATTTTTCCGATTCCATTATTTTAACATTAATGTTCACAGCGAGATTATTTATTAGATTCTGTTTATTACGGTACATTAAGCATGATTAGTTTCTTCCAAGTAATTCAGGAGTATTTCTGCAACATATATAATCCAATAAAATGTCATGTTCATACATACATAAATATATATTTTTATACCATTGCAGATGATATATTAATTTTGGCCAGAAGTTTGCAACGCGCCTTAGGAGACATCTCCGACCCTATAAAGTGTATATATTCTTAATCAGCATTAATAGGAGAGTCGAACTAGCCATGTTCGTCTGTCCGTCCGTGCGTCTGTTTCAACGCAATCTAGTAACTCAGTTTTTGTGATATCTTAATGAAATAACATGCACGCTTTTTGAAAAAATGTTTACACACGTTAACATGTTCATATGCATGTTTTTAAAAGATATGCATGCTATATATTACACTGAAGCCCTCAGTTTCGCACATACTCATATGCATTTGGATTCCTATTTAGATACGTATTGTTGCATTTTGCGTAAACAGCTGTTTATTTCGATATGAAAACTATCGGAAGAGACAGCTGCCCTGGTATTGGGACATCGGCCGACAGAGCAAGCAGTGCAAACCAGTGGTGGCAGGGTTAGCGGGAATAAATGGCCTTGAGAGAGATCTTCTCTTAAGCCAATTCGGTCAGCGACCCCCGCTCACCGTTAGCGAGAACCGCTGTTTGGCCTGTCGGTTAGATGCCCGAGGGCCCAAGTTTGTGACCGCCAACGGTTTTATTTTTTGGGCCTCAGTCATGAAAAGTAGTTGCGATAAGCGGGCGAGGATTTTGAGCTGCGCTCAAAATATATAAGTGCGTGTGTGTTTTTTTTTGAGTTTTTTTTTTATATAATAATAATAATATGTAATAATATTATGTTTGGTGTCCAGGAGCGAAGGAGTAACTGAGACGACAAAAGCCAGCGTACTTGCACTGGGCCATGTCCAACATCCAAGTGTATTATATGTGTATACATGTAACTTTGTTATTTGTGTTGTTTGTGTTTAACGTAGTAGATCGTCTGTTTTCGCTGGGCGTCTGTGTTCTTTAGTTCGGCCAATGGGGCTGAATGAGGATATAGGTGACCCGTAAATGCCTAGGGCTAAACGCGATGCACCTCCTCGCGGGCTAAAGGGATGCACACCCAACGAAAACGGATCCGATCGAACACCAGCCGCGTCCTTAACTGGCAACTGTCAACTAGGGTGACAGTTTGACCAGTTGACGAACGGCAAGAGTGTTTTGTTTGTAACAGCAACAACATTAAGCGCAGAGTCGATCAGAGTCCACCGGCAGCGAAGTCGTTTCATCTCCCTTTCTTTGTTGTTTTGTGTAAAAATTTTGGTATAAAAGAAAAAAAAAAAATTTTTTTTTTGGTATAAAAGTATAAAAAAAGGGGGTCCTAAATAGTAATAGTCTAATAGTTTACCATGGCTGAGGACAAAAAGGTTGTTGGTGGTCCATACCTGAGGTCAATGGGGTCAGTACCAGAGACGCAGGATGTGACATGGTCCACTGATGGAGAGGGCGCAGCCGGTTTCCAGATGTCGTTGGGAAGAGGAGGACTGCTGCGGACGCCTAAGAGCCGGGTCCAAGTTGTTCCACGGCCAGGAGACGAGGAGGAGGACACACGTCCGGAGGAGCCACATATGCAGCCGGAAGCGGGTCTACAGAACATTAAATTGGACTCGACAGAGAGGTCGGCGGTAAATGCAGCTATTGCGCAGGCGGCGCAAACGTACCGGCACTCCGTGGAAAGCGAGATCGGGCAGACGCTGAAGCAGGAGCTACGACAGGGCTTCCTCGAGCTCATGAAGTTGATGAACGATGTCCTGAGACCAGCTGGGGCCGAGTTAAAGCCAAGGTGCAGCGCAGCAGTCGACCAGGATGTTGGAGTCGAGACCCACGTGCCCCGCGGCGCCGTTTCCAAGACTATCACCCGACCAGAACAGCGACCTCCGATGCCGCCACCCAGGATGCCGCCGAAGGAGGGGCCGGAAGACAGCAGCAGCCCGGACATGGGTCCAAGGCTTCCACATGGCAGATGGCGCGGTCCGTTCCAACAAGGTCGAGAGGCAGCTCGCATGCCTGCCGACGAGTCAGGTTACGCTAATGGTCCGCAATCGACACAGCACACCCGAGTGGAGCGATGGGGATTGTCCTTCGACGGCGAGGACAGGTTCAACTCTGTCGAAGATTTCATCTTCCGGATAGAATTCCTCCAGAGGCAGTACCGGTGTCCATGGGCGGAGGTATTGCGCTCCTTCCACGTGCTCCTAACTGGACGAGCGAGGGAGTGGTATTGGATCCACGTTAGGCACTCCACCCTCGACAATTGGAGGCAACTGCGTCAGGCCCTCCTCGACCGTTTCCGCAGCTACCAGACAGAGCACGACAGGATGCATGAGTTGCTGCAGCGGGAACAGCAGGTCGGAGAAACCGTGGAGGACTACATCCACCACATGCGACGGCTGGCATCGAGGCTGGGCAAGCCCATGGCGGAGAGACACCTTGTCAAAATCATAAAAAAGGGTCTCCGAGAGAACATCGCTCGTTACGTCTACGCCTTGGAAATATTTACCGTGGACGAGCTCCGGGACGAAGCGGCGGACGTCGAGCGAAGTTTTGGACGTCGAGGACGGACTTCGTATCCTCAGCCGGCAGCATTTTCGGCTCCCACGAGGCTTCGCGTCCACGAGGTGGGTGGCCCGGAACCCGAGGAACCACCGGATCAAGTGGAGGAACTGCGCAAGTGGCCTCAGAAAGCTCCAGACAGGCCAGGGTGCTGGAACTGCGGAGCAGCAGGACACCTTTTCCGCGACTGCGACTCTGCATCCCGAAGATTATTCTGCTATCGGTGCGGTAGGCCAGATACCGTTTCTCCGAAGTGCCCGGATTGCGCGGGAAACGCACGACTGGGCGTGATGAGGACGGGAAGCACGCGCCCGTAAATGAGTCCCGCCAAGAAGAAACTCCATTAGCCATAAGAATAAAAGATAAGAAAGAAAATAAAATTACAGAGATTTAAAAAACACAACCAGATGGGAAACGTACGCTGCTAAATTTTGAAGAGAGGATGCGCCGGTATCTGGAAGCCAGAAGACGAATCTTCGAGGAGCATCAGGTGGCGGGCATGAGGCTCATATCCCGAAAAATCCAAAAGGCGAGACAACGGTTCAAGCGGCGACGAAACAGGCGTAGAGAGGTAGCGGCGGCCGTGATGCGTAGCCACGACAAAGATCCCAGGCCATACGCTAAGATCAGCATAAATGGCGAGACAGTGTGGGGACTGCTGGACACAGGAGCATCCGTGAGCCTGCTTGGTCGTGGCAGTCGCGAGCTGTTGGACCGGTTGCAAGTACCGATGATCCGCTATTTCTCGCAAGTACGCACTGCCGCAGGAGAAGATCGATCGATCATTGGACGCGTGGAGCTGCCTGTGGAATATGGGCAAAAGGTGAAAACCGTTAATTTTTTCGTTTGTCCATATTTGGAACAAACCGCCTACCTCGGAGTCGACTTCTGGCAGATGTTTCAGCTGGCTCCCGAAGTCATCGGTAAAGGTGCCCTACCGAACCAGGATCGTCAGGCGGCGGAACTGCAGGCGCATCGAATGGCGCACTACACCGATGATAACATCGACGAGGAGGACACAGTTCCTGAAAAATGGAAATTGTCGGCGGAACAGGAAGAACGGCTGGAGCAGGTACAGCGTGAATTTCTCACCTTTGAGCAGCATGGCCTTGGCAGGACTAGTGTCGATTTCCACACGATCGAGCTCATCGAAGGGAGCAAAAATCTTCAAAGACCGACCGTATCCGATGTCACCAGCAAGGCAAGCGGTGATTGAGGAAGAAGTAGATAAGATGCTAGCGCTCGGAGTCATCGAGGAAAGCAAGAGCCCCTGGAGCAATCGGATGACAGTCGTGGCGAAGCCTGGGAAGAATCGATTTTGCTTAGATGCACGTAAGCTAAATGCATTAACGATAAAAGACGCTTACCCGCTACCTAGCGTCGAGGGGATCCTTTCCAGGCTGGACCAGACGGTGTACATCTCCAGCGTCGACCTCAAATTCGCTCTTTGGCAAATTGAGTTGGAGGAGAAATCCAGGGCATACACGGCTTTCACTGTCCCAGGCCGGCCTCTATACCAGTTCCGCGTCATGCCCTTCGGACTCTGCAATGCGGCGCAACGACTGGTGAGGCTGATGGACAAGGTGATTCCCGCGGAGATCAGGTCCAACGTCTTCGTTTACCTCGACGACTTGCTTATCCTCGCGCCGGACTTCAAAACGCACCTCAAATACTTGAGCCGAGTAGCACAGTGCCTAAAGGAAGCAGGATTGACGATTGGCTTAAAAAAATCGAATTTCTGCTTCAAAAACTTAAGGTACCTAGGCTTCATTGTAGGCGGAGGTCTCCTCCAGATGGACCCAGGCAGAGTCGCGGCAATTGAACTGGTTCCAAATCCAAAGTCAGTGAAGGAGGTCAGAGCGTTCCTGGGGATGGCTGGCTGGTACCGTCGGTTTATAAAAGATTTTGCCACACTGGCGACACCGCTGACAGAGGCGCTAAAAAAGACGAACAAGAAGTTTGTATTAAGTTCGGAAGCAGAAAGGGCGGTGTTACGCCTCAAGGAAGCCCTCACAACCGCACCTGTGTTGGTCCACGCAGATTTCAAGCGACACTTCTACGTGCAATGCGATGCATCAAACGTGGGAGTTGGAGCAGTGCTATTTCAGCGTGACGGGGAAGGACAGGAACGGCCGATCGCTTTCTTCTCGGCGAAAATGAATAAGCACCAGGTGAATTACACCGTCACCGAGAAGGAGTGCCTGGCAGCCATCCTAGCCATACGGAAGTTCAGGCCGTATATTGAGGGGATGGCGTTCACCTGCATAACCGACCACGCCAGCTTGAAGTGGCTCATGTCGATGAAGGACCTCTCCGGCAGACTAGCAAGGTGGTCACTACAGCTGCAGGGATTCCACTTTTCCATCGAGCACCGCAAAGGCAGTGAAAACGTAGTGTCGGATACGTTGTCGCGTAACGTAGAGGATGTCTTCATAAATCCCACCGATCTGCTGGGTTTCGAGACGACGGCCTTTGAGGAGGAAGACTATGTGGAGTTGATGCGTGAGGCAGAACAAAACAAATCACACTTACCCGACCTGAAGGTGGAGAATGGCCTGCTCTACAAGCGGACCACCCAGCAGCATGTGAGCGAGGCAGTGGAGAGCCCAAAGTGGAAACTATGGATTCCAGGTGCTCTGACTGGTGCGCTTATCGCGCGAGCACACGCCGAGCCAACCGCAGCCCATGGAGGACAGGCGAAGACTCTGGAGGTCCTGCGTCGCCTATATTATTGGCCCGGAATGGCCATACAGGTTCGCGACTTTGTGCGCAACTGCGACATCTGCAAGGAGACGAAGGCGCCGAATCATCGCATGCAGATGGGCATCGGCGAAAAGGTGGATACCGAGAGGCCGTTCCAGAAGTTGTATATTGACTTCCTCGGCAAATACCCGCGGTCAAGGAGAGGACACGCCTATATTTTCATCGTGGTCGACCACTTCTCAAAATACACGTTTTTGAAGGCGATGCGAGAGGCGTCCGCTGCCGCGGTCCTTGAGTTCCTGGTGCATGAAGTGTTCTTCAAGTTCGGAGTGCCAGAGGTGATACACTCTGACAATGGGAAACAATTTACCTCTAAAGTGTTTGAGGAATTGATGAAGAACTTCGGTATCAAGCACGTCAGGACACCAATATACTCACCATCCAGTAACGCGGCCGAACGGGTGAACCGCAGCGTACTGTCGGCGATCCGAAGTTACCTCGAAGGAGACCACAGGGAGTGGGATGCGCATCTACCGGAAATAGAGGTCGCAATCCGGAACTCTATACACACGGCCACCGGACAAACACCGTTCTTCACCGTTTTCGGACAGCACCTGTATCTAAACGGGGCGTGCTACAAGCTGGCCCGAAAACTGGGGTCTCTGTGTGACCATGAGGTGGATGGCATGAGTCCGAAGGATAGGCTGGCGATAATACATGCCAAGGTGCGCGATAAACTCGACCAGTCGTACGAGGTGAGCCGACAGCGCTACGACCAAAAGGCCAGAAACTTCCGCGCAGTGCCCGGCCAAGAAGTTTACCGCCGAAACTTTGTGTTGAGTGACTTCTCAAGGAACTTCAACGCAAAGTTCGCCAGAAAATTCCTGAGGGCCAGAGTAGTGCAGGCAGTCGGAAACAACGCCTATCTGCTGGAAGATCTACAAGGACGACGGCTGGGAGTTTATCACGCCAAAGACATCCGCACCTAAACTGTGGCTGGCGACGAAGTGTCTGGAATGAAGCACGAACACACCAACAACAACAAAACACATGGAACGTGTATAATACTTACCGACGCCAGGGTGCAGCAGAAATTTGCCCGGCTTTTGGATCGTGGGCCCCGCGTTGGCGCCTGACGGACTGCGCATCATCGTCTGTGCCGGCCGCGGCCAGAGCGAACCAATAGGAGTAAAAATGCCCCAATTATTTCGTCCGTCTGCCGGATCAGCGGCGTCCCTCGAAATATTGGGTGCTGTTGCATTTTGCGTAAACAGCTGTTTATTTCGATATGAAAACTATCGGAAGAGACAGCTGCCCTGGTATTGGGACATCGGCCGACAGAGCAAGCAGTGCAAACCAGTGGTGGCAGGGTTAGCGGGAATAAATGGCCTTGAGAGAGATCTTCTCTTAAGCCAATTCGGTCAGCGACCCCCGCTCACCGTTAGGGAGAACCGCTGTTTGGCCTGTCGGTTAGATGCCCGAGGGCCCAAGTTTGTGACCGCCAACGGTTTTATTTTTGGGCCTCAGTCATGAAAAGTAGTTGCGATAAGCGGGCGAGGATTTTGAGCTGCGCTCAAAATATATAAGTGCGTGTGTGTTTTTTTGAGTTTTTTTTTTATATAATAATAATAATATGTAATAATATTATGTTTGGTGTCCAGGAGCGAAGGAGTAACTGAGACGACAAAAGCCGGAAAGAAGCAGTCTCCTGGTGAGTTTGTTCCAAGCGGAGTTCCGCCAGGAGACCCGTTTTACCTTCACCCCGCATCCACCTTCGAACCCATCCTCGTCAGCGCCCACAGCTAGGGCGCAGCGCGCCAAAGGCGCTCTTTGAGCAGCAGCGTCATAGCAGCAGCAGAGAACAACCGCAGCGCGCAAGCATAGCGCAGCGCCGCAGCAGCGAGCGGCCGCGCAGATACCCGACCCTTAAATTAATTTAGAATATAATTATGATTTAAGTAAGCTTATATATTTATGTGTATTTAGTTAGCGTTAAATTCTTGTTAGGTTTTGTGTAGGTTTTTACGTAGGCAGTTTCTGTGTGAAATAATGTTAATTAAATCAAAACTTGTAACGTGAGAAGAAAAAAAATGATTGGCTAAGTCTCGTTACTAAGGGAGATGGGGCGGTCGTAGCAAGCCAGGATCGGACCAATCGGCTAGGGTGATGCTCCGAAACCGCGAGCAGGAACATCACATGGTAGGGTGGGTGCGCGGTGACCAATATCGGTCACCAAACGTTGTTGTTGTTGGTTAACGTAGAATGTAAGTGTTGTAGTTGTTGTGTGTGAGGCGTGATAAGTATCGAAATTCATCGGCATTTTGGTGCGGGCTCAAGGGCAGCGGGAAAAACCCCTCCCCTTGTGCAGCTGAGCTAGCCGGCACAGCCCTGGAGAAAGCAGTCCGTAACAGTATGCGTATATACTTGTTTACATACTTACAAAACTTACAAATGAAAATTGTATGGTTATATAATTACATTTGCATTTATGTATGTGTGTATGTATATGTATATGTCTATACATACGATTACAGAGTTGCATATGTACTTGCTTGGCATGAAAAAATTAATTTTTAGAGTTGTATGAATGAAAATATCGCAATTTTTTGCCAGAGAGGATATAATTTAAATATACATGTATACAAACAGCAACTAAATAAGGGGTGTGAAGTTTATGCATATATATGTACATAAGTCTCTGAATATGTATGTACATAGATTTGTGCAAGTCCATGCTCATACACAATAAATGTATTTATATTTATATAAATATATATACGGACAAATTTTTTTTAAATTCAATAAAAGGGTCTTCATTCATCCAGAATCGTTGTGAAAAATGTACATATGTATGTATATGTATTTGTTTTCGATGCAAAAACACCTTTGAAATTGTGTATGTATGTACTATAGTTTGTATGCAAGTGTTCATAGTTTTATATTAGAAATATTATATATAAAATATATAAAATTATATTATTAATATTATATATATAAATTGGTATATATAAATTGGCATGAATGAACATGTGAAGCATTAGATTTTCCTAGTTCGTGACCGTGAACAATTTGTAGACCCCCCAGGATTATATGTCTTTTTCGCAGACTGTTAGCACTGAATGCACAAATCAATTATTCTCACACACTTGTTCAAACATTTGTACACGACATACATATATAAATAAAGAGGTGCATGGCAGTTCAATGAACAAATTTAAATTTATATTAATTTTGGGCCACGACGCGGGGTGCTTCACCGCAAAAACGACCTCTTTTCTGAAGCGCCATACTAAGACTAAATAAGAGTTGGCAACAAGTACTACGTTCTGTGTAACTCACGCAATCGCATTTCGTTCTTCAAATTAAACAGTTCTGCAATACAAATAGTACACTGCGCGTCATGAGGTTAGAGCCCCCTACGATAATTTAGGTTTGTTAAATTCATTTCGAAAAATATGTGATGATAAATATTTAAATTATAATGTTTTTATACCCGCTACTCATAGAGTTGAAGGGTATTATAACTTTGTTCAAACCGAAAATATATGCAACAGGCAGAAGGAGACACCTCCGACCCCATAAAGTATATATATTCTGGTTCAGGATCAACAGCCGAGTCGCTATAGCCATGTCCGTCTGTCTGTCTGTCCGTCTGTCTGTCTGTTCGTCTGTCTGTCTGTCCGTCTGTCTGTCCGTGTGAAAATCTAGATCTCAGCTATTATAAGAGCTAGAACTACCAAATTTGGTGACAATATGCGATATTATTGCACGCTGATCAAGTTTATTTTGGATTTTGGCCACGCCCCCTTCCGCCCCTGTAAATCGAAAAAAATTGATTACAAGCGCAATTTTGATGCCATATTGTTCATTTGCGGTTTATATGATAATTATAGCTAGCCAGATGATCTCTGATTTGGTAACAATCGGATAATAAACACAGAAGTTATTCAGCTTAACGTTTTCCTTAGCTGTAAAGAGCGCTGCCAGGAGCGTTCTTGCAGAATGGTGCCGAATAGTGTGTGCGTGTACGGTGGTGAAATGGGTTAAGTTGTGGACTGCAAAACGAACAGTACTATTATGCATTAACGGGTTCGAGTCCCGCCCGCATAAAAAGTTAAATGTGTGCAAAAATGTTTTTTTTTTTTATTTTAGATTTTGACTTTGCATAAATATTATAAGTCCTTAGCCTTTTACGGTCAAAATATGATTGTAGCCGTTTTTTTTGTTCCGCAAATAAATGACGTACGAGCAGCTGGGTAGCGGGTATATTGCAGTCGAGCACTCTCGACTGTAGCTTTCTTACTTGTTTTCATCTCACATGGGTACCTTTGCAAGTACTCTAATCATGGGTACACTTTTTACTAGCCTTTACATGGTTACCTAAGTAAGTACTATAGTTAGTAAGTACTATAGTTATAGTTACCTAAGTAAGTACTATAGTCTTGGGTAGCGCATTCTTACTGGTATTATACTGGTACTATGGTACTATGTGCGAATATTTCATACAAAACACGAAATAATAAATCACATTGCTTAGGATTTTTAAAGTAAGTTGTTACGGACTGATTCCTCAGGGCTGTGCCGGCTAGTTCAGATGCACTAGGGGGAGAGGTTTTTTCCCGCTGCTATGCAGTCCGCACCAAAATACCGATGAATTTCGATACTTACTTGAACGTTCTGGTGGAACTCTGCTTGGACCGAACTCACCAGGAGACTGGCTTTTTCCGGCTTTTTTCTATGCTTATATAGGCACCAAAGCATATAATAATATTAAAACAAAACTAAAAAAAACAAGTAAGGAAAGCTACAGTCGAGTGTGCCCGACACCATTAGATACCATTCGACCAACTTCGTAGTTGCACTAACTAGTACTAACTCGCTCTCACACACACATACAGACACACACACAAAGGCTAAAACGATGCAGACGATATGCTGTAATGCGGTATGCGGGCAACGGAACTATGAAAAACGTTTTCTTTAATAACTACTGTATTTATTGTCCGATCGGATTTTAAAAATTTGGGTGCTTATTGTCAACATCTTTTCGTGTTCTTAAGCAGAAATCTGTAACCTAAATACTTTCCTTAATATTCTAAAATTATCGATTTGCGTGGGCGGTGGGCACCTCAAATTTGAAATAAACCTCATCTACGCATGATTTGCATGTCAAATTGGTTTTCTGTAACTGTATTACCCTCCATAATATTCAAAAATTATCGATTCGCTTGGGCGGTGGGCGTGGCATCTCAAATTTGAAATAAACTTCATCTGCGCATGATTTATAGGAACCATCATGCCAAATTTGGTGTCTGTAACTGTAATACTTTCCTTAATATTCGTAAATTATTGATTGCGTGGGCGGTGGGCGTGGTGCCCCAAAATTTGAAATAAACTTGATCTGCGTATGGTATACAGGAACCATCATGTCAAATTTGGTGTCTCTAGCTTTTGTAATAGCTGAGATCTCGACGTTCATACAGACAGACGGTCAAACGGACATACAGACATGGCTCAATCGACTCGGCTATTAATCCTGTGCCAGAAAATTTATACTTTATGGGGTCTGAAATGTCTCCTTCAGCCTATTACATACTTTTGCACAAACTTAGTATACCATTTTTGACCATTTTCAATAGTCGCATGGTATAAAAACAATGGATATAATTTAACCAAACTAAAATAAATTAAATAATAAAACAAACAAGAAAGATAAAAAATTTTTTGCAAAACAATAAAGAACGGCTCCAATCATATTTTGATCGTAAAAGGCTATTGGCTTACAATATTGATGCACAGTCAAAATCTAAGAAAATAAAAAACAAGTAAGAAAGCTACAGTCGAGTGTGCTCGACTGTAATATACCCGATACCCAGCTGCTTGTACATAATTTATTTGCGGAACAAAAAAACGGCTACAATCATATTTTGACCGTAAAAGGCTATGGACTTATAATATTTATGCAAAGTCAAAATATAAAATAAAAAAAAAAACATTTTTGCTCACATTTAATTTTTGATGCGGGCGGGACTCGAACCCGTAAATGCATAATAGTATTGTTCGTTTTGCAGTCCACAACTTAACCCATTTCACCACCGTACACGCACACACGATTCGGCACAATGCTGCAAGCAGCGGCAGCGCTGCTTACAGCTATGGAAAATGTTAAGCTGAATAACTTCTGTGTATATATAATAACCTAATATTATAAAACCTCTCCCCCTAGTGCATCTGAACTAGCCGGCACAGCCCTGAGGAAGCAGTCCGTAACAACTTACTTTAAAAATCCTAAGCAATGTGATTTATTATTTCGTGTTTTGTATGAAATATTCGCACATAGTACCATAGTACCAGTATAATACCAGTAAGAATGCGCTACCCAAGACTATAGTACTTACTTAGGTAACTATAACTATAGTACTTACTAACTATAGTACTTACTTAGGTAACCATGTAAAGGCTAGTAAAAAGTGTACCCATGATTAGAGTACTTGCAAAGGTACCCATGTGAGATGAAAACAAGTAAGAAAGCTACAGTCGAGTGTGCTCGACTGCAATATACCCGCTACCCAGCTGCTCGTACATCATTTATTTGCGGAACAAAAAAAACGGCTACAATCATATTTTGACCGTAAAAGGCTAAGGACTTATAATATTTATGCAAAGTCAAAATCTAAAATAAAAAAAAAAAAACATTTTTGCACACATTTAACTTTTTATGCGGGCGGGACTCGAACCCGTTAATGCATAATAGTACTGTTCGTTTTGCAGTCCACAACTTAACCCATTTCACCACCGTACACGCACACACTATTCGGCACAATGCTGCAAGAACGCTCCTGGCAGCGCTCTTTACAGCTAAGGAAAACGTTAAGCTGAATAACTTCTGTGTTTATTATCCGATTGTTACCAAATCAGAGATCATCTGGCTAGCTATAATTATCATATAAACCGCAAATGAACAATATGGCATCAAAATTGCGCT
The DNA here is from genome assembly GCA_018904095.1 of Zaprionus ghesquierei. Taxonomy (NCBI): domain Eukaryota; kingdom Metazoa; phylum Arthropoda; class Insecta; order Diptera; family Drosophilidae; genus Zaprionus; species Zaprionus ghesquierei. The sequence goes on along the minus strand of JAEIGP010000247.1, from coordinate 188,822 downwards.
TGTAATCAATTTTTTTCGATTTACAGGGGCGGAAGGGGGCGTGGCCAAAATCCAAAATAAACTTGATCAGCGTGCAATAATATCGGATATTGTCACCAAATTTGGTAGTTCTAGCTCTTATAATAGCTGAGATCTAGATTTTCACACGGACAGACAGACGGACAGACGGACATGGCTATATCGACTCGGCTGTTGATCCTGAGCCAGAATATATATACTTTATGGGGTCGGAGGTGTCTCCTTCTGCCTGTTACATACATTTTCGGTTTGAACAAAGTTATAATACCCTTCTACTCTATGAGTAGCGGGTATAAAAAGGGTTTGGCACACACTTAATTTTGATGCGGTCGGGACTCGAACCTGTAAATGCATAATAGAACTGTTCGTTTTGCAGTCTGCCACTTAACCCATTTGACCACCGTACATGCACACACTATTTGGCACAATGCTGCAAGCAGCGCTGCTTACAGCTATGGAAAACGTTAAGCTGAATAACTTCTGTATTTATTATCCGATTGTTACCAAATTTTCAGAAATTTGGGCTAGCTATAGTTATCATATACACCGAAAAAGAACAATATGGCATCAAAATTGCGCTTGTAATCAATTTTTTTCGATTTACGGGGGCGGAAGAAGGCGTGGCCCAAATCCAAAATAAACTTGATCAGCGTGCAATAATAACACATATTGTCACCAAATTTGGTAGTTCTAGCTCTTATAATAGCTGAGATCTGGAGGTTCACACGGACAGACAGACGGACATGGCTATATTGACTCGGCTGTTGATCCTCAGCCAAAATACATGTGGACGTGACGTGACGATGACGTCACGACGCGCAGCACAGGCGCAAGCAGTGGAAGTACGGAAAACGGAAATATGGATAACTTCTGTGTTTATGGTCCGATTGGATTGTAATTTGCGAAATTGATTTATATTGCAATTATTTATATTCATACTAAAGCAGAAAGCTGTAACTTCAATACTTACCTGATAATCGAAAATTATCGATTTGCGTGGGCGTTGGGCGTGGCATCAAAAAATTGAAAATAAACTCGATCTACCTATGGTATACAGGAACCTTCATGTGAAATATGGTGTTTCTAGCTTTTGTAATAGCTGAGATCTAGACGTTCAAACGGAGAGACGGACAAACGGACGGGCGGACAGACGGACAGACAGACGGACATGGCTCAATCGACTCAGCTAGTGATCCTGAGTCAGAATATATATACTTTGTCGGGTCTGACACGCCTCCTTCTGCCTGTTACATACATTTGCACAAACTTAGTATACCGTTTTTGACCATTTTCAATGGTCGAATGGTATAAAAAAAAACAACAAAAAAACACGCACTTTTCACAATTTCCAAGACCCGCTTTAACTAATTGACTGAGGCCCAAAAAAAAATCGTCGGCGGTCATAAACCCGAGCCTTCGGGCATCTGACCGACAGTTCGAATGGCAGTTCTCCCCAACGGTTAGCGGGGGTCGCTCACCGAATAGGCTTAAGAGAGGATCCCTGACAGATTACTCTTCCCGCTAACCCCGCCACCGCTGGTTTGCACTGCTTGCTCTATCGGCAGATGTCTCAGTAGCAGGGCAGCCGTTTTTACCGGTAGATTTCGATAAAAAGTTGTTGTGTGCAAAGTACTTATCATCACCAGAAATCTGGCAGAATGTTTCTTAGATCAAGAGTTTCTTCGTATAACGATCCAGAATTCCCTTGATTAAATCGTGTTTTAATGGGAAACGCCGACACGACACAATGATTAGTAGTGATAATGATTTTTAAATTTTGTTGTAAATTTATCATTCAGTTGTATTACCACTTAGCAGCGCAGCCGTGTATCTGAACATCAGGTTGGAAATTGTTTCCTAATTGCCCCGTCTGTGAAGACTTTTTCTCGTTTGATGCCAAATGATTGTATACTTATTTTTAAATTTATTTACCACATGAACATGAACATTTAAACAGTCTCATAACGCTTTTTATAATATCTTTTAATTTTTGTGTGCCGCAGCAACTTGATAGATTATATCGTCAAGTTGGTTGATCTTATTAATATATTTTTATTCAAAATTAATTTAGCTAAACATGTGTTCAAATAAATATTTATTATATGTTTTTTTTATAATTTTAATTTAATAAATATATGTTTATGTACAATTATGTTCGACTTTAATTAAAATTAGAGGTTTTATTTTGCAACTATGAAGTATGGTAATAATAATGCACATTATTCGATATGGCTGAACGATTCATAGGAGTCCTTTAAAGCTCCGCCATTTACGAGGGTCGTTTGATAAGTCCGTGACTTTTTGAATAAAATATATTTTTTTCGTCAAAGAAGCGTTTTATTTCTCAACATAATCTCCTTTTAGCTCTATACATTTAGTCCAGCGTTTTTCCAATTTTTTTATTCCTTCCAAATAATAGGTTTTCTCAAGGCCCTCAAAATAGTCGTTTGTTTCTGTGATGACCTCTTCATTTGACCCGAATCTCTTACCGCCGAGCCATTTCTTCATGTTTGGAAACAAAAAATAGTCACAGGGGGCTAAATCTGGAGAATATGCTGGATGGGGTAGCAGTTCGTAGCCCAATTTATGAAATTTTGCCATGCTGACTACACACGTGTGCACCCGTGCATTGTCCTGATGGAACAGCACTTTTTTTTCGCCAAATGCGGTCGTTTCTGCTTCAAATCAATATCGAATCTGTCCAAAAGCTCTGAATAATATTCGCCGGTGATCGTTTTACCCTTTTCAAGGTAATCGATGTGAATGATACCTTGTGCATCCCAAAAAACTGTGGCCATGACCTTGTTGGCCGACAGACCCACCTTGGCCTTCTTTGGTGCACGTTCACCCGGAGAAACCCACTGTCTTGATTGTTCTTTGGTCTCTGGTGTGGTGTGGTGGATCCATGTTTCGTCTACGGTAACGAAACGGCGCAAAAATTCGTTTGGATTGCGGTTGAACATCGCCAAACACTCCTTTGAAATGGTCACACGGTTGCGCTTATGGTCGTGTGTGAGCAATCGCGGCACCCATCGCGCGGAAAGCTTTTTCATGTCCAAATATTCATGTAAAATGTGATGTACCCGTTCAGTTGAGATGCCTACAGCCTCAGCTACCTCACGCACTTTCATTCTCCGATCATCCAATATCATTCCATGGATTTTGTCGACGATTTCTGGCATGACGACCTCTTTTGGGCGACCTGAACGTTCGGCATCACTTGTACTGGTACGACCACAACGGAACTCAGTAAACCATTTCTTAACCATTGAAATTGATGGTGCAGAGTCCCCATAATATTTATCAAGTCTTTCCTTGGTTTCGGTGATGGATTTTTTACGCAAAAAATAATGCTTAATTAGCACACGAAATTCACTTTTTTCCATTTTCGTTAAAATTCACGAGATCGTCTGCTTTCAATGCCTATAAAACGCAAACCAAAAAACGCAGCTTTCTCAAAATTTTGCAGTCAGCTGTTAATCGATAACTGCTGACAGGAGCAGTGTTGTATTTAGAGCAGGTGCGCGGCAAATACAAAAAGTCACGGTCTTATCAAACGACCCTCGTACATCATATTTGTTAATAGTGTGTTTATTGGTTTAACATGTGAGCTTATAAAATTTTCAACTATAAGTTGAGTACGATTTTGTGTAATATATTGCTGCAAAAGGAAAGTCAAGAAGTCAGGAAATTGTGGAAAAAATTTTTGAAATGTACTTACGTAAGTGGAATAGCATTTATTAAAGCTCTGACATCATTATAATATAATATTACTTAAAAAAAAGAGTTGCTGGATAGTTTAAGATATACAAATGCAGCGCTTTAACATTGTAATTTTTATACAACTTCTTAAATTTAAAATAATTTTGATCAAAGATTAAATTTGAGTTATATATTTACCCACCCTTCTTTGTAAGCAAAGGATTATAGCTATGGTGTTTTATACCATGGATTTTAAAAAAATACGTGGTCTATTGTGTTTGTCGAAATGTGCGTAACAGGTAGAAGGAGGCGACATCTGCGACCCCATAAAGTATATATATTCTTGCACAGGATTACTAGCCGAGTCGATTAAGCCATGTCTGTCTGTCCGTCTGTATGAACGCCTATATCTCAGAAACCAAAAAAGCTAGAGCCACCAAATTTGGTGATAACACTTATGTGAATCATACGCTGTAAAATTTTTATTAAAATTTGGGGCACGCCTACTTCCGCCCCCGCAAATCGAAAAACCGTATTGCAAGCGCCTATATCTTAGAAACTAAAAAAGCTAGAGCCACCAAATTTGGTGATAACACTTATGTAAATCATACGCTGTAAAATTTTTATTAAAATTTGGGACACGCCTACTGCCGCCCCTGCAAATCGATAAACCGTATAGTAAGCGCAATAATAAATCTAGAGTATTCAGTTTTGGTGTGAATGATAACTATCACCACCTAAACGATCGCTGAAAATTTGGTTCCGACCGGATAATGAATATAAAAGTTATTCAACGTTTCATATAGATTTGCACTGCGTCCACTGCAAGCAAGCAGTGTTTTTTTCAAGCTGTTTTTTTCCAATTGCTTGGACTGCTTGGCGTCTAACTGAAAATAATATGTGTTGTTTATTATTTTTCTTTGTAAAACAAGTTTACCGATAACAGTTCTCTAAATCTGATTTTTTCATAACCTTGAAAAATCCATGGTCTTGTACTTGTTAAGCCTTAACTTTTACCTACTAATGTATTATTTAGAATGTATTGTATATGATACAATATATAAAATATACACGTACAGTATTTTATTATATTGTTTTCTTTTCTTTTAAAAAACAAGGATGACTTCTGATACTCAAAAGATTTTATTTGCTTATAACCGACGTTTAAAATAAAAGAATTGTTTATTGCTATTATACACTACTACTTTAGAAATTAAATAATACTTACATACTAGCACTACTTAAGACCATCATTACACTTTAAGACTAATACCGTATTAATTTTTTGTGTGCTTTTTAAAAGTTGATAGTTCTACTAATAACACTAAAACACTATATCTCACGCATAGTCTTCACCACTATAATCATCTTCTTCGTCCGAAGAAACTACTTTGCGTTGTTTCTTTCTACTACGCTGTTGGGTTTGCTTTCTCGCCATTAACTTTGCTGGAGAGAAAGCTGATTTTATGGCACGAGTTGTGGGTGTACTGGTACCTTGAGTTTCCTGTGAAATAATAAATTATGTAATAAAACGAAATATTAATAACAACTAAAAACTTACAGCTGTTATAGTAGTTGATAATTGAATGATGGTGTTGTTTGGCGCAGACACTGGGAAAGATATATCGCTTATTATTTGACTTGCCCTGGTAGAATTTAAAGATATTGAATCATCCATGAGACCCGAACTATTAAGTTTTGACTTTTCTCATGATTCATCTGCATCGGAATCTGCATCTTCTGGATCCAGTTTAAGCATTAGTTGCTTAAACTAAAATTACAATAAAATCATATTAATGAACGTTAATTTCTAAGTTCTAAAAGATACATACGTCCAAATATTTAGCGACAAGATCCAACTTTTCTTCATTAGTGAGGGGTCTTGAATAAAAATCAGATTCTGGACTGGTATAGTTTTGCATTTGTTGCTTCTTGATAACATCAATAGTTGTTCTTGGATTAAAATCTGCAACGCTTCTGCGTGTAACAGCTTTTTCATACAGTTTTTGTTCCGAAGGTGAGTACCTTGAAATTTTGCCATCAGTGAGCCCATACATTTCCTTTAAATGTTCCTTAAGGACTAGCAAAAGCATACAAGCCTGTGCGGAAGTTATGCATTTCTTAATTTCAATTATATTTTCAGGTAAGCGATTAAAGAGAACATGTGGATCTTCCTCATCGTCATCGTCTTCAAGAACATCTTCGCCTTTATCACTTGGTTTAAGATGCTCTTTAAACATGGCTAAAAGATGTGTACCAGCCATTGATATAAGTAAGTCAATTTGATGAATAAGATATAGCGGTTCATCTTGAACGGCATATGGAAAGTATGCGAGATTATCGGCAATATATAACATTTGCTGTAATGAGGTTTTTTGGTCATCAAATTGTTTTGTTACTGTTTGCACCAAAGCACGTCTTTGCGGTTTCGTAGTTCTCAGCAAAGTATATAAAAAACCATTTAAAGCTGTTGTAACTTGATCTGGTCCACGCTTACTGCAATAAACAACTTTTGTAATTTTAAATATCTTAGTAAATTTCAAAAGAATAACTCACTTATAACCCCGAATGATTTCATTTTTTGCCTTGTTATTTACTTGCAAAATTTCTTGTAGCTTGAAACACAGCTGAAGTCCAAATTGCACTTTCATGTTCACAAAGCCCGAATATGTTTTATCAATGTCTTTTAATAAAGCATCCGCTCTATGTGCCGACTGTAATACAATATTAGTAAGTCACAAATATTATCGCAACTCTATAAAGTACTAACTTCAACTTTACAATCAGTACTTAAGCAAATCAAATAGGGCACCATTCTGACGGGATGTACTAAGCCTTGGCGCAGTACAATTTGCACGACTTTCACTGCCCAAAGACGTACTGTATCGTCACGATTAAGAAAGCAGTCGAGAATTTCTTCTAAATACAATTGAATAACACGACTCGTCATACCCGACGAAACGTCATTCATTTCTTTCAGATCTTCGTGTTTTGATTCCTTTTCCCCTAAAAATATAAAATTAAAGGATAAGGGTCAAAGTCAGTATTACCATTAAGTGAATTGGAAATTTATTACATTCTTTTTCCTTGTTATGCATAAACATTTCCGATTCAGTCAAGTATATCCAAATATTTCGCATACAGATTATTTTTATGCCACCATCATTTGACGATGAGCTTAATAAATCACAGTAAAATTGTTTCAGTTCTGATCGAGTCAGGTAGTGATCATTCATAACACAAAAGGAGCCTAGTGATATAAGTGCTTGTTTTCGAATTTCATGATTTAAGCAGCCGCAGAAGAACATCAAGCATTCGAATACATTGTCGCATATGTTCGCGGGAAGTCCATTACTTGTTTCACCTACGGTTATCATTAGATTCAATCAAATTTAACATAGCATAATTTAACTTACCTAGAGTGATAGGAGATTTAAAATCAAAATATCGCATAAGAATACCGATCGTAAATAAACTTCTCCGAAATTTTGGGGTATAGATATTATCTATATTATACCCATTTTGAACCACTTGATTACGAGATAGATCCAGAACACGGTAAAACCTTTAGGGGGGAAAATCGATGGTTAAAATAAAGTTTCTTTTTATTAAGATTTACTTACTTTTGAAAGCAATCGCGAATTAATTTATAGTTCTTTGTGATCTTATTGACCAGCGCTCCCAAGCAGGAAAGGCAACTTGTAACTTCAGCTTGGTTACGTGAAACCACCAACAACATCAAATGTTCTTCAAGCGAGGCCAAAAATGATTCACTAGCATTATTAACCAAAGGTACAACTTTCTCTAAAATATCGGCGACAGCACAAATAAACTTTGCAGCGGACGCTGAATGACATTTTATATTCAAATATGGTTCGATTGTCATAGCGTGTCGGATCAGAAGTTGAGGCTGTACTTTTGCAAGCAGATGCAGGGTTGTAATGCAACCAAGCATCCTTGCATTATCTGTGTCTTCCAATTCAATTAAACGATCTACAAGTCCATCTGCCAATTGCTGGCAAGCTAAAACAATCTCCTCCGGTGGTTCTGTATTTTTTTGAACCGGTTTTTGAGCATTTCCATCCAGTTTTAACATATTTTCTTTTGGTTTAAAAATCTATATAAAAAGGGGCATTTCATTAAATTTTTAATTTATAAGTATTTAAAACCAATATTCGTGTTTTTACTTACGCTTATTAAAAGACCCTCCAGCCATGTGGTACCCGTGTCATGGGCTGTGTTTACCACATCAACAATTTGATTTATTTTACGGTGTATTCCGTGCTGCAATTGAAGTAAATAACATTTAGAAAAGCAGAACTTAGAAAAACAACAACTTTCAACAAACCTTGTCATTCTTAATGCAAGGAGTAAACCACATTTTCATAAACACTTCCGTGACAAGCTTTTGAATGCCCTCTTCGTCGTTGACACGGCGAATCATTTTTACACATATCTCAGGTATCTTTTCGAAATCAGGATACTCTATGCAAATATCTCGCAATATTTTAATAACTCTTTTTCTGACTGAAACTCCGGTGTCCTGAAATTAAAATAATAATAATAATTGTTTAAGTATTTGACTTAATAATCATTTTAAGCTTTGAACTTACCAATATTCGAGTTGATAGCATATCGTAGTATTGATCTATTAATTCCGGATTGCTAAGAACAAATTTCCCGACTAAATCAACTGCAGCTTCACGTACTGAAATGGCTGTATCTAAAAATTTCTGATTAACACCCATTTGCATGTATTTTCGCTTCAAAACCAAAGGATCCACTTCAACTATATTTGCTAGACATTTCATTGCTCGGGTTCTCACAGCTATGGAGGGTTCACTATTAAAAAAAAATTTGAAAATGTGAAAAAGTTAATTTGAATATCAAGATCAATAAAAGTGAACTTACTTCACTACTAAGATGATTTTTTTAAGACACCCATCAAACGATTGACTAAACGGTCGTTTGGTTGCCAAATATTGGGCGATGAGTTGTGCGTTATTATAATCTATATAAGTCTTAATGTGTTGTAGTGATGAACGGTTGTGTTCTTCTGGCGTCGAATATGGTTTTATTTTGCTGATCAAGTATTTTTTTCGTTCTTCCAAAACATTAAAAATTTCAAAGTTGAGTTCATAATCAACAACATTGCCATTTTTATTAGAATCCCCGGGATCAATTTCATCGCACGATCCGGAATCTGACGAGTCACTATAATCTGCTAAAATAATAGCCCAAAAATAATATATTGTAAACTTTACAATTAGAATCTAATTTTACCTGATCTTTGTTTTAATCTTGATTTTGCCTTCTTTGAAGCAAACCCTTTCTCGCCCTCCTTTATTCGTCGTCTTTGATAGATGACATCCCGATACCACTGCGCTAAATAGAAATTACGCGCATAGTCCCAAATTAAATTCTCTTCTTGTGCATTTACAGCTAGAAAATCCAAAAGAGTTTTTTGTAGGAACTCCGTTTGCTGTTCTTCTGGATACAACTCAATATTTGTCTGTTATACAACATTTATATTTTAGATAGATGTTACAAAGTTCAAGTTTTCAAATACGTACATTTGTGATCGGCAAATCACCTTCCTTTTCCTGTTCTGACTTTATTGATCTAATCATAGAGTCAATTATGTTAACTTTGCACCTTGACTCGACATTATCCTTGCGCAAACGAGCCGCTACTATACCCAGATAATCTAAGGAGACAAGGCGAATGCTCTGCTCTATAGACTTATTAGATACGTAACGTACTAACATGGTTCCCAATAACGAAAGCAGCAACTCTGAAGCAGGCCATTCAGGTTTATTTACCGTGGCCAATAGATCGTGAATAAAATTCTCGAAAAGCGGACGGAAGTCAGTTTCGTTAGAACGAGACTTACACTTGTTAAAGAATGTCGTTAGAAAATTTCCACCAATACTAACAGCGACATCATACTTTTTAAGTACTAGTAAATCCTGATTGGAGTTTATTATATGTGTTACACCGCCGGGCAGATCACCATCGAAATCTTGAAATGATTGAGCTTTGGCTTTACTTCTATCACAAAGAGAATCTGTTAAAATGGTAACGCATTGAATCAGCTGAAGAACTAATGCAGTAACCATTTGAATATTTCCACCGTTGTTTGTTAGCTTATATGGTCGCAGTTTTTTTTTTGACGAAGGCAAGCGATCAATAGAAGACAGTATATCACCTAGAATACTATTTCGTAATTTCTCATATCTTTCCTTTCGAAATATCTGAAATAAATTTGAAAATAAATAAAATGTTCCAAAACAAATTAAAACAATTTAACTTACTGTTGTAACCAACTCCAGGCATACAAATTGCAGTGTTTCAATATTGTCAACAAAAAATGGTTCTATTGCGAGGGTTGACAGTGGTAATACTATTGTATCGACAAAAATACATTTATCGAAGAGAGCCACAAACACCTTTAAAAGCTCAACAACTTTTGAGTAAAACATTTGAAGACTGCGATGATGATTTTGATGGGATTTCGACTTTTTACGTTTATTTTTTTTCGCAGTTTTTACTGTGTATACAGGATCGTGCAGCGGAAATATTGTTTCACGTAATTGAAATTGAGAAAACTTAATAATGTGCGAAATATTATCCTCCTGCAAGAACCTAAGGTCGCTCACGGTTGAGTAAATGTTGCATATAAGTAAGCAAGCATCCATTGCATTTACTATTTTCTCTATGATTTCATCATCAACGATTTCATCTTCGTCTTCCTTTTGGAATAATTGAACAAAACTTTTAATTCTCTGAAAGTGTTAATCATAACTGAGCTCATACCGGTCCAGCAGAATAGTTTCTAGCTAAGTAAACATTTCTCATGGCGTAATTTATAAGGAGGGTCAACTTATTTTTCGGTATTGAGTCGAGAGCTTGTTTAGCTTTCAACTTGGCAACGTCATTGCTCATAGTGTTCAGTAGCTTTGGTGAAATGCACTCGATATTCTCGTCAACGTCCTCTGTTATTAACGATTTGGGAATAGACTTGCGTCTGAGATTAACATACAAACTCTGTTCCACCGATCTTACCTGAATCAAAGTTAGGAGATTCTGTATCATCCAGCATATCAATTATTTGTTCCATGTTTTTCATAAACTGTTGGTATGTTTGAGAACGTGTCACTTCTTCTTTTGTACTTTTTGGTGTTGATAAAGGCGTTATCTGTTCGACGCGACGTAGTTTCGGTTTAGTAACTAAAATACAGCGAATTTATAATTAAGTTTGATTGTTTTAAATGATAAACTAATAGATATACATACATATCTGCTCTGGAGAAATATCACCAAGAGAAATTGCCAATTTGCGTTTTGTACCAGATCGCTTTTCATCGGCTTTTATAACAGTAAACATATCTACCGAAGCTGACGATTGAGTAACACTAGCATCATATGCGGCAATCTCAGGTTCTCCAACGGAGGGATATTCATGTAATGGCATAAATCTTTGACTGCCACTGTTCTGTTTATTAGGTGATTCCTTTAGCAACCCCATATTTCTAGCTAACTCTGGCGACTTTTGTACAAACTTTTTAATACTCTGTTGCATAAGGCGACCATCTTCAACGTTAAGTCGATTTATACATACCCGAACCTGAGATTTGCCGCTTAAAGATGTGAACGTCGAAGTGGCAGTTAACTTCGCATTTGTCACGCATTGATTAAATGCATTTTCGAAGGCATTAGCACTGTGGCTGGTCGTCGCCGATGTTAAGTAAGGATGCTGTGGTTGAGCTAGTGTTTGTGGTTTAACATTGTGATGCTGCAATTTTTTAATGTCTTGTTGCTGAGCAGCTGCCGCACCATTGTTCTCTGCACCTCCCAAATTGAACGCTGTTTGGCATATGCGATTAGCGAGACTCAATGGCTGGCAATGTAAAGGACGCTTAATTGACAATTGTTCCGGAACATATTGCTGAGACGCGATATCATTTATAACTAGAAAGAGAAAACGTTTTTAGTAATATACTCGGAAAGAGGGCAAGAAAATATTTACCTCTTCTCCGAGGGGTGCTAAATACAGTTGCATTATAGTTGTAAATACCCTGCAGTAATTCTGGATATTCACTAATATTAATACCATGTTGTTGAATGTTAAATTGCGGCTTTAATTCACTATAAATTAAACAACACATGTTGTATTGTTATCATATACATATCATATCATATCATATATTTATCATATTAATAGAAATCTTAATCAGTCTTACATGTGGTTCGAATTAGTTTGCTCGATGGCGTTGACTAATTGCTTGACTAGATTTTCATCACGTACAGACAATAGATTATTTGATTCGTTGGCTACTAGCGAATGGAACAGTAGTGATTTGTTTAAAGAAGCTGCGCTTTGAAGGGAATCTGACACTGGTAATTCGCTCAGCACTAAATCGGAGAAATAGAGAAAGTTCACATACACAATGCAATTATAATTGGTCGCATCAGCGAATACTTACAATCCGAAGTACTGGTTAGGCCAGCTAATGTTGTGACTGGAACGCTTGGGATGTCACGGTCCCCCATTGATGAAAATATTATTTTTGCTTATTATAAACAAAAAGTGGAGTCGTAAGTTTTGTTTATTTTAACTAAAGAAAGTAAAATATAATTGATTATTATTATAAGGAAGATTTGGCTGCCAATATGTTTTTGATTTCCATGAAGGAGCATAGACAAACTACATACATACACATTCACATATGTATATACTTGTGCATGTCCACTTGAACGAATTGCAAGTATATAGGGTAATACTTATCTTAGTTTTTGTAACTTGTATTTGCACAACAAAAATATATGTATGAACATAAATGAATATACATATGCAGTTGTTCATACATATCGTACAACATCGTAAAATTTGTGTTCTTTACAAAGCCACTCTCAATTTGTAAAGGGTTTAAACATTAACACAAATGCAATTGCAAATAACAGAACACGAATCTGCATTTTATTGCACATTGTAACCTACAAATATGTGTTCAGCCGCCATCCTATGTTTCAAACAGTCCGCACTTAGGTGTGTTCTTAAGCAAACTATTTTTTACTTTATTAATTTGCGGCAAATGTCGATTGACTGAACCAAAAATGGCGACATAATCGAACAAAAGCTGGTAGATATGTTCCTCGGCCGTTGTATATCAATCAGACAAAATGTGTTGATGTCTGCCATAATAGTGCCGAAAGTGAAGAAGAAGATGTGAAGATGTGGAGTTGATATAATAGTACTTTTAAATTAAAATTCTTAACTTTTCAATTATATTTATTCTTAGAATTATTATTTTAGCAATAAAAAATAATATTTTAATAGCTTAAGTGCATGCAAGCTGGTTACACTTAACCATTAATAGCGTTTCGAAGTTCTTCATCCCTGTGTTTCAAAGTGCTATGCACGAATGCGCTATCCTTTGGATACTCAATAATATCGATACATCGATATATTTAATGATAGCATCAATTACCTCGCCAAATTATTTAATCTGTTTGATGTGTGACCATTTAAAACGGTCAATAAAGGAATGTTCTCGCAATATCCTATCGAAGAGTATCTTACTCTCCGTAGCGCTCAAAGATTTAATATTACCATATTGTGAAAATATATGCTTGGATTTTCCAAACCAAAAAAAATGTTATAATTTTAAGATTATGTAAATAAAAAGACTCTCAGATTGGTTATAGTATATAAATATTTAATGTTATTTATGTTTTTGTATGTCAATAAACTAAATTAATTATACCCGCTACTCATAGAGTAGAAGGGTATTATAACTTTGTTCAAACCGAAAATGTATGTAACAGGCAAAAGGCGACATTTCCGACCCCATTAAGTATATGTCGCAGATCATTTAAATTTAACGATAAAAAGCAATTGCGTTGTTTCTGTTTGGCACGCGCCATGTAGACGCCTTTTCTATTCTTTTGCTGCGCGGCAGACAACCGTTAGAGTTTCTGCCGAACGTAGTCTGGTCGCGGAGCGAGGGGAAGTAGATGTCTGTACGAAAAAGAGAAGCATACAGAAAAATGCAAAGTGTGCATAGGTATTAGTGTATGCAGCGTAGAATAACTCTCCAAATTGCGTTGGTATTGCATGTAGAGTTGAGAACTAAGCGCTTATACGATTTTTTTGTAAAGGAGATGGTACATTCAGTTTTCGATCGTTACGCATAATAGACATGCCTCGCTCACGCGCTAGAAAACGTTGCGCAGACAACGAGATTAGTGAAGAGGAAGAAAGGCATCCTGATGACTCTTCGACATCAGAAGTGGGATCGCCTATACCTACTTTGAATAATGAAAATAGTTTGCTGTCAATTTTGGATCCTGAACGTGCGGGATCAGACGCGCAATCCTGGTGTTCAACGGTGGACTACATCTTGTCTGAAAACGAACTTGAAGGCAGCGCTCTTGTGATGACCCTCAGCAAATCACTGGAAGGAAGCGCGTCTCATTGGCTGTCACAGACTTGCTTTCCTGGTATGTCATGGACACAGTTCCGAGAATTGTTCCTGCAACATTTTGCGGGACAAGAAACATTAGCGGCAGCAGTTATGAATCTGCTAAATGGACGCCCTGCGGAAGGCGAGTGCCTTTCGTTATATGGAAGCCGAATGGTTACTTCGCTTATGGCCAAATGGAAGACGCTGAGTGTGGAGCAAATCGCAGTGTCCATTACACTGGCCCATGCAGCTGGAATTGACAGGCGTTTGCGGCGTTTAGTTTTCACTTCCGACATCAACACTCGGAACGAGCTGCACCAAGAACTGAAGGCCTATTCATTTGACGCTAGACCGAGTCACCTTTCAAACGATGGTACATTAGAGCCGCCAGGAAAACGAGCTAAGCCCACCTCAAGTATTACAACTGCAGAAAGCCTGGTCACAAAAAGGCGGATTGTCGATCAAAAACAATGGCAGTGCACGTTCAGCAACCCGGCAAGCAACCAACAGGGAAAGACCGGTCTACTTTGACTTGTTTCAACTGCGGAAAAGCTGGACACATCTCTACAGTATGTCCTGATCGTCAAGAGCGTTCGTCGTCTACCAAAAACAACATTGTAAAAGATGTCAACATCTGTACCGTTTTTGGACCTGTAGGAACGTTTTCGCAATCTGGTAAGTCGTTCCAATTTTGTTTTGATTCTGGAGCCGAGTGTTCACTCATCAAGGAGGCTACTTCGCAGAGGCTATCTGGATCCAGAATGGGCAACGTAGTTATTTTAAGGGGTCTTGGTAGCAATACTATTTGTAGCACTTTGCAGATATTGGCCAATGTTTTGATATGTGAACGTTCATATGAAATATTGTTTCATGTAGTGTTAGACAATTATATTAAGTATGACGCTCTGATTGGTCGAGATATTTTGAGTCAGGGAGTCGGTGTGACAATAACATCAAGATCTCTTACTATGTTTAACGAAAAATCTATATTGCCTGTTGAAGTTTCCGAAAAGAATCCTGATTTGGCTAGTGTTGACACCGATCTGCATGGACCTGATAGAGACCAATTGTTGTCAATAATACAAGAATATTCAGGGTCATTCATAAATGGAATTCCACAAAGCCGTGTGACTACGGGACAATTAGAAATTCGCTTGATCGATCAAAATAAGACGGTTCAAAGGCGCCCATATAGGTTGAGTGTAGAGGAAAAGGAAAAAGTTCGGCATTTAATTCAACAGCTGTTGGAATCAAACATTATTAGACCCAGTTCCTTCCCCTTTGCGAGCCCAATGTTACTTGTCAGAAAAAAAAATGGTACTGACCGCCTCTGCGTGGATTATAGAGAGTTAAACGCCAATACCGTTTCTGACAAGTACCCTTTGCCGCTAATTTCTGATCAAATAGCTAGGCTGAGTAGTGCTAGGTTTTTCAGCTATATAGACATGGCAAGCGGATTTCACCAGATCCCAATTTACCCGAATTCAGTCGAGCGAACGGCATTTGTCACCCCAGAAGGCCAGTACGAATATTTGACTATGCCATTCGGACTTAAAAATGCACCTTCCGTGTTCCAAAGAGCTATTAATCGTGCCTTAGGTGATCTTACCCATTCATATGCCATTGTTTATATGGATGACGTAATGATAATTGCACGTACAAAAGAAGAAGCTTTTGAAAGATTGCGAATGGTATTGCAAACACTTACGCATGCTGGGTTTTCTTTTAATATTACAAAATGTTCCTTTCTTAAGTCTTGTGTTAAATATTTGGGTTTCGAGGTAAAGGCAGGTGAGATTCGACCAAATCCCAGGAAAATTCGAGCCTTTTTGAGTTTGCCACCACCACAGTCCGTCACTCAGTTGAGACAATTTATTGGGCTAGTCTCATATTTTCGACAATTTGTACCCAAGTTTTCACAGCTGATGAAACCTCTTTACGGCCTTACTTCAAAGAGCAAGTCATTTTTGTGGGAATTGGAGCATGAGCAAATACGGCAAAAAGTAATATCGATTTTAACTAATGAACCCGTCCATATTATATTCAACCCACAATTTTCTATCGAGCTCCACACAGACGCGAGGTCTGTTGGCTATGGCGCTATTTTGCTGCACCGAATTGAACAGAAGCTTCGAGTTATCGAATATTTTAGCAAAATGACATCTTCAGCGGAATCACGTTACCATTCATATGAACTGGAGACACTTGCTGTCTACAATTCTATAAAACACTTTCGCCATTATTTGCATGGCCGTCATTTTGTTGTGTTTACTGACTGCAATTCGCTTAAAACCTCTCGTACAAAGGTAGAACTGACCCCTAGAGTTCATAGGTGGTGGTCGTACATGCAATCTTTTGAATTTGATATTCAGTATAGACCAGGTGAGCGTATGGCTCATGTTGACTTTCTGTCTCGGAATCCGGTTCCAAAAATTGTTAAGAATTCCATAGGCGTAGTCGAAAGACATATCAATCTGACAGAAATATCCGACAACTGGTTGTTGGCTGAACAGCAAAGAGACGAAGAAACTTCTTCTATTATCTCTAAATTGCGTAATGATGAATTTTCCGAGGATTTGGCCAAAACTTACGAAATACGGTCTGGAACTCTATACCAAAAAGTTCAAAGAAATGGAAAGACTCGATGTCTACCCATAATCCCAAAGCAGTTTAGGTGGTCCGCTGTCAACAACGTACACGAGTCAATTATGCACCTCGGGTGGGAGAAAACTCTTGAGAAAATGTACGAGTTCTATTGGTTCGATAAAATGTCTAAATATGTTCGCCAATTTGTGGACAACTGTATCACTTGTAGATTGTCAAAACCTCCGTCTGGCAAAATACAATCCTAACTCCATCCTATTCCTAAAATCGACATCCCGTGGCATACGGTTCATGTGGATATTACAGGTAAACTTAGCGGGAAAAGCGAACAGAAGGAGTATATAGTTGTGTTGATAGACGCATTTACCAAATTTGTCTATCTCTCTCATACTATGAAGTTAGACACTGATAGTTGCATTAAGGCAGTGAGGTCTGTTATATCGTTATTCGGTGTCCCCTCCCGACTTATCGCTGATCAAGGTCGTAGTTTTGCTAGTTCTGCATTCCGTGATTTCTGCTCAGCACAGAAAATGGATTTACATTTAATTGCCACAGGTGCTAGTCGTGCTAATGGCCAAGTGGAGCGAGTCATGAGTACTCTAAAGTCCATGCTGACCGCAGTAGAAACTGGGCCAGGATCTTGGCAGGATTCTTTAGATGAGATTCAGCTGGCCCTTAATAGCACACCCAATAGAGTTACTAAAGTCAGTCCATTAGAGATACTTATTGGCAAAGAAGCAAGGCCATTTGGTCTTACACCTGTTGTAAATGAAGAAAATATTGTCGATGTTGGTTCAGTTAGAGAAATGGCAAAACGTAATATGGAAAAGAATGCCAAAATTGATAAAGCTAGATTCGATAAAAATAAGGCTTCTATTGACACAAGGTAGGAGACCATGTTTTGCTTAAAAATGAAGAGCGTCATCAGACCAAACTAGATCTTAAGTTTAAAGGTCCATTTGTAGTGGCCGAAGTATTACCAGGAGATCGATATAAACTCAAAGCATTAAATAATAACCGAACTTATAAATATTGTCATGAATATTTGCGATGTATGCCTGAGAAGAGGATTACCACAGTGTTTGAAGATGAAAGCGCAGAAGACGCCAGTGATCAAGCCAGTGAGGGCTGTGATATTGAGAATGAATAAGCATTTGTAAACCTCCGGACCTATTCCAAACGCGACTTACTCAACCTCATGGGTGCCCGAGTTATGTGGTTCGCCATTTTGTAGCAGTTAAGTTTAAATTTGGTAACGGTTGGTGGTGTGAGTTAGTTGGCCGGCTTATAGACTGCGTCATCTGGGTGCCACGTATGTTGGCCGGATTGTCGAGTTGTAAGCTGTGAGCTAGGATAACAAAAGATGGACTGGCCGGTTTGAAAAACTGTGCGCTAGTAGAAAAATGTATTGAAAATCAAGAACGATTTATGTGTGAAGAAGATAAAATTATGATTGATTGATTGAGAGTTGATGGTAATCCAGATCTCATGGCTTAAATTTAATAAGATGAAATGCTTTAAATGTTTGTATTAGTTTGCTTTAAAGTAATAAAGAATGAAGAATAACTTTATATTTTGAGAAAGAAAAAAAGAGAATAAGCCTTTGAAAGATTCTGTTTAATTTTTGTTCGAAAAAAGGGGGTTATAATAAATTAATAACGACAATCAATATTAAGGGATTGTTAGCACACGAGGACGTGTGATAGGTCAGGAAGGCCGTGTCGCAGATGATTTAAATTTAACGATAAAAAGCAATTGCGTTGTTTCTGTTTGGCACGCGCCATGCAGACGCCTTTTCTATTCTTTTGCTGCGCGGCAGACAACCGATAGAGTTTCTGCCGAACGTAGTCTGGTCGCGGAGCGAGGGGAAGTAGATGTCTGTACGAAAAAGAGAAGCATACAGAAAAATGCAAAGTGTGCATTGGTATTAGTGTATGCAGCGTAGAATAACTCTCCAAATTGCGTTGGTATTGCGTGTAGAGTTGAGAACTAAGCGCTTATACGATTTTTGTGTAAAGGAGATGGTACATTCAGTTTTCGATCGTTACTCATAATAGACATGCCTCGCTCACGCGCTAGAAAACGTTGCGCAGACAACGAGATTAGTGAAGAGGAAGAAAGGCATCCTGATGACTCTTCGACATATATATATTCTGGCTCAGGATCAACAGCCGAGTCGATATAGCCATGTCCGCCTGTCCGTCCGTGTGAAAATCAAGATGTAGCTATTATAAGAGCTAGAACTGCGAAATTTGGTGACAAAATGTGTTATTATTGCACGCTGATCAAGTTTATTTTGGAATTTGGCCGCGCTCCCTTCCGCCCCCTCAATCGAAAAAAATTGATTACAAGCGCAATTTTGATGCCATATTGTTCATTTTCCGTTTATATGATAACTATAGCTAGCCAGATAATCTGAAAAATTTGGTAACAATCGGATAATAAACACAGAAGTTATTCAGCTTAACGTTTTCCATAGCTGTAAGCAGCGCTGCTTTCAGCATTGTGCCGAATAGTGTGTGCGTGTACGGTGGTGAAATGGTTTATGTTGTGGACTGCAAAACGAAAAGAACTATTATGCATTTACGGGTTCGAGTCTCGCTTGCATCAAAAATTAAATGTGTGCAAAAATTTTTTATACCCGCTACTCATAGAGTAGAAGGGTATTATAACTTTATTCAAACCGAAAATGTATATAACAGGCAAAAAGGAGACATTTTCGACTTCATTAAGTATATATATTCTGGCTCAGGATCAACAGCCGAGTCGATATAGCCATGTCTGTCTGTCCGTCCGTGTGGAAATCTAGATCTCAGCTATTATAAGAGCAAACCAAATTTGGTAACAAAATGTGTTATTATTGCACGCTGATCAAAATTATTTTGGATTTTGGCCTCGCCCCCTTCCCAGTAAATCTAAACAAATTAATTACAAGCGCAATTTTGATACCATATTGTTCATTTTCGGTTTATATGATAACTATAGCTAGCCAGATGATCTCTGAAAATTTGGTAATAATGGTTTTTCATAGCTGTAAGCAGCGCTGCTGGCAGCATTGTGCCGAATAGTGTGTGCGTATACGGTGATGAAATGGGTTCAGTTGTGGACTGCAAAACGAACAGTACTATTATGAATTAAATGTATGCAAAAATTTTTTTTTTATATCCGCTATATATTATAACTTTATTCAATCCGAAAATGTATGTAACAGGCAGAAGGAGACATCTCTGACCCCATAAAGTATATATATTCTGGCTCAGGATCAACAGCCGTGTCGATATAGCCGTCAGTGTAAGAATCTAGATCTCAGATATTATAAGAGCTAGAACTACCCCCGTAAATCGAAAAAAATTGATTACAAGCGCAATTTTGATACCATATTGTTCATTTTCCGTTTATATGATAACTATAGCTAGCCAGATGATCTCTGAAAATTTGGTAATAATCGGATAATAAACACAGAAGTTATTCGGCTTAACGTTTTTCATAGTTGTAAACAGCGCTGCTGGCAGCATTGTTTTTTTTTTTTTTTTTTTATTTATTATATATACGACAGGAAAATGAAATCTTCTAAAGATACCATCTACCGACCGTAGATGGTATGCACGATTCATAACCCTCCAAGTAGAGTTATGCCTACGTACTAAACAAAAACCTCCGCTCCTTCTCCTGTCCCGGTGAGCATGTACCGGGACTGCCAGTCAAAGTATTTCATCGGTGAGCAGGATGTGATGCTAAATCGCACTCCCTCTAATTGTGCGCTGTGTTGTTGCATGGCGCTCCTTCCTTGACTTTTTGGTGGCCTTTTACGACGTCACCACACGGGAGTACTCCATATCCGCCAGTCCTGTTGGCCATCTCGTCCTTGCGGACACGCTTCATCATGCGGACTATGATATCGTGAGCCCCATTCCAAACGTCTTTGTTCGCCAACATAGCGGCAATCAGGCCTCTTGGGCTGAGAGGTGCACCAGCGAGCGACTCCAGTTGGACCTTCTCCACAGCGAACCTGGAGCAGTGCAGGAGGATGTGCTCTGCTGTTTCCACCGAGTTTATGCAAAAGAGGCATTGCGCTGTATCCACATGGTGGAGCCTAAACAGGTACCCTCGGAAACAACCATGGTCCGTTAGGAACTGGGTCATGTGGTAGTCCACCTCCTTGTGCTCACACTCTGCCCATTCCGATAGGTCAGGGATGAGCTGGTACGTCCATCGCTCACGTTGCGACTCTTGCCACCTAGACCGAATCCACTCGAGAATCTCTGTTTGCGTCATCCAAAACGGTTGAAAAGCCTCTGATTAGTCTCAGTGCCATTGTCCGTGATACTGCCCGCGCACTAGCCAAGTAGATTACTTTGCTTGTAACACAGCTCCAGATAGGGGCAGCGTACAGCAGCGTTGCCTTAGTAATCGCCGCAAGCAGAGTCTTTGCCGGCAATCTGGGTCCTCCCACGTTGGGCATAATTCTTGCCAGCGCTGCAGCTGTCATTGCCGCTTTTTTGCTGGCATACGTTGCGTGGTCCTTAAAGGAGAGCCTACGGTCTATTAGGACTCCCAAGTACTTTAACGCTCCTGCTGAAGTGATTATTTATCCCTCGGTCCAAGTACCGACCCTTATGGAACACCTGCAGAGACTTGGTGGCATCTTGGACCAGCTTCAGTAACATACAACAGCGTGCGTTCCCTGAAGTAGTTGCCAACTACGCTTCGGAGATAATCGGGTATGCCCATGTTACGCATTGCGCCGAGGATATTGGGCCATCTCGCTGAATTCAACGCGTTCTTCACGTCGAGCGTGATGATGGCACAGTACTTTTTACTGCCGCCTAGCCAACGGTCGCCATCAAGTGCGTTCTTCGCTACTTCAGTTACCGCTGTGAGGGCATCGAGCGTGCTCTTCCCTTTACGGAAGCCATACTGTTGGCATTGAAGGCCTGTGGGGCTCTCGGAGATGGCTTCTATGCCTGTGTATAGAATGTGCTCAAACAGTTTGCCCACAATGTCCAGCAGACATAAGGGGCGGTAGCTGCCTGCTGCGTTTGCAGGCCCCTTGCCTTTTGGCAGAAGGACAAGTTTCATTGTCTTCCACCGCTTGGGGAAGACTCCGTCCAGAAGACATTGTTGGAAAGCCTCCCTGAAGACCTCGGGTCTTGCGGTGGCAGCGGCCTTAACAATTAGCCCAGGAATACCATCAATGCCGGGAGCTTTGTTCGGCTTGATCCTCTTCGCTGCTTCGACGACTTCACATGCTGTGATACACGGAAAATCGGAGGCGGGGGCTTGTAGAGCGGGTTGCCATAACGTGTCTTGGCTTGGGAATAGCTCCGACACGATGCTGGCCAGTGCGGCTGGGTCCTGAGGGGTACTTCCTGCAGCGACATCATTCTCGCCCTTAGGCATTCCGTACGGAGCTGGTGTAGAGAGGCACTCCACCAGTAAACAGGGGGCTTGCGTTTCGCATTTGTTTTTCTCGGCATCACTGCGTCGCATGTTGCTTTGAGCATGCTCATAAGCGATGCCACCTTGGTCTCCGCGTGTCCATTTGTGGTCTCCATGGATTCAATCTGGTAGGCCAACATATTCTCATCCAGTTTTTTGGTGTTCCATACTGGCTCTAGTGCCCATTTCCGCTGTCTGGGCATCGGTCTCCTTGTTTGTACCCGGAACGTGATCAGGTTGTGGTCGCTCAGGGTTATGTCCTCTTGCACCATCCAGTTTGCGTTGGCCACTAGGACACTGCTGACAAAGCTCACATCGATGCAAGACGAGCCTCTGTCGTTATTAAAGGTCGGCTTGAGGCCGTCGTTTAGTAATACGAGGTCTATCAAATTCATGGCCTCAATCACTGCGCGTCCTCTTGTGTTGGAAGTCCGGCTGCCCCATTCAGTGGCCCAGGCATTGAGATCACCTCCTATGACTGCTGGTCTGCGCCCTCTTGCATGATCAACAAGCTTTCTAAGCATGTCCTCAAATTGCTCCGGGCAGTCACTAGCTGGAGCATAGCAGCTGTAGAAGTGCACTCCATTGATCTTAGCGTATGCGATGCCGCGCATTGGTATGTTTTCGCACTCTTCCACAGGTGGCTAGTGTGACACTTGATAGCCGCCTTACCTAGTTCATCGAGCACCACTGCGTTACCTACACCCGGACGGTATGGTTCACTCAGGAGCAGTACGTCAGCATTGCGCTCCCTCGCTGTCTGAGCCAAAAGGTTCTGCGCAGCTGCGCAATGGTTGACGTTGAGCTGAATGATGTTAATAAGATCTAACATCATTTTGGCGGCTATTGGCTTCTTTTTTAGTAGGCAGCATTGTGCAAAAAAGTGTGTGCGTGTACGGTGGTGAAACGGGTTAAGTTGTGGACTGCAAAACGAACAGTACTATTATGAATTAAATGTGTGCAAAATTTTTTTTTTTATACCCGCTATATATTATAACTTTATTCAATCCGAAAATGTATGTAACAGGCAGAAGGAGACATCTCTGGCCCCATAAAGTATATATATTCTGGCTCAGGATCAACAGTCGAGTCGATATAGCCGTCCGTGTGAAAATCTAGATCTCAGATATTAAAAGAGCTAGAACTACCTCCGTAAATCGAAAAAAATTTATTACAAGCGCAATTATACCATTCGACCATTGAAAATGGTCAAAAATGGTAAACTATGTATGTAAAAGGCAGAAGGAGGCGTGGCAGACCCCACAAAGTATATAATTTTTTGACTCAGGATCACTAGCTGAGTCGATTGAGCCATGTCCATCTGTCTGTCCGTCTGTCCGTCCGTCCGTCTGTCCGTCTGAACGTCTAGATCTCAGCTATTACAAAAGCTAGAGACACCATATTTCACATGAAGGTTCCTGTATACCATCGGTAGATCGAGATTAAATTTTTTATGCCACGCCCACCGCCCTCGCAAATCGATAATTTTCGATTATCAGGAGAAGTATTGAAGTTACAGCTTTCTGATTTGGTATGAACAGAAATAATTGCAATATAAATCAATTTCTCAAATTACAATCCAATCGGACCATAAACACAGAAGTTATCCATGTTTCCGTTTTCCGTACTTCCACTGCTTGCGCCTGTGCTGCGCGTCGTGACGTCATCGTCACGATGCTTCGTTTCATCCGTAGCGTGTGTAAAGCTATGCCGTTTTCACATGTAGATGGCGCTCTTCAGAGATAAATCTAATTTAAACAATAGGTGGAGGATAAACTTGTGCAGCGTTTTTTTGATGGAATTAAATGTGTGATAATTTGTTTCGAAACTGGGCGAATGGTATCTTACTGTCGGGCGTGCTCGACTGTAGCTTTCTTTACTTTTATATTATTATATTATAACTATAGCTAGCCAGACAATCTCTGAAAATTTGGTAACAATCGGATAATAAACACAGAAGTTATTCAGCTTAACGTTTTCCATAGCTGTAAGCAGCGCTGCTTTCAACATTGTGCCGAATACTGTGTGCGTGTACGGTGGTGAAATGGGTTAAGTTGTGGACTGCAAAACGAACAGTACTATTTTGCATTTACGGGTTCGAGTCTCGCCCGCATTTAAAATAAAATGTTTGCAAAAATTTTTTTATACCCGCTACTCATAGAGTAGAAGGGTATTATAACTTTGTTCAACCCGAAAATGTAAGTAACAGGCAAAAGGAGACATTTCCGACCCCATTAAGTATATATATTCTGGCTCAGGATCAACAGCCGAGTCGATATAGCCATGTCCGCCTGTCCGTCCGTGTGAAAATCTAGATCTAGCTATTGTAAGAGCTAGGACTGCGAAATTTGGTGACAAAATGTGTTATGCACGCTGATCACGTTTATTTTGGATTGTGGCCATGCTCCCTTCCGCCCTCTAAATCGAAAAAAATTTATGACAAGCGCAATTTTGATGCCATATTGTTCATTTTCTGTTTATATGATAACTATAGCTAGCCAGATAATCTCTGAAAATTTGGTAACAATCGGATAATAAACACAGAAGTTATTCAGCTTAACGTTTTCCATAGCTGTAAGCAGCGCTGCTTTCAACATTGTGCCGAATACTGTGTGCGTGTACGGTGGTGAAATGGGTTAAGTTGTGGACTGCAAAACGAACAGTACTATTTTGCATTTACGGGTTCGAGTCTCGCCCGCATTTAAAATAAAATGTTTGCAAAAATTTTTTTATACCCGCTACTCATAGAGTAGAAGGGTATTATAACTTTGTTCAAACCGAAAATGTATGTAACAGGCAAAAGGAGACATTTCCGACCCCATTAAGTATATATATTCTGGCTCAGGATCAACAGCCGAGTCGATATAGCCATGTCCGCCTGTCCGTCCGTGTGAAAATCTAGATCTATCTATTGTAAGAGCTAGAACTGCGAAATTTGGTGACAAAATGTGTTATGCAAGCTGATCACGTTTATTTTGGATTTTGGCCACGCTCCCTTCCGCCCTCTAAATCGAAAAAAAATGATTACAAGCGCAATTTTGATGCCATATTGTTCATTTTCGGTTTATATGATAACTATAGCTAGCCAGATAATCTCTGAACATTTGGTAACAATCGGATAATAAACACAGAAGTTATTCAGCTTAACGTTTTCCATAGCTGTAAGCAGCGCTGCTTTCAACATTGTGCCGAATAGTGTGTGCGTGTACGGTGGTGAAATGGGTTAAGTTGTGGACTGCAAAACGAACAGTACTATTTTGCATTTACGGGTTCGAGTCTCGCCCGCATTTAAAATAAAATGTTTGCAAAAATTTTTTTATACCCGCTACTCATAGAGTAGAAGGGTATTATAACTTTGTTCAAACCGAAAATGTATGTAACAGGCAGAAGGAGACATCTCCGACCCCATAAAGTATATATATTCTGGCTCAGGATCAACAGCCGAGTCGATATAGCCATGTCTGTCTGTCCGTCTGTCCGTCCGTGTGGATATCTAGATCTCAGCTATTATAAGAGCAAACCAAGTTTGGTGACAAAATGTGTTATTATTGCACGCTGATCAAGTTTATTTTGGATTTTTGCCACGCCCTCTTCCGCCCCAATAAATTGAAAAAAATCGATTACAAGCGCAATTTTGATGCCATATTCTTCATTTTCCGTTTATATGATACCTATAGCTAGTCAGATGATGATCTCTAAAAATTTGGTAATAATCCGATAATAAACACAGAAGTTATTCATCTTAACGTTTTCCATAGCTGAAAGCAGCGCTACTGGCAGCGTGCCGAGAAGTGTGTGCGTGCACGGTTGTGAAATTGGTTAAGTTGTGGACTGCAAAACAGTACTATTTTACATTTACGGGCTCGAGTCCCGCCCGCATCCAAAATTAAATGTGTGCAAACATTTTTTTATACCCGGTACTCATAGATTAGAAGGGTATTATAACTTTGTTCAAACCGAAAATGTATGTAACAGTCAGAAGGAGACATCTCTGACCCCATAAAGTATATATATTCTGGCCCAGAATCAACACCCGAGTCGATATAGCCGTCCGTGTGAAAATCTATATCTCAGCTATTATAAGAGCTAGAACTACCAAATTTGGTGACAAAATGTGTTATTATTGCACGCTGATCAAGTTTATTTTGGATTTTGGCCTCGCCGCCTGTCCCGTAAATCTAAAAAAATTGATTACAAGCGCAATTTTGATGACATATTATTCATTTTCCGTTTATATGATAACTATAGCTAAATCGAAAAAAAATTGATTACAAGCGCAATTTTCATACCATATTGTTCATTTTCGGTTTATATGATAACTATAGCTAGCCAGATAATCTCTGAAAATTTGTTAAACACAGAAGTTTTTCGGATAACGTTTTCCATAGCTGTAAGCAGCGCTGCTGGCAGCATTGTGCCCAATTGTGTGTGCGTGTACGGTGATGAAATTGGTTAAGTTGTGAACTGCAAAACGAACAGTACTATTATTAATTAAATGTGTGCAAACATTTTTTTTTTATACCCGCTATATATTATAACTTTGTTCAATCCGAAAATGTATGTAACAGGCAGAAGGAGACATCTCTGACCCCATAAAGAATATATATTCTGGCTCAGGATCAACACCCGGGTCGATATAACCGTCCGTGTGAAAATCTAGATCTCAAATATTATAAGAGCTAAAACTACCCCCGTAAATCGAAAAAAATTGATTACAAACGCAATTTTTATATTATTATATTATAACTATAGCTAGCCAGATAATCTATGAAAATTTGGTAACAATTGGATAATAAACACAGAAGTTATTCAGCTAAACTTTTTCCATTGCTGTAAGCAGCGCTACCAGCAACGCTGTTTTCAGCATTGTGCCGAATAGTGTGTGCGTGCACTGTGGTGAAATGGGTTAAGTTGTGGACTGCAAAAAGAGTATTATTTTGAATTTACGGGTTCAAGTCCCGCCCGCATCAAAAATTAAATGTGTGCAAACATTATTTTTACCCGCTACTCATAGAGTAGAAGGATATTATAACTTTGTTCAAACCGAAAATGTATGTAACAGGCAGAAAGAGACATCTCCGACCCCATATAGTATATACTTACATAGTTGCTATTTTGAGTCTAATAAATGATCCGTCTGTAACGAAGACAAAGATCAACGCTGAAGCCACTATAAATTGAAACACGAATAATTTCGGTGAGCGTCTTTATTTTAAAACTGTCAGCTTAAGACTAAATGTACAGAGTTTTGATCGGCTCGAAGTGAGTCGCGAGAAACGGAAATGTGTTTGTCAGCATTTTTATTTATTTGTGTTTAAGTGCATGCAAAAAGAATGATGAAGTTATACAACAATCACGCGCTTTACTTTGTTGTGGATTCAAGTTTGTAAGGCGATGTAAGGCTAATGAGTGATTCAATAATAGAGACTGTAATATTATTATTTGATATTAGTTTTACAATGTCTTTATGTTCTATTGGTTTTATTTTTATTAGTTCAATGGGTGTGTACAATGGGGTTAGACTTATTTCGGGATTTAGCTGGTTTTCGTTTAATGTTATTTTTCCTATTTTAATTTTACATTGTTTTATTGTTATTAATTTATTGCCGTTAATTGTTACATTTTTATTTATTTCTTGGCAATCTTGTTCTATAATAGTATTCTTTATGTTCCAAGTAAGCATATTGTTTGGTTCGACGTATTTAATTATCTGGTTAACTGTTGTGGGGACAAAATCGCAAATTGGTTTAGTTCTTTTTATAATGTTCTTAATACATTCGTTACTTATTTCTTTACAATTTTGATTATAAATTTTGCCATGTTCTTCAAAATAAGTATCTTTTTCGTTGTGATCGAGTTGGTTATTATCTGGGTAAGGTATTATGTGAATTGTGTGGACAGTTTTTTGCTTAATAGGGATATGTGCTATGATAAGTATTTGGTTAGTACTAATCCAGGTTCTCTAGTCTGTCGTAATTAAGTAATTTGGGATTAAATAGTCTTAGTCGCGAAAGTTGCATTCCCATTGCAATGTCTTCTATATACTCGGTAAATTGGGTAAGTTCGTATATTAACTGTTCTCTGTTACTATGTTCGTCTAAAAATTCTTTGGTTCTTTGTATGTTACTGTTAATGAGTTGAATTATATCATTTATTTCATGTAGATTTATTGAACTTGTTGCTACTGATTCTAATTGTTTTTCAATCTTTGTTCGGTCATTGTTATCTAGTGTACCAAATAAATATTTAAACGCTGATCCTACTATGTTGATTAGTCCTCGTTTCTGTCTATTTGTCTGGTGTAAAGTTATTCCGCTAAAATCTCTTCGCATTTTATTGTACAAAAGGTCAATTTGGGGAATATTAGTGTAGTTAGTTATTTTATTGTTAAAATAGTGGGTTAGGTTATCTATATCGGAAAGGTTTACGCGAAGACAATGATGTTCGTATTCTGAAGGGATTTGAATCGATTTATCGGAAAATAGGAGGTATCCATGGTTAGTGTCAATGTTGTTGATTTGAAGTTGTTGGGTTTGGCATATTTTTGTAGACGTGAGGAGGAGTATTATGATGAACTAGGGGCCTGCGGAATGGGAAGTTCATTAATTTTTTTCTGTTTTTTAAATTGGGTTTTGTAGTAATGTGTCTCTCTATTCCTATTGGTGATTTTATAATGGTCTTCGTCAGTTTGTTCGACGTTCTTCGTTAATTTAATTTAAGGTTTTCTAATTTCCCTTTTCGCAACGGTCCTTTTCTATATCTAGTGTCGACGTTGTATTCTGTTCGGTCTTTGTTTATTTCGTTAATTTTAATTTCCTTGTTGTATTGTGTATCTAGAATTGGTTGTCCAGCATAAATAAATATGTGGGCAGGAGTTTGTCCAGTAGTGTCATGTTTGGTTTTGTGGTTGTAAATGTAAAGAATCGTTTCTATTTTACTGAGTTTAGCTTCATTGTCATCGGTATTATTTATGATACGGATTTTTTCGTTTATTGTTTTATGGAGCCTTTCTATATCTGCAACACCTGTTTTTGTAGTATTGAGTTGTAATTCTACGTTTTCAGTTTCGAGCCAACGTTTGAGGGCTAAACTAGAAAATGCGCCATCTCTATCTGCCTTTAGAATTTCGGGTTTCCCCAACTGATTGAATATGCGCATTAGAGCATTTTTGCATTTTATCCAATCTTTTGTTTTAATCTGCTCAAGGGTGTCGAATTTTGAATAAATGTCAACACAACTAAAATAAAGATTCCCTTCAGAGGAATAGATATCTGTTACAAATTTATCGCGGCAATGTTCGGGTTTAGGGGTGACTTTCATTGGCATTTTTGTATTTCGGTGTTCTGTTTTTGCTAAGTTACAAACTTGGCATTCGTTAATTATATTTTGGATAAGGAGTTGGCTATTTGGGAAGTAGTATGTCTCGCCGAAAAGTTTTACAGTTTTCCGTATTCCGGGGTGTAGAAGTTTTTCATGTGCGTTTAGAATTAGTTCTTTGTAATTTGCGTATGTGGGAATGTTTTTAAGTAAGATGAGGCTTTGGAAAATCTTTGTATATCTTGGATTCATTGTCTCTTTATGTGCTTTTTGAATTACTTCAAAATCTGCATCGCTTTCGATGTAAAGAGCGCTGTTTTTTGAACAGAAGTAGTCGAGTAGATATCGTTTAGCTATTCCAGGGGTCATTTCTTCGTATGAAAGGTGTATAATTTGTTTTTTGAAGTAAGTTTCTATTTCTGTACTATTGGGACCTTTGGTAAAGATGATTGGTCATTTATGTTGATTGATAGCTTTCTCTGATAGTCCGATCAAATTGCTACTGTCTTCTTCAGCACTATGTTGTGTAGATTCACCAAAAAATGTTTGTTCTATCTTTACTCTAGAAAGTGCGTCTGCTAAGTAATTATACCCGCTACTCATAGAGTAGAAGGGTATTATAACTTTGTTCAAACCGAAAATGTATGTAACAGGCAGAAGGAGACACCTCCGACCCCATAAAGTATATATATTCTGGCTCAGGATCAACAGCCGAGTCGATATAGCCATGTCCGTCTGTCCGTCTGTCTGTCCGTGTGAAAATCTAGATCTCAGCTATTATAAGAGCTAGGACAACCAAATTTGGTGACAATATGTATTATTATTGCACGCTGATCAAGTTTATTTTGGATTTTGGCCACGCCCCCTTCCGCCCCCGCAAATCGAAAAAACATTGATAACAAGTGCAATTTTGATGCCATGTTGTTCATTTTCGGTTTACATGATAACTACAGCTAGCCAGATGATCTCTGAAAATTTGGTAACAATCGGATAATAAACACAGAAGTTATTCAGATTAACGTTTTCCATAGCTGTAAGCAGCGCTGCCGGCAGCGCTGCTTGCAGCATTGTGCCGAATCGTGTGTGCGTGTACGGTGGTGAAATGGGTTAAGTTGTGGACTGCTAAACGAACAGTACTATTATGCATTTACGGGTTCGAGTCCCGCCCGCATCAAAAATTAAATATGTGCAAAAATGTTTTTTTTTTTTATTTTATATTTTGACTTTGCATAAATATTATAAGTCCATAGCCTCTTACGGTCAGAATATGATTGTAGCCGTTTTTTGTTCCGCAAATAAATTATGTACAAGCAGCTGGGTAGCGGGTATATTACAGTCGAGCACACTCGACTGTAGCTTTCTTACTTGTTATTTTAGATTTTGACTTTGCATAAATATTGTAAGTCCATAGCCTTTTACGGTCAAAATATGATTGTAGCCGTTTTTTTGTGCCGCAAATAAATTATGTACAAGAAGCTGGGTAGCGGGTATATTACAGTCGAGCACACTCGACTGTAGCTTTCTTACTTATTTTTATTTTAGATTTTGACTTTGCATAAATATTGTAAGTCCATAGCCTTTTACGGTCAAAATATGATTGTAGCCGTTTTTTTTTGTTCCGCAAATAAATGATGTACGAGCAGCTGGGTAGCGGGTATATTACAGTCGAGCACACTCGAATGTAGCATTCTTACTTGTTTTATTTTAGATTTTGACTTTTCATAAATATTGTAAGTCCATAGCCTTTTACGGTCAAAATATGATTGTAGCCTTTTTTTTTTGTTCCGCAAATAAATGATGTACGAGCAGCTGGGTAGCGGGTATATTACAGTCGAGCACACTCGAATATAGCTTTCTTACTTGTTTAGTCTTCACTTAGTTTAGCTGTTATTATTATGGTTCATTTAGTTGTAATTAAGTTTATTTAGTTTTCACTTAGTTACACTGTTATTATTATTGTTCGTTTATTTCAGGTTAAGTTTATTTAGTTTTCGCTTAGGTTAACTATTGTTATTGTAGTACACTTAGTTGTAGTTACGTTTATTTAGTTTTCACTTAGTTTAGCTGTTATTATTATGGTTCACTTAGTTGTAATTAAGTTTATTTAGTTTTCACTTAGTTACACTGTTATTATTATTGTTCGTTTATTTCTGGTTAAGTTTATTTAGTTTTCGCTTAGGTTAACTGTTGTTATTGTAGTTCACTTAGTTGTAGTTATGTTTATTTAGTTTTCACTTAGTTTAGCTGTTATCATGTGTTGCGCACTTTGCTCTTTCGCTTTGTTTTGAGTAACCTGTTTTGGATTTACTACTCAGCGAATTCAAAGGCGTCTTCTTAAAATTTGATACAATTTTAAGTTGTTCACTTTCACTATCACTCTGTGGTTTCGGATATGTTGTTGGTTTACAAAATTTTTTTTTTTTTTTTTGAACCAATTGTACCGATTTACCGACGCGAGATATTGAAGTTGTAGTTCTTTAGCGGATGATATACAGAGAATTGAATATGTTTAATATCGCATCAACTAGAATCATCCTACCGGCTGCGCCACTTACGTAGCTACTATTGAGTCTAATAAATGATCCGTCTGTAACGAAGACAAAGATCAACGCTGAAGCCACTATAAATTGAAACACAAATAATTTCGGTGAGCGTATTTATTTTAAAACTGTCAGCTTAAGACTAAATGTACTGAGTTTTGATCGGCTCAAATGTGTTTGTCAGCATTTTTATTTATTTGTGTTTAAGTGCATGCAAAAAGAATGATGAAGTTATACAACAATCATGCGCTTTACTTTGTTGTGGATTCAAGTTTCGTTACGTTATGTTGTGTATTTATGCACGCGCAAGATTGTATGCGCGTTGTTTTTGTTAGATTTAAGTTTATGTAAGCGTAATATGAGAAGCATATTATGCTACTATATATATTCTGGCTCAGGATCAACGGCCGAGTCGATATAGCCATGTCCGTCTGTTCTATATCTATATCTCAGCTATTATAAGAGCTACAACTGTAACATTTGGTGACAAAATGTTTTATTATTGCACGCTGATCAAGTTTATTTTGGATTTTTGCCACGCCCTCTTCCGCCCCAATAAATTGAAAAAAATCAATTACAAGCGCAATTTTGATGCCATATTCTTCAATTTCCGTTTATATGACACCTATAGCTAGTCAGATGATCTCTAAAAATTTGGTAATAATTGGATAATAAACACAGAAGTTATTCATCTTAACGTTTTCCATAGCTGTAAGCAGAGCTGCCAGCATCTACTCATAGAGTAGAAGGGTATTATAACTTTGTTCAAACCGAAAATGTATGTAACAGGCAGAAGGAGACACCTCCGACCCCATAAAGTATATATATTCTGGCTCAGGATCAACAGCCGAGTCGATATAGCCATGTCCGTATGTCCGTCTATCTGTCCGTGTGAAAATCTAGATCTCAGCTATTAAAGAGCTAGGACAACCAAATTTGGTGACAATATGTGTTAATTTTGCACGCTGATCAAGTTTATTTTGGATTTTGGCCACGCCCCTTCCGCCCCCGCAAATCGAAAAAACATTGATAACAAGTGCAATTTTGATGCCATGTTGTTCATTTTCGATTTACATGATAACTACAGCTAGCCAGATGATCTCTGAAAATTTGGTAACAATCGGATAATAAACACAGAAGTTATTCAGCTTAACGTTTTCCATAGCTGTAAGCAGCGCTGCCGGCAGCGCTGCTTGCAGCATTGTGCCGAATCGTGTGAGCGTGTACGGTGGTGAAATGGGTTAAGTTATGGACTGCAAAACGAACAGTACTATTATGCATTTACGGGTTCGAGTCCCGCCCGCATCAAAAATTAAATGTGTGCAAAAATGTTTTTTTTTTTTATTTTATATTTTGACTTTGCATAAATATTTTAAGTTCATAGCCTTTTACGGTCAAAATATGATTGTAGCCGTTTTTTTGTTCAGCAAATAAATTTTGTACAAGCAGCTGTGTAGCGGGTATATTACAGTCGAGCACACTCGACTGTAGCTTTCTTACTTGTTTTTATACCCGCTACTCATAGAGTAGAAGGGTATTATAACTTTGTTCAAACCGAAAATGTATGTAACAGTGGGTCGTAAGGCTGTGACAGGAATCCCACCAAAGATGATGTCATGGCTTTTATTCAAGCCAAAACTCAAGCCGACATAAAGGTGGAAAAATTTAGATTCTCTTACGAAAGGGATATTTCATCCTTTAAAATAAGTGTCCCTAATGATTTCTTTGACCGTATATGCTCGTCTGAATTCTGGCCTGATCATATTATGGTTAAAGAATTCGAGGCTAAAAAGAGAAAAAATCGGCAACCGATTACTCTTTCAGTCCCAAATCAAACCACTACAACAAAGACAAATATAATAACAAAAAACTAATTACGGAAAGGAAAGTGATTTCCTTAACCTATCAAAACGTTAGAGGCCTATGTAGTAAACTAACTTCTTTATTTCGAAATAGTCTGTCATTTGCTTCCCAGGTGCTTGTGTTTACTGAGACTTGGTTAAAGCCGGAGATTTTAAGCTCCGAAGTTCTTTCAAGTCGGTACACAACGTATAGACTTGACCGACCTGGCCGGCGGGGTGGCGGGGCTCTGATTGCAGTCGACTCTGCCATCACGTCGGATAAGATAGTGCCGGAGGTTCAATATGATATCGAATTTATTTGTGTAAAATTACATTTTCCAGGCTTTTGCGCCTATATAACTTGCTCGTATGTTCCTCCGTCATCTGATAATTCTATCTTCAATCAACATTTGTCTATAATTAAGTCTATTTTCAACCTGCTATCAAACAGGGATCAACTTATTGTCCTTGGTGACTTTAATATACCTGATTGTTGCTGGACACCTAGTGATGAGGAAAATTTTTTATTGCCCTCAAAACAGCATGACCTCTTTGATGGTTTGCAAGACATTTCAATGTCTCAGGTTAATCATGTCGTAAAATCCTTAAATCGAACACTTGATTTGTGTTACGTTTCTGATCATTCTAAGGTGACTCTGACCAGAGTCCAACCCTTGACCCAACCGGAAGATCACTACCATCCCACGTTTGAAGTTGTTTTCGAATTTGGTTCGAATGTGCTGGATAGTGTGAGAGTGCCATGTAAACGTGTTCGCTGCTTTCGTAATGCAGATTTCTCCAAGCTTAATAACTTGATCTCATGTTGCGACTGGTCCGATCTTTATTCGTGTACTGATATGGATGACGCCATTAGTATTTTTTACGATACCTTAAACGTATTTTTTGATAATTGTGTTCCTCGTGTTTATCGAATAAGTTTAAGTAACCCTCCGTGGTTTACCAAAGAATTGTCAAGTTTAAAAAATCGAAAATCTAAACTCTATAAGAAATATAGAGCAGGTCATTCTCCGTCCGCCTTTTTTCGTTATCTTATTGCTCGGTCAAACTTTATCGTGCTGAACGCTGCTTGTTACAATAACTATTTAATTCGCTGCAGGATTCAGTTCCAGCAGAATCCTAAACAGTTTTATAATTTCGTTAACATGAATCGTAAATCTAATACCACTCCTTCTAATTTATCGTTTAATAAGGATGACGCTAATAATGATCAGGCCATTGCCGATTTGTTTGCGAAGTTCTTTCAAACGACTTACTCAAAATTTACACAGTCCTCTCATACATACCCATATACCATTCCTAGCTCGAATGGAATTTCCACCCCTGTCCTTCATAAAAATAGTCTCTATAGGGATCTATATCTGGTCAAACCTGTTTTCAATCCAGGTCCTGACGGCGTTCTTCGTTACTGTGCCAATTCATTAACTAAGCCGTTGCACAGACTATTTATACCCGCTACTCATAGAGTAGAAGGGTATTATAACTTTGTTCAAACCGAAAATGTATGTAACAGGCAGAAGGAGACACCTCCGACCCCATAAAGTATATATATTCTGGCTCAGGATCAACAGCCGAGTCGATATAGCCATGTCCGTCTGTCCGTCTGTCCGTCTGTCTGTCCGTGTGAAAATCTAGATCTCAGCTATTATAAGAGCTAGGACAACCAAATTTGGT
Source organism: Zaprionus ghesquierei (assembly GCA_018904095.1). Classification (NCBI taxonomy): domain Eukaryota; kingdom Metazoa; phylum Arthropoda; class Insecta; order Diptera; family Drosophilidae; genus Zaprionus; species Zaprionus ghesquierei. The sequence goes on along the minus strand of JAEIGP010000247.1, from coordinate 153,203 downwards.
GACAATATGTGTTATTATTGCACGCTGATCAAGTTTATTTTGGATTTTGGCCACGCCCCCTTCCGCCCCCGCAAATCGAAAAAACATTGATAACAAGTGCAATTTTGATGCCATATTGTTAATTTTCGGTTTACATGATAACAATAGCTAGCCAGATGATCTCTGAAAATTTGGTAACAATCGGATAATAAACACAGAAGTTATTCAGCTTAACGTTTTCCATAGCTGTAAGCAGCGCTGCCGGCAGCGCTGCTTGCAGCATTGTGCCGAATCGTGTGTGCGTGTACGGTGGTGAAATGGGTTAAGTTGTGGACTGCAAAACGAACAGTACTATTATGCATTTACGGGTTCGAGTCCCGCCCGCATCAAAAATTAAATGTGTGCAAAAATGTTTTTTTTTTTTATTTTATATTTTGACTTTGCATAAATGTTATAAGTCCATAGCCTTTTACGGTCAAAATATGATTGTAGCCGTTTTTTTGTTCAGCAAATAAATTTTGTACAAGCAGCTGTGTAGCGGGTATATTACAGTCGAGCACACTCGACTGTAGCTTTCTTACTTGTTTTTTACTGTTTAAGTAATAAATCATGGATTTTTTTGGTACCTGAATAAAAGTTATACGTTTTCAATACTTTTTACTCCTTTTACCGGTAGCGCTGCTTGCAGCATTGTGCCGAATAGTTTGTGCCTGTCCCACCCGCATCAAAAATTAAATGTGTGCAAAAAATTTTATTTTAATACCCGCTATTCATAGAATAGAAGGGTATTATAACTTTGCTCAAACCGAAAATGTATGTAACAGGCAGAAGGAGACACCTCCGACCCCATAAAGTATATATATTCTGGCTCAGGATCAACAGCCGAGTCGATATAGCCATGTCCGTCTGTCCGTCTGTCTGTCCGTCTGTCTGTTTGTCCGTCTGTCTGTCCGTGTGAAAACTACCAAATTTGGTGACAATATGTGTTATTATTGCACGCTGATCAAGTTTATTTTGGATTCCGACCTGTAAATAAAAAAAAATTGATAACAAGCGCCATTTTGATGCCATATTGTGCATTTTCGGTTTATATGATAACTATAGCTTGCCAAATGATCTTTAAAAATTTGGTAACAATCGGAGAGTAAACACAGAAGTTATTCAGCTTAACGATTTCCGTAGCTGTAAGTAGCGCTGCCGGCAGCGCAAATTCTTTATTTGTACAGGAAATAATAAGAATACCTTACAATGCAAATTTTTGCAGTTGTTGGATAACAGCGTCAGTAGCTTAGTGGAAAAGCGATGAGCTCCTGAACCGACAAGTCCGTGGTTCGATTCCCAGTTCATGCCGCTTAACCTTTTTTTTTTTTTTGAGAACCTTTACTTTAATATTTGAATATGCATTAATTGGTGGTCATGCATTTTATTTAAAATTTTTTTAATCGCTCACAATGAACTTAGTTAACAAGTGGAGAAGTGACAGTCTCTTAAATCAGCTGTGTGCGATTGTTAGAGCGCAACTTTTTCTTATATTTTTTTATTTTTATTTTTTATTTAATTGTATGTTTAAGTTATGAGAATAAATATCAACAAAAACACGCATCATGCATTCAGACTTTGTTTTTGTCGTGCAAGAATTTCCGAATGGTCTCATAATGTAACTTTGGCAAAATTTGCGTAATGGCTTAATGACCGAATGGAGAAGTGAATAGAACCTATCGGTCGGTTTTTTAACAAAATTTATTATAAGTTAGAGTGCTCTAGAACACTTTCCATTCAAGTATATAAAGAATTATTAAAAGGGCACATATTGTTTTTTACATGCACGTACATTACTGCTTCAACTTCTATTTTTAGAACTATTGTTGTTGTTCCTGACCTAATTTACTTTTTCTCTTTCACCGTGAGCGCACTTAACTCTTATTTACTCTCCCATACTTTAATTTACTGTAGTTTTTGTTGTTGTGCGCTGCAACGCTCACTCCCTATTCTTGTTCTTTTAAACTTTGTTGTTGCGTGTGCCTGACTCTCACTCCAATCTATTCTCTCTTTTTGTTTCTACTTGCGGTTGTTGTAATTTACAGTGGTCATCCCTTACAATGGAAGGCGGCATTGTCTGCTATAAAAAATCTTGCCAAAAGCAGATTACTTCTGCTCAGGCAAGTATTGCATGTTGGATATGCAATAATATTGCTCATGCTAAATGTGCTGGCCTTAGCGGCACTACAGCTGATGCCATAGCCAGGCGTAATGGGTTGCATTACTGCTGCGAGGCATGTCGTGAAGTCGAAAACGAATTTGTATCGTTTATGCGGCAGATTAGGACGGGATTCAGGGAGCTGAACAGAAGTTTTCGAAAACTGTCCGATCAGTTCTTTGCGCTGGAATCGTTTGTCAATAGCCCTAAGCTATTGGATGAGTCCCCGAAGCGCAAAAAGTCAGCTCTTAAAGAGCAGCCGCCTATTATTGCCCTCCTGCCTCAGAATGCTGACCAACCAGTGACTCCTGTGACACTGCCTCTGCCTATGTTAACTACACCTGTAGTAACGAGGTCGGCGGCTCAAAAAGTTTCGGCACCCGAAATTGTCACTGTGGAGTCTGTGACGCCCATTACGCCTCTCTCCGATTTGTCCGGTGCGATCTCATTATTTGTGAGATCGTTAAATTTAGGAACTCAGGAAATAGTTCCCAATCTTCCGGATTACCGATTTCAAACGTACCCACTAATATCATATCAGTGGGTCGTAACACTGTGACAGGAATCCCACCAAAGAAACAAATATTTGTGTCAAGCCTTGCCCCTGATCTCATATCAGATGATGTCATGGCTTTTATTCAAGCCAAAACTCAAGCCGACATAAAGTGGAAAAATTTAGATTCTCTTACGAAAGGGATATTTCATCCTTTAAAATAAGTGTCCCTAATGATTTCTTTGACCGTATATGCTCGTCTGAATTCTGGCCTGATCATATTATGGTTAAAGAATTCGAGGCTAAAAAGAGGAAAAATCGGCAACCGATTACTCTTTCAGTCCCAAATCAAACCACTACAACAAAGACAAATAAAATAACAAACAAGTAAGAAAGCTACATTCGAGTGTGCTCGACTGTAATATACCCGCTACCCAGCTGCTCGTACATCATTTATTTGCGAAACAAAAAAAAACGGCTACAATCATATTTTGTCCGTAAAAGGCTATGGACTTACAATATTTATGCAAAGTCAAAATCTAAAATAAAAAAAAACATTTTTGCACACATTTAATTTTTGATGCGGGCGGGACTCGAGCCCGTAAATGCATAATAGTACTGTTCGTTTTGCAGTCCACAACTTAACCCATTTCACCACCGTACACGCACACACGATTCGGCACAATGCTGCAAGCAGTGCTGCCGGCAGCGCTGCTTACAGCTATGGAAAACGTTAAGTTGAATAACTTCTGTGTTTATTATCCGATCATATGGCTAGCTATAGTTATCATGTAAACCGAAAATAAACAATATGGCATCAAAATTGCGCTTGTAATCAATGTTTTTTCGATTTACGGGGGCGGAAGGGGGCGTGGCCAAAATCCAAAATAAACTTGATCAGCGTGCAATAATAACACATATTGTCACCAAATTTGGTTGTCCTAGCTCTTATAATAGCTGAGATCTAGATTTTCACACGGACAGACAGACGGACAGACGGACATGGCTATATCGACTCGGCTGTTGATCCTGAGCCAGAATAAATATACTTTATGGGGTTGGAGGTGTCTCCTTCTGCCTGTTACATACATTTTCGGTTTGAACAAAGTTATAATACCCTTCTACTCTATGAGTAGCGGGTATAAAAACTAATTACGGAAAGGAAAGTGATTTCCTTAACCTATCAAAACGTTAGAGGCTATGTAGTAAACTAACTTCTTTATTTCGAAATAGTCTTTCATTTGCTTCCCAGGTGCTTGTGTTTACTGAGACTTGGTTAAAGCCGGAGATTTTAAGCTCCGAAGTTCTTTCAAGTCGGTACACAACGTATAGACTTGACCGACCTGGCCGGCGGGGTGGCGGGGTTTTGATTGCAGTCGACTCTGCCATCACGTCGGATAGTGCCGGAGGTTCAATATGATATCGAATTTATTTGTGTAAAATTACATTTTCCAGGCTTTTGCGCCTATATAACTTGCTCGTATGTTCCTCCGTCATCTGATAATTCTGTCTTAAATCAACATTTGTCTATAATTAAGTCTATTTTCAACCTGCTATCAAACAGGGATCAACTTATTGTCCTTGGTGACTTTAATATACCTGATTGTTGCTGGACACCTAGTGATGAGGAAAATTTTTTATTGCCCTCAAAACAGCATGACCTCTTTGATGGTTTGCAAGACATTTCAATCGAACACTTGATTTGTGTTACGTTTCTGATCATTCTAAGGTGACTCTGACCAGAGTCCAACCCTTGACCCAACCGGAAGATCACTACCATCTCACGTTTGAAGTGGTTTTCGAATTTGGTTCGAATGTGCTGGATAGTGTGAGAGTGCCATGTAAACGTGTTCGCTGCTTTCGTAATGCAGATTTCTCCAAGCTCAATAACTTGATCTCATGTTGCGACTGGTCCGATCTTTTTTCGTGTACTGATATGGATGACGCCATTAGTATTTTTTACGATACCTTAAACGTATTTTTTGATAATTGTGTTCCTCGTGTTTATCGAATGAGTTCAAGTAACCCTCCGTGGTTTACCAAAGAATTGTCAAGTTTAAAAAATCGAAAGTCTAAACTCTATAAGAAATATAGAGCAGGTCATTCTCCGTCCGCCTTTTCTCGTTATCTTATTGCTCGGTCAAACTTTTTCGTGCTGAACGCTGCTTGTTACAATAACTATTTGATTTGCTGCAGGATTCAGTTCCAGCAGAATCCTAAACAGTTTTATAATTTCGTTAACATGAATCGTAAATCTAATACCACTCCTTCTAATTTATCGTTTAATAAGGATGACGCTAGTAATGATCAGGCCATTGCCGATTTGTTTGCGAAGTTGTTTCAAACGACTTACTCAAAATTTACACAGTCCTCTCATACATACCCATATACCATTCCTAGCTCGAATGGAATTTCCACCCCTGTCCTTCATGAGAATAGTCTCTATAGGGATCTATGTCTGGTAAAACCTGTTTTCAATCCAGGTCCTGACGGCGTTCTTCGTTACTGTGCCAATTCATTAACTAAGCCGTTGCACAGACTATTTTTTTTACTGTTTAAGTGATAAATCATGGATTTTTTTGGTACCTGAATAAAAGTTATACGTTTTCAATACTTTTTACTCCTTTTGCCGGCAGCGCTGCTTGCAGCATTGTGCCGAATAGTGTGTGCCTGTACGGTGGTGAAATGGGTTAAGTTGTGGACTGCATAACGAAGAGAACTATTATGCATTTATGGGTTTGAGTCCCACCCGCATCAAAAATTAAATGTGTGCAAAAATGTTTTTTTTTTTTATTTTAGATTTTGTTTTTGCATAGATATTATAAGTCCATAGCCTTTTACGGTCAAAATTTGATTGTAGCCGTTTTTTTGTTCCGCAAATAAATGATGTACGAGCAGCTGGGTAGCGGGTATATTACAGTCGAGCACACTCGACTGTAGCTTTCTTACTTGTTTTTTTTTATTTTAGATATTGTCTTTGTATAAATATTGTAAGTCCATAGCATCAAAATATGATTGTAGCCGTTTTTTTTGTTCCGCAAATAAATGATGTACGAGCAGCTGGGTATCGGGTATATTACAGTCGAGCACACTCGACTGCAGCTTTTTTACTTGTTATATTGTTATATTATAACTATAGCTATACAGACAATCTCTAAAAAGTTGCTAACATTCGGATAATAAATACAGAAGTTATTCAGCTAAACTTTTTCCATTGCTGTAAGCAGCGCTACCAGCAGCGCTGCTTTCAGCATTGTGCCGAATAGTGTGTGCGGGCACGGTGGTGAAATGGGTTAAGTTGTGGACTGCAAAAAGAGTATTATTTTGCATTTACGGGTTCAAGTCCCGCCCGCATCAAAAATTAAATGTGTGGAAACATTTTTTTTACCCGCTACTCATAGAGTAGAAGGGTATTATAACTTTGTTCAAACCGAAAATGTATGTAACAGGCAGAAAGAGACATCTCCGACCCCATATAGTATATATATTCTGGCTCAGGATCAACATCCGAGTCGATATAGCCATGTCCGTCTGTTCTATATCTATATCTCAGCTATTATAAGAGCTAGGACTACCAAATTTGGTGACAATATGTGTTATTATTGCACGCTGATCAAGTTTATTTTGGATTTTGGCTGCCGGCAGCGCTGCTTGCAGCATTGTGCCGAATCGTGTGTGCGTGTACGGTGGTGAAATGGGTTAAGTTGTGGGCTGCAAAACAAACAGTACTATTATGCATTTACGGGTTCGAGTCCCGCCCGCATCAAAAATTAAATGTGTGGAAACATTTTTTTTACCCGCTACTCATAGAGTAGAAGGGTATTATAACTTTGTTCAAACCGAAAATGTATGTAACGGGCAGAAAGAGACATCTCCGACCCCATATAGTATATATATTCTGGCTCAGGATCAACATCCGAGTCGATATAGCCATGTCCGTCTGTTCTATATCTATATCTCAGCTATTATAAGAGCTAGGACTACCAAATTTGGTGACAATATGTGTTATTATTGCAAGCTGATCAAGTTTATTTTGGATTTTTGCCACGCCCTCTTCCGCCCCAATAAATTGAAAAAAATCGATTACAAGTACAATTTTGATGCCATATTCTTCATTTTCAGTTTATATAATACCTATAGCTAGTCAGATGATCTCTAAATTTGGTAATAATCCGATAATAAACACAGAAGTTATTCATCTTAACGTTTTCTATAGCTGTAAGCAGCGCTGCTTTCAGCATTGTACCGAAAAGTGTGTGCGTGCACGGTGGTGAAATGGGTTAAGTTGTGGACTGCAAAAACAGTACTATTTTGCATTTAAGGGTTCGAGTCCGGTCCGCATCAAAAATTAAATGTGTGCAAAAATTTTTTTTTTATACCCGCAACTCATAGATTAGAAGGGTATTATATATTTGTTCAAACCGAAAATGTATGTAACAGTCAGAAGGAGACATTTTCGACCCCATAAAGTATATATATTCTGGCTCAGGATCAATAGCCGTGTCGATATAGCCATGTCTGTCTTTCCGTCTGTCCGTCCGTGTGAAAATCTAGATCTCAGCTATTATCAGAGCTAGAACTACCAAAATTTGGTGACAAAATGTGTTATTATTGCACGCTGATCAAGTTTATTTTGGATTTTGGCCTCGCCCCCTTTCCCGTAAATCTAAAAAAATTGATTACAAGCGCAATTTTGATGACATTTTGTTCATTTTCCGTTTATATGATAACTATAGCTAAATCGAAATAAATTGATTTCAAGCGCTACCAGCAGCGCTGCTTTCAGCATTAGTGAAATGGGTTAAGTTGTGGACTGCAAAAACAGTATTTTATATTATTATATTATAACTATAGCTAGCCAGATAATCTCTGAAAATTTGGTAACAATCGTATAATAAACACAGAAGTTATTCACCTTAACGTTTTCCATAGCTGTAAGCAGCGCTGCTGGCAGCATTGTGCCGAATCGTGTGTGAGTGTACGGCGACGAAATTGGTTAAGTTGTGGACTGCAAAACGAACAGTACTATTATGAATTAAATGTGTGCAAAAAAATTTTGTATACCTGCTACTCATAGAGTAGAAGGGTATTATAACTTTGTTCAAACCGAAAATGTATGTAACAGGCAGAAGGAGACACCTCCGATCCCATAAAGTATATATATTCTGGCTCAGTATCAACGGCCGAGTCGATATAGCCATGTCCGTCTGTCTGTCCGTGTGAAAATCTAGATCTCAGCTATTATAAGAGCTAGGACTACCAAATTTAGTGACAATGTTTGTTCAAGTTTATTTTGGATTTTGGCTGCCGGCAGCGCTGCTTGCAGCATTGTGCCGAATCGTGTGTGCGTGTACGGTGGTGAAATGGGTTAAGTTGTGGACTGCAAAACCAACAGTACTATTATGCATTTAAGGGTTCGAGTCCCCCCCGCATCAAAAATTAAATGTGTGCAAAAATGTTTTTTTTTTTTATTTTATATTTTGACTTTGCTTAAATATTATAAGTCCATAGCCTTTTACGGTGAAAATATGATTGTAGCCGTTTTTTTGTTCCGCAAATAAATTATGTACAAGCAGCTGGGTAGCGGGTATATTGCAGTCGAGCACACTCGACTGTAGCTTTCTTACTTGTTTTTTTTTATTTTAGATTTTGTCTTTGTATAAATATTGTAAGTCCATAGCCTCAAAATATGATTGTAGCCGTTTTTTTTTGTTCCGCAAATAAATGATGCAGCTGGGTAGCGGGTATATTACAGTCGAGCACACTCGACTGTAGCTTTCTTACTTGATTTATACTCGCTATATGTATATTATAACTTTATTCAATCCGAAAATGTATGTAACGGGCAGAAGGAGACATCTCTAACCCCATAAAGTATATATATTCCGGCTCAGAATCAACACCCGAGTCGATATAGCCGTCCGTGTGAAAATCTATATCTAGCTATTATAAGAGCTAGAACTACCAAAATTTGGTGACAAAATGTGTTATTATTGCACGCTGATCAAGTTTATTTTGGATTTTGGCCATAAAGTATATATATTCTGGCTCAGGATCAACAGCCGAGTCGATATAGCCATGTCTGTCTGTCCGTCCGTGTGAAAATCTATATCTCAGCTATTATAATAGCTAGCACTACCAAATTTGGTCACAGAATGTGTTATTATAGTACGCTGATCAAGTTTATTTTGGATTTTGGCCACGCCCTCTTCCGCCCCAGTAAATTAAAAAAAATCGATTACAATCGTAATTTAGATGTCATATTGTTCATTTTCCTTTTATATGATAATTATAGCTAGTCAGATGATCTCTGAAAATTTGGTAACAATCCGATAATAAACACTGAAGTTACACACGCTGCCAGCAGCGCTGCTTTCAGCATTGTGCCGAGTAGTGTGTGCGTGCACGGTGGTGAAATGGGTTAAGTTGTATACTGCAAAACGAACAGTACTATTATGCATTTAAGGGTTCGAGTCCCGCCCGCATCAAAAATTAAATGTGTGCAAAAATGTTTTTTTTTTTTATATATTTTGACTTTGCATAAATATTATAAGTCCATAGCCTTTTACGGTCAAAATATGATTGTAGCCGTTTTTTTGTTCCGCAAATAAATTATGTACAAGCAGCTGGGTAGCGGGTATATTACAGTCGAGTGTGCTCGAGCACACTCGACTGTAGCTTTCTTACTTGTTTTATCCAAAATAAACTTGATCAGTGTACTATAATAACACATTCTGTGACCAAATTTGGTAGTTCTAGCTCTTATAATAGCTAAGATCTAGATTTTCACACGGACGGACAGACGGAGTGACAGACATGGCTTTATCGACTTGGATGTTGATCCTGAGCTGGAATATATATACTTTATGGGGTCCGTGATGTCTCCTTCTACCTCTTACATACATTTTCGGATTGAATAAAGTTATAATATATAGCGGGTATAAAAAAAAAAATTGTTTGCACACATTTAATTCATAATACTACTGTTCGTTTTGCAGTTCACAACTTAACCAATCTCATCACCGTACACGCACACACTATTCGGCACAATGCTGCAGCAGCGCGGCTTACAGCTGTGGAAAACGTTAGGCCGAGTAACTTCTGTGTTTATTATCCGATTGTTACCAAATTTTCAGAGATCATCTGGCTAGCTATAGTTATCATGTAAACCGAACAATATGGCATCAAAATTGCACTTGTTATCAATGTTTTTCGATTTGCGGGGGCGGAAGGGGGCGTGGCCAAAATCCAAAATAAACTTGAACAGCGTGCAATAATAACACATATTGTCACCAAATTTGGTTGTCCTAGCTCTTAGATTTAAGATCTAGATTTTCACACGGACAGACAGACGGACAGACGGACATGGCCATATCGACTCGGCTGTTGATCCTGAGCCAGAATATATATACTTTATGGGGTCAGAGGTGTCTCCTTCTGCCTGTTACATACATTTTCGGTTTAAACAAAGTTATAATACCCTTCTACACTATGAGTAGCGGGTATAAAAATTGACTACAAGCGCAATTTTGATTCCATATTGTTCATTTTCCGTTTATATGATATCTATAGCTAAATCGAAAAAAATTGATTACAAGCGCAATTTTCATACCATATTGTTCATTTTCGGTTTATATGATAACTATAGCTATCCAGATGATCTCTGATTTGGTAATAATCGGATAATAAACACAGAAGTTATTCGGCTTAACGTTTTCCACAGCTGTAAGCCGCGCTGCTGCAGCATTGTGCCGAATAGTGTGTGCGTGTAGGGTCATGAAATTGGTTAAGTTGTGAACTGCAAAACGAACAGTAGTATTATGAATTAAATGTGTGAAAAATTTTTTTTTTTATACCCGCTATATATTCTAACTTTATTCAATCCGAAAATGTATGTAAGAGGCAGAAGGAGACATCACTGACCCCATAAAGTATATATATTCTGGCTCAGGATCAACATCTGATTTGATAAAGCCATGTCTGTCACTCCTTCTGTCCGTCCGTGTGAAAATCTAGATCTCAGCTATTATAAGAGCTAGAACTACCAAATTCGGTGACAAAATATGTTATTATTGCACGCTGATCAAGTTTATTTTGGATTTCGGCCACGCCCCCTTCCGCCCCTGTAAATAAAAAAAACATTGATTAGAAGCGCAATTTTGATGCCATATTGTTTATTTTCGGTGTATATGATAACTATAGCTATATGTATATGATAATTAACTATAGAAGGGTATTATACTTTGTTCAAACCGAAAATGTATGTAACAGGCAGAAGGAGACACCTCAGACCCCATAAAGTATATATAGTAGCATATTATGGTTCACATATTATGCTCACATCAACAGACCCCCAGACCATACAAATAAGCTTGCGTAGGCAAAACATGTAAACAGATCGAAATATGAAGCGCGCGCAAGATTGTTATACAATAATTCAATGAACTCTGTGAGCACTAAATGCTGACATTACATTTCTTGCGCCCGCTTAGAAACCAAGTAAACTCTGTACAGTCAGTCTTAAGTTGGCATTCAAAAAATAAAGACGTGAAACGGATTCGTTGCGTTTAGTTTTTATTAATAATTCCAGCGTTGATCTTAGTCGCAAGACAGATCATTAATTCGACTCGAAACGTGTAAAACGTGTAAATAAATAAGTGGCGCAGCCGGTAGGATGAAATTATTGATGCGATAGAAACCCTATTCAATTCTTTAATTATCATCCGTCGAAGAATCAATCGCAACGGTAACAACGGTACACGGTTAAAACTCCGAAAAGTGCATGTACAACCGCAAAAGTGATTGTGAATAAAAAACTAGAAAAACTTAAATAATTTCTAGAATACGCCTTAGAATTCGCTGGAGAAGTAAATCCAAAAGGTTACTCCAAATCAAGCGAAACTGCTAAGAGTGCAACAAATAAGTAAACTAACATAAAAAAGTGAACTAAGATAAATAAGTGAACTAAGATAAATAAGTGAACTAACATAAATAAGTGAACTAACATAAATAAGTGAACTAACATAAATAAGTGAATTAAAATAAATATTTAAAATAAACATAAAAAAGAAAAAGCTACAACAACCAAGACACAAACAAAAGTCTAGTGAAACCACAAACCCATCCAAAAACACAAACCAAATTCAGTGAAGACACCTACCAAGCCAAGTCACAAACCAAATTCAGCGAATACACCTACCAAGCCAAGACATAAACCAAATTCAGTGAAGACATCTACCAAGCCAAGTCACAAACCAAATTCAGCGAATACACCTACCAAACCAAGTCACAAACCAAATTTAGCAAAAACAAATACCAAACCAAACAAGAAAAAAAAAAAACCACGATGGCAGTAGCAGCAGCACCACCACCACCAATAACATTATCTGACACAAATATGATTCAAGTTGAAAGGCAAATACATGCTGTGGAACCCTTCAACGGCGATCCGAGCTCGCTGTACACCTTCATCAGCCGCATCGACTTTATCCTTGCCTTGTACCAAACTACGGATGAGAGGCAAAAGCTTATCATCTTCGGGCACATCGAACGGAACATCAGCGGTGATGTCATACGCACCCTTGGGATGACCAACCTCACTCACTGGACGGATTTAAGGACTCAATTGATATTCAACTACAAGCCACAAGTGCCCAACCACCAACTACTGGAGGAATTCAGGAATACACAATTTCGCGGGAACATTCGTCAATTTTTAGAAGAAGCTGAAAGACGACGACAAACATTAACAAGTAAGTTGGAACTTGAAAACAATGGTTCAGAAACTACATTATTCAATCGACTAATTGAAGACAGCATTCAAAATCTAACACAAAAGTTGCCAAATCATATTTATCTCAGGATAATTAATTGTAATATTACAAATTTAAGATCACTCATAAACATATTGCAAGAAAAAGGTCTTTACGAAACACCAATTCTAATTAATGATATAGCTAAATCAACACCAAATCTAAATAAAACACAAAACCATTTGCAAAATAGACCAATAAATAATCAAACCAAACCTATTACACCTTTTCAACCATCTTTCAACACTACTTACCAACCCTATTACCGACCACTTACTTACATACCACCTCCTATGCCCAGGATTAACCCTAATTCATACCCCATGTATCAACCAGTTCATGCTCCTATACTACCTAACACAATTGCCATGCAACCACCCAGACCAAGACCACCATTCCACCGACAAAACGTATTTGACCAGAACCGTTTCGGACCTAACTATGCAGGCTTACTAAACAATTATCCTCCAGGAGGAAATTTGACAACTAGCAACCCTGTTAAAAGACAAAGACCATCTGACAGTGGACAATCAAAAATGAGCATTGAAGAAATGAGATATCAAGAAGAAGTACCCGGTCAATCTGAGTCCCCGTACCCCTACAACTACTATTTCCCTTACTACCCAGACTACTCACAATATCAAACTTATCCTTATCAATTATGCGACACTCCTGAATCAGTTCAGTATCCTCCTGAACAAGAACAATATAATCCAATCCAGATAGAAGAAAAGGAAACCGAATTGAATGACAACGAATCAGATGACATTGAACAAGCCGAAAATTTTCGTCTATCAGCCCCGGATCAAGCCAATACATTGTAATTAAACACAACGATAAAAATTTAAAATGCCTAATAGACACTGGTTCCACAATAAACATGTTAACCAGAAATATATTCGAAACACCTGTCCAAAAAACCAATCACCTGATCCATACCAGCAACGGCCCATTAATTATAAACAAAATTACTAACTTACCACCAAACAACTACTTTCCTATTGCTCAAGAATTCCTAATTCACAAATTCTCAGATCATTATGATATGCTTATCGGACGCAAATTATTGACTAAAGCTAAAGCAGTAATTAATTACAAAAAAGGAACAGCTAACTTATTTGATAAAGAATATAAATTGACTAATACTGAATACACCATAGAACAAAATCACATTCAAATAGAGCCTTCATTTCAACAAGACCCTATATTTCTGGAATCTTCCACACTCCAAGATAACTTATTCCGACAAGACCATTTGAACACAGAAGCAAAGAATAAATTAACTGATTTATTAACAAAATTCCAAGACATCCAATACCACGAAGGTGACAAACTTACATTTACCAACCAAGAAAAACATACTATCAACACCACACACAATATTCCAATTTACTCAAAATTATACAGCTATCCCCAAACTTATGAAAAAGAAGTAGAATATCAAATCCAAGACATGCTAAAAAAAGGGATCATAAAAGAAAGCAATTCTCCATATTCTAGCCCCATCTGGGTTGTACCAAAAAAATTAGACGCTTCCGGACAGAAAAAATTTCGCACTGTAATCGACTACAGAAAATTAAATAAATAAATTAAAAAAATAACTATAAATGACCGATATCCTATACCTAATATGGATGAAATATTAGGGAAATTAGGTAAATGCAACTACTTCACAACAATAGATCTCGCAAAAGGCTTCCACCAAATAGAAATGGATACAGAATCTATACCAAAAACCGCTTTTTCAACCAAACATGGTCATTACGAATATACGCGAATGCCTTTTGGGCTTAAAAATGCCCCCGCTACATTTCAACGATGTATGAATAACCTGCTTCGTCCACTCCTTAATAAAAATTGTTTAGTATACCTGGTCTTTTCAACCTCTTTAGAGGAACATTTACAATCCCTACAAGCAGTTTTCGAAAAATTATCACAAGCAAACCTAAAACTACAGTTGGATAAATGCGTATTTTTAAAACAAGAAACGACCTTTTTAGGACATGTCATTACTAAGGACGGAATTAAACCAAACCCCAAAAAGATCGAAGCTATACGAAAATACCCACAACCAAAAAACCCAAAGAGATCAAAGCATTCTTAGGACTAACAGGCTACTATAGAAAATTCATTCCCAACTTCTCTGATATCGCTAAACCCCTAACAAAATGTCTGAAAAAAGGAGCCAAAATAGATACTAACCAAAACGATTACATAGAAGCATTCCAAAAGTTAAAAGTACTAATTTTCGAAGACCCAATTTTAAAAATACCAAACTTTGAAAGAAAATTTACACTAACGACCGACGCAAGTAACGTAGCTTTAGGAGCTGTTCTTTCACAAGATGGGCACCCTGTTAGTTACATCAGTAGAACTTTAAACGAACACGAAATTAATTACAGTGCCATAGAAAAAGAATTGTTAGCCATAGTTTGGGCCACTAAATCCTTCCGACATTACCTATTAGGACGGCATTTCGAAGTAGCATCCATTGTGCTAGTTACATAAATTGAAAGAACCTAATGCTAAATTAACAAGATGGAAAATTCGACTTTCGGAATATGATTTTGATATAAAATATATTAAAGGGAAGGAAAATCATGTCGCGGACGCACTATCTAGAGTAACAAAAGAAGAAACATTTTCAAATGAATCTACACAACATAGCGCAGAACAAGACAATAGCAACTTAATAGGACTGTCAGAGAGACCCATCAATTATCTCAAACGACAAGTTATATTTTTCAAGGGTCCAAACAAAATAGAATGTGAAACTTATTTCAAAAAACAAATTATACACATCTCTTACAAAGATATGACTCCAGAAATAGCCAAACAATACTTACACGACCATTTTTGCTCTAAAACTAGTGTCCTATACATAGATAGTGACGCTGATTTCGAAATAATTCAAAGCGCTTATCAAGAAAGTATGAATCCAAAATACACTAAAATCTTCTGAAGTCTTATTTTACTAAAAAACATTCCCACTTATGCACAGTTTAAAGAATTGGTTTTAACTACACACGAAAAGCTCTTGCACCCAGGAATTCAGAAAACTACCAAACTTTTCGGCGAAACCTATTACTATCCCAATAGCCAACTCCTTATTCAGAATATAATTAACGAATGTCAAATTTGTAACCTGGCAAAAACAGAACATCGCGATACAAAAATGCCAATGAAAATCACGCCCAAACCCGAACATTGCCGCGATAAATTTGTAGTAGACATCTATTCTTCTGAAGGCAATCATTATTTGAGCTGCATAGACATCTATTCTAAGTTCGCCACCCTTGAACAGATAAAAGCAAAAGATTGGATAGAGTGTAAAAATGCTCTTATGCGCATATTTAATCAATTGGGAAAACCCAGAACCCTAAAAGCAGATAGAGATGGCGCATTCTCCAGTTTAGCTCTTAAAAGATGGCTAGAGACCTTATGCGCATATTTAATCAATTGGGAAAACCCAGAATCCTAAAAGCAGATAGAGATGGCGCATTCTCCTGTTTAGCTCTTAAAAGATGGCTAGAGACCGAAGATATAGAATTACAACTGAATACTGGTGTTGCAGACATAGAAAGATTTCACAAAACAATAAATGAAAAAATCCGTATAATAAAAACCTCAGACGACAATGAAGCCAAATTAAGCAAAATAGAGACAATACTTTTTATTTACAACCACAAAACCAAACATGATACTACTGGACAAACTCCTGCTCACATATTCCTTTACGCTGGACAACCGACCCTAAATACACAACAAAACAAGGAACAAGTAATTAATGAAATAAACAAAAACAGAACCGAATACGAAGTGGACTCTAGATACAGAAAAGGGCCATTACAAAATGGTAAATTAGAAAATCCATATAAACTAACAAACAATGTGGAACAAACAGATGATGATCATTACAAAATTACTACCAGAAACAGAGAAACACGTTATTACAAATCCCAATTCAAAAAAAAGAAAAAAATTAATCAAATTTCTACTCTACAGGCCCCTGGTTCATCTTAATTATCCTCTTTACTTGCGCAAAACTATGTCAAACTCAACAAATCCAAATCAACAATATAGATACGGATCACGGATACCTCCTATTCTCTGATAAACCGATACAAATTCCATCCCAATACGAACATCATTGTCTTCAAATAAATCTTTCTGATATAGACAGCCTAACCAATTATTTTAATACTAAAATGACTAACTATACCAACATCCCACAAATAAAACTTTTACATAATAAAATCTTAAGAGAACTTAATGGTATAACTTACACCAAACAAATAGACAGAAAAGAGGACTAATTAACATAGTAGGATCCGCTTTTAAATACTTATTTGGAACATTAGACAATAACGATCGAACAAATATTCAAAATCAACTAGAGTCAGTAACAACGAATTCAATTAGTATCCATGAAATGAGCGAAGTAATTGAGTTGATCAATAGTAACATGCAAAAGATTAAAAACTTTGAAGACGAATACAATACTAGAGAACAGCTATTATATGAGATGATGCAATTCACCGAATACATAGAAGACATTGCAATGGCAATGCAACTTTCCCGACTAGGCCTATTCAATCCAAAATTACTTAATTACGACAAACTTGACAACGTAGACAGTAAAAATATATTACAAACAAAAACGTCAACCTGGATTAACACTAACCAAATACTTATTATCGCACACGTCCCTATTAAACAAAAAACTGTTCATACTATTAATATAATACCCTACCCAGACAGTAATGGTTTTCAACTTGATCACTTAGAAAAGGACACTTATTTTGAAGAACAAGATAAAATTTACAATCGAAATTATAAAGAAATAAATAACGAATGTATTAAGAATATTATAAAAAGAACCAGCCCAATATGTAATTTTGTCCCTACTACGGTCAACCAAATAATTAAATACATAAAACCGAACAACATCCTCACTTGGAATGTAAACGATACTATTATAGAACAAAATTGTCAAGAAATAAACAAAAATATAACAATTAACGGCAACAAAATTATAACGATAAAACAATGTAAAATAAAAATTGGAAAAATAACGTTAAGTGAAAATAATTTGAATCCTGAAATAAATCTTACCCCATTGTATACACCCTTAGAACTAATAAAAATAAAACCAATAGAACATAAAGACATTGTAAAATTAATATCAAAAAATAATATCACAGTCTGTGTAATTGTAATAATCATAAGCCTTATAATTTGTATTGTACTCACCTACTTAAAATTCAACTCTAAACCAGAGCTACAAGAGCCAAATCCAACTCCATTACCAAGATTGTATTCAACAAATTCAGTAGAAGCATAAGCTTCTTTTTTAAGGAGAGGGAAGTAGCATATTATGCTTCACATATTATGCTCACATCAACAGACCCCCAGACCATACAAATAAGCTTGCGTAGGCAAAACATGTAAACAGATCGAAATATGAAGCGCGCGCAAGATTGTTATACAATAATTCAATGAACTCTGTGAGCACTAAATGCTGACATTACATTTCTTGCGCCCGCTTAGAAACCAAGTAAACTCTGTACAGTCAGTCTTAAGTTGGCATTCAAAAAATAAAGACGTGAAACGGATTCGTTGCGTTTAGTTTTTGTTAATAATTCCAGCGTTGATCTTAGTCGCAAGACAGATCATTAATTCGACTCGAAACGTGTAAAACGTGTAAATAAGTAAGTATATATTCTGGCTCAGGACCAACAGCCGAGTCGATATAGCCATGTCCGTCTGTCCGTCTGTCTGTCCGTGTGAAAATCTAGATCTCAGCTATTATAAGAGCTAGGATTACCAAATTTGGGGACAAAATGTGTTATTATTGCACGCTGATCAAGTTTATTTTGGATTTTGGCCACGCCCCCTTCCGCCCCTGTAAATCGAAAAAAGTTGATTACACTAACTATAAGTTATGTGGTCGAAGATGCCTCCTTCTGCCTGTTACGCACATTTCGACAAACACAATAGACCATGTGTTTTTTCAAATATCAAGAAATAAGAAAATTATAAAGAAAATAAATGAATAGAAATGAGAATCAATAGTATAAAAATTTAAATTAAAGGCCAGTTAAACTAATTCTTTGTTTTCTTCCTATTTCATTCATTTTTTGTTATTAATGTTAATGATACTTCGGTTTTTATTTCCTTCTGCATGATTGTTAAATGCTAATGTGTAACTGTTTTTTTTTTATATTACAAATACGGCAGGAAAATAAAATCTTCGAAAGATACCATCCACCGTTCGTAGATGGTATGCATGATTCATAACTCTCCAAGTAGAGTTACGCCTGCGTACTAAACAAAAACCTCCGTATGCTCTCCAGTCCTTGCTTCGCTCACTGGTACTTCCAATCAAGGTATTACTTCGCTGAGCAGGATGTGGTGCCCGATCGCAATCCCTCTCTTGGTGCGTTGCTGCGTAACACTCCTTCGTTAACTCTTTAGTCGCCTTTTACGACAAGCCGAGCCCGCTGGGGTGGTATTCTTGGTCCGCCACACCACGAGAGTGCTCCTTTATACAACGGGTCTGCTGACCGTCTCATCGATGCGAACACGTTTAATAATTCCAGTGATAATGCCATGAGCCCTCTCCCACACGGTTTTGTCCGCCAGCATATTGCGCATTAGACCTCTCGGGCTGAGCGGAGTTCCAGCAAGAGTCTTCAGCATTTCCCTCTCTGTACGAAACCTAGTACAGTGCGGTAGGATATGTTCCGCTGTTTCGGCTGCGTCGCTGCAGAACAGGCACAGGGCTGAGTCCATATGGCGAAACTTGAAGAGGTAACCCCGAAAGCAACCATGGTCGGTAATGAACTGGGTCAAGTGATAGTCCAGCACTTTGTGATCACACCCTGCCCACTCGGATAAATCTGGAATCAGCTGGTAGGTCCATCTCCCTTGTTGTGAGTATTGCCACCTAGTCTGCCACACTCCATATAGCCAGTCGCTGATCTCTTCCCCGGTAACACCTTCTTGAGTCAGGTATTGGGCTTCTATCTCAAGATCGATCGGGGAGATGCCCCCAAGAACATGAGCTGCATCTTCCGATATTGTCCTAAATCCTCTTATCAGTCTAAGAGCCAGGGTCCGTGATACTGCACGCGCGTTATCCAGGTAGGTCACTTTATTCGTGACACTCCTCCAGATGGGGGCAGCGTATAGAAGCGATGATTTCGCGACTGCCACTAGCAGCCTCCTGGCCGGCATCCTGGGGCCACCTATATTTGGCATGAGTCTTGGCAGTGCTGCTGCTGTCATCGCTGCACTCCTACTGGCGTATCTCGCATGCTCCTTGAATGACAGTCTATGGTCAATAAGAACACCCAGATACTTCAGGGATCCAGCAGACTCTATTTGAGCGTCTTTGACTGTGACTCGTATACTCTCGATGGCCTTTCTGCTGCTCAACAACACTGCTTCGGACTTGTGCGCAGCGATGCTTAGACCGGCAATCTCCAGCCAGCTAATAGCTGAGCTAATCGCTGCATTGCTCTTGTCCTGTAGCTCCGGGATAGTTTTGGCAACCGCTGCTACTGCCACGTCGTCAGCAAAGCAGAGTAGCTCCACTCTACTGGGCTTGCTGATGGACAATATCCCGTCGTACATTATATTCCACAGGATTGCTCCAAGTACCGACCCTTGTGGGACACCTGCGGTGACGTGGTGTTTTCTTGGCCCGGCTTCAGAATCGTACCAAAGTATACGGTCCCTGAAGTAGCTGCCAATGATGATCCTGAGATAACGAGGAATACTTATGTTGCGCATGGCCCCGAGGATGTTTGGCCGTCTCGCCGTATTGAATGCATTTTTCACGTCTAGCGGGATGATGGCGCAGTACTCCTTGCTGCCACCTAGCCATCTGTTACCATCGAGGGCGGACTTGGCCAGATTACTTATGGCAGTGAGAGCGTCGAGAGTGCTTTTTCCTTTCCGGAAGCAATACTGGTGTCTTTGTAAGCCATCGGGGCTCTCAGTGATCAGCTCAATTCGGGTGTATAGGATGCGTTCAAAGAGCTTTCCCACAATATCCAGCAGACATAGTGGGCGGAAACTGCCTGCAGCATTAGTTGTAGCCTTACCTTTCGGCAACAATACCAGCCTCATGTTCTTCCAGCGAGATGGGAAGACACCATCTATCGGACACTGTTGAAAGGTGTCCCTGAAGATTTCAGGCTTAGCATTTGCGGCAGCCATAACTACGACGCCTGGGATGCCATCGAGACCTGGGCCTTTGTTGGGCTTAATTCTCTTTGCCGCATCGATGAACTCACATGCAGTGACACACGGAAAGTCAGGGACAGGGATTTCTTGTGCGGGTTGCCATAGAGTATCCTGATCTGGGAACAGCTCCTCCACGATGCTTGATAATAGAGCCGGGTCCTGTGGAAAGCCTCCTTCAGCGGCTTTCAGTTTATTACAAACCATTTTGTAGGCGGGACCCCACGGATCATCGTCTACGCTCGCCAGCAGCTCTTTAAAAGAATTCTGAGTGATGAGAGTGTCCTCTAGCTCGTTGCGCCTGTCTCCTTGCCCTGAAGCATTCCGAGCGTAGCTGGTTGAGGGAGCCGTTCCACCAGTATACCGGAGGTTTGCGTTTACTTGTTTGCTTCTTACGCGGCATCGCTGCATCAAATGCAGCTTTCAGCATCTTCATGAGCGCCGCCACCATGGTTTTCGCATGTCCATTTATAAGCTCCATTTGTTCGATGTTGAAAGCCAGCATGTCCTTGTCAAGTTTTTTGATGTCCCATGCTTGCCCAAGAGTACTCCTTGCCTGTCGTTGGGTGATGCACGACGTGCGGGCGCTGAATGTAATTAGGGCATGATCGCTGAGCGTTACGTCCTCCTGAACCGTTCATTTAGCAGTGGGGGCTAGTCTTCTGTTGACAAAGGTGACATCGATGAATGATGTACCTCTGTCGTTATTAAACGTCGGCATGCCGCCTTCATTCAATAGCACCAGATCCAGCTGGTTCATGGCATCAATAACGGCCCGTCCTCTGAGATTGGATATCCGGCTTCCCCATTCTATTGCCCAGGCGTTGAAGTCACCTGCAATGACTACAGGCTTGCGCCCTCTATCGTGGTAAACTAAAGTATTTAACAGTTCCTCGAAGAGGTCCGGACTGTCACTAGGCGGGCCGTAGCAGCTATACAGGTGAATACCCTTAACTTTAGCGTACGCAATGCCACGCATAGGCACGCTTTCCTCTTCCTCTATGTAGAGGTTTCTGCAGCATATGACTGCCGCCTTACGTGTAGAGTCGAAGAGCACTCCTGAGTTTCCCGCACCAGGGGCGTACGGTTCGCTCAGGAGCGTGACGTCAGCATTGCGCTCTCTCGCTGTCTGGGACAGGAGGCTCTGTGCAGCTGCGCAGTGGTTAACATTTAGCTAGAAGATGTTAATCATCAGCACGGCGACTCAGGACTCCTTTTTTTGTGCTCGCTTTGAAGGTAGGGCATGCATAACTACCTGTCGGGTGATTTCTGTCTACATCGCTGTTGCAGATCAGGCATTTCGGCGGATTATCACAGCCCTTCGCTTTGTGCCCACGTTCGCCGCACCGAAGACAGCAGTCCGAGCGGTCAGGCTCCTTACAGTTGATGGCCCTGTGACCGTAACCCAGGCACTTATAGCATCTTGTGGGGCGTGTGTCTTGAATGATGCGACAGCGAGACCAGCCAACGGTTACCGAGCCCTTTTTTAGGACGCCTATTGCGTTGTTAACGCTAAGCGTAACCGTCGCCACTTGGGTCCCATC
The DNA here is from genome assembly GCA_018904095.1 of Zaprionus ghesquierei. NCBI lineage: Eukaryota > Metazoa > Arthropoda > Insecta > Diptera > Drosophilidae > Zaprionus > Zaprionus ghesquierei. Next base: position 130,928 of record JAEIGP010000247.1, on the reverse strand, counting down.
TCGCATTTTGCGCATCCCCCGCACATCTTCTGGCTTCAGCTGAATCCCTTCGAATTGTGAGGCCATGCAGTTGTAGAGCTCCGTTGCTGTCGTTGCCTCATCCATGCCGCTGCAGGTTAGCGCCATTCTCTGCGCGCCCGTGAGGACCGCAGCCATTTCCCTGAGGGATTCTTCGATCGCTCCTTTATATTTGGCACCGCGATGGTGAGAGGTTGATGATTAGTCTGTCCGTGAATTTTGCGCCGTTTCCCTTGCTAGATATAGGTCAACTCCACAAGATTTATATAGAAACAGATTCAGAGTTATGGTCAAGTAAAAAAAAACAACGATTGTTTGATTTTTACTTGAACACTTTATTTACTTCCAAAGTAACTAAGGAAGAACCGGAGCCGTTAGATTATCACTTGGTCGGATAATAGGGTTTCAAAGTCGAAACGAGGCTTTGGCGAAACTATCTCGATTGATAGTATACTCAGAACTGAACGCTTGTAAGGGGACGTCTTCGCGTTTATAAAGGCAAGCTTAAGAGCGAAGTGTGTTAAAGAGAGTTTTAGCTATGAGTTTTGGTTCTCTCGTGCAGAGAGGGGCTCTCTTAAAATAGGAGGTAATTTGAGAATCCTGAGACAAGTGCGTGAGCGGTGACTCGGGCAATAAGGTTTTATTATTTCAGTTGGCTTTATTATTTCAGTTGGTTCCCGTTTTTGGATTTGGGGGAGATTTGTTTATCGTTAAGATATCCGAATTGGGGGAGAATTGTTTATCGTTAAGATTTCAGAATTGGGGACAATTGTTTAGTTTATGATCTGTGGGAACAGTACTTTTGAAGTGTGGGGTGACTTGAAACATGACACTAGGCATGTGCGTTAATGGCCAAAGTTAATCGAAGGGCTCTTGTTCTTTGATTACAATTTGCGCTTAAGATTTAATGTGTTTAGTACTTAAATTTTAATATGTGTACGTGAGTTTTACAATAATTCTCTTTGTTATATTCTAATGTACAATTATAATATATGTGGTTGGGGTGTGGGTGTTGAATGGATATGTTACTTCCCCATCCTTAAGAAAAAAGCCTGTCCTCAGGCGTGAATTGTGGGATATAATACGGGAGAATTTACAATAGGTAAATTATTTTCTGTTTCGGGATTTATGATATTTTCGTTTTCTGATGTTTGTTTTTTGAATTTTACAATCAATTTTTGGGGTATAGTTTTGTATTTATAAATGAAGTACAATATTAAGAGTGTGACTATTATGGTTAATGCTGTAAGTGTTATTATTTGAAAGGTATTATTCGATTGGGTGTGTTGTTCAATTATTTCTTTTGCTTGAATATATTCGAGCGGTTCGAGTTTTGTTACATTATTGTTTACATAGACGGTTTGGGTATAATCTAACATCGTGTTGGTGATAAGTATTTCTTCTAATTGAACAGAACAATTGAATGCTTTTATCATATTATTGCCTTCTATTATAATTTCCCTATTAATACAATTTTGATTTAGAATGGTCTTTGGAAGGTTCCAAGTTGTGATTATATTAGGTTCAACATATTTTATTTCGAATTCAGAATGTGTTTTGCTGTTTACATTGAGTTGTGACCTGATTTAGTATACCTGCGATACATTTATTTATGACTAAGCTTTGAGAGTTTGCTGTGTATGTTTGATTATTATGTGAAAAGTATTTGTCGTGTATTGTTTCGGTTAATATGTTATCTTTTTCGTCGGGGTATGGTACTATTTCAAATACTGGTTTTTTAATTATTTCTCTTGGAATTTGGGATATTATCAGAATCTCGTTAGTGTCAGCTTTAAGCCAAGTAGATGTTTTAATGTTAAGAAGTTTTTCAGAATTTACGTGGGTTAATGAATCATGTTTCAGAAGTTTAGGGTTAAAGATACCTAGGCGTGTCAGTTGCATACCAAGTTCTATGTCTTCTACGTATTCGGTGAATTGTTGTAAATTGAAAATTATTAAAGCTATCATTTGATCTCCGTCAAAAATATTATTTAAATGGTTGGTTAGTTCAATTCCTTCATTTATGGCTTCTATTACGTGGTTAAGCTCACTGATTTGTACATTATTTTTAGAAATGTCACCTATTTGTTGTTGTAATTCTTCCTTGTCTTCTTGATCTAACGTACCAAATAAGTATTTGTAAATGGATCCCATAAAATTAACAAGACCGCGTTTACTGCGTTTTGCGATTCTTATACCATTCATTTCTCTATGGAGTTTTTCTAATAGGTACTGAATTTGTGGTAAATTTTCAAATGATTGGGCTTGTTTGATAAGTTCTTTGTAAGTGTTTTCGGTTTTGGTTAAATTAATAGATAGGTAATGATATTCGTAGTTAATAGGCAAATCAATCGATCCAGTTTGAAAAATAAGGTAACCGTTTTTGGCATGGATGGGGGTTACTTCTAGGTTCTGTGTATTAACTGTCGATAGGAGGCATATCATGAATATTATGTTCGGGAGAATGCCTGGAATTATCGGTATTATATTTACTTTTATTAATTTTCTTTTTCTTTTTAAACTTAGATTTATAATGTATGATTTTTCTACCTCTATTTGTTTCTTCATAATGTTTATCATCTATTTGTCTTATGTTACCTGTCTTTTTGAATGGGGTAGTCGTTTTTGATCTAACTAGAGGGGATTCTTTGAAGTTGGTGTCTATACCGAAGTCTTGTCTATTTTCATTTAGTTTGTCGATTTTGTTTATCTTATTTTGTTGTGTATTATATGCAGGGGCTCCTGCAAAAATGAAGATTTCTGCTGGTGTTCGACCAGTTGTGTTGTGTTTTGTTTTGTGGTTGTATACGTAAAGTATTTTCTCAAATTTGGTGAATTGGTTTTCGGGTTCGTTTTCGCTTGTTATTATTCTTAGTTTTTCATTGACAGTTTTATGAAATCTCTCAACATCAGAAATTCCATTTTTACTGGTTGTTATGTTTAGGTCTACTCCTTCTGATTCTAACCAGAGTTTAAGTGCGGTGCACATGAAAGCGGAGTCTTTGTCGGCTTTTATTTCTAAAGGCTTACCCATGTCGTTGAATATGCGCAAAATAGCTCTTTTGGCTTCGAGCCAATCTCGACTGTTTACTTCTATCAAGGAGGCGTATTTAGAATAAATGTCAATACATGATAGGAATTGTTTATTATTTATTAAGTAGAAATCCATGACATACTTGTCTCTGGGGTTAAAAGTTTCGGGGGTTGTTTCGAAGGCTAACTTTGTATTTCTATGTTCGGTTTTAGCGATGTTACAGATCTCGCATTCATTTATAATGTTTTGAATGAGTTTTTGGTAATCGGGGTAATAATAAAGTTCTTTGAACTGAAGTGTAAGTTTTTCTATGCCAGGGTGTAATAATTCTTTATGTGTTTTGAGAATGATTTCCTTGAATTGGGCGTATGTTTGAATATCTATTAGTTTAACACTAGTCTTCATAACTTTAGTAAAATTGTCGGGACTTATGATTTGGGTATACGCATTCTGAAAGACTTGAAAGTCAATTTCGTTAGGGAAGTAAATGACACTTTTTTTAGTGCAGAGGTATTCTTTGATTAGGTCTTTAGCAAGGGTATCTGTCATTTCTTTATAACTAATTTTTATTCTGGTTCTATGAAAGTATTTTATTATTTGGACTTCGTCATGATCGTCTCTTATGAATTCTAATTGTCTTGTGTAATAGTTAAGGGGTCTTTCGGTTATTGGAATATAACTCTGATTGTCTTCTTGTGCGCTATGCACTGTCGCTGCTGTAACAAGGGAAACTGTGTCGTCTTCTCCTAGAAAGTTTTCTTGAATTTGAATTCTGGATAGGGCGTCGGCCACATGATTTTCTTTACCAGGTAGGTATTGGATATTATAGTCATATTCGTTCAATTTTATTTTCCATCTCTGTAACTTCATATTAGGATCTTTTATGTTGCTTAGCCATACGAGTGGTCTGTGATCACTTAATATGTCGAATTTTCTTCCGAATAGGTAAGACCTAAAGTATTTTGTTGCCCATACTATGGCTAATAGTTCCTTTTCTATTGCCGAATAGTTGAGCTCATGCTCGTTTAGAGTTCTGCTCGCATAGCAAATGGGTTTATGCTCTTGGGATAATACGGCCCCTATGGCTATATTACTTGCATCTGTTGTAGGTGAAAATTTCTGTTCAAAGTTAGGGTATATTAGAATCGGATCGGACGTGATGAGTACCTTTAGTTTTTCAAAGGCGGATATGTAATCGTCATCCTTTGTATTAATAATTGCTCCTTTTTTTAGTTTGAGTGTCATGGGTTTTGCTATTTTTGCAAAATTCGGAATGAACTTACGGTAGAATCCGCAGAGTCCGAGAAAAGATTTTATTCCCTTTGTGGTTTTAGGAATGGGGAAATTGACAATTGCATTTATTTTATTGGGGTTTGGTTTTATACCATCTGTTGTGATGATGTGACCGAGAAATTCTGTTTCTTTCTTCAGAAATTCACATTTGTCAAGTTGTAATTTTAAATTGGCTGATCGTAGCTTTTCAAATACCTTTTTTAGTGACATTATGTGTTCTTCTAACGAAGTAGAATAAATAATAATATCATCTAAATAAACTAAACAATCTTTATAGATTAAATCTTCTAGAAGGTTGTTCATGCAACGTTGGAATGTTGCTGGTGCATTTTTCAGACCAAAGGGCATACGAGTATATTCGTAATGTCCATGTTTTGTTGAAAATGCTGTTTTAGGTATTGACTGTGGGTCCATTTGGATTTGATGGAAACCTTTAGCTAGATCGATGGTTGTGAAATATTGACAACGTCCAAGCTTGTCTAATATTTCATCCATTATTGGAATGGGAAATTTGTCGTCAATGGTTATTTCATTGAGACTGCGATAGTCTATGACTAATCGAAATTTTGGTTTGCCCGAAGCGTCGCTTTTCTTTGGGACAATCCAAATGGGGGAACAATATGGAGACTTAGATTTCCTGATTATTTTTTGTTCTATCATTTCGTTTATTTGTTTATTAACCTCTTGGTCAAATGCTTGGGGATATTTGTACGGTTTTTTATAAATAGGGTCTTCGTGTTTTGTTTGAATAGAATGCTTAATCGTACTCGTGAAAGTCAAATTTTCACCTTCCTTGTACTGAATATCACCGTATTCGAGCAAAACATGCGAAAGTTGTTCCCTTTCTTCTGTATTTAGATGTTCTAATCTGAATACATTGGATTCTTTTAACTCGTCATCTATTGCGTAGTTAGAAGATATTTCTAGAAGGGTTTTTTCTAGGTAAGGGGTAATAAGAGGGGTTTCCTCAGATTCAGAAGACTTGGGACACTCATAGGTGGTCTTGGACTCTTCTTGTTCAGATGACTTGGGGCACTCATTGGTAACCTTGGACTCATCTGGTTTTAAGTGGGGTTTCCGCTTAATTTTCAGGAGAGTTTTCTCCTTTTTTGGAGTATTTAGAGGGGCTTCCTCTGGGTTAGATGACTTGGGGCACTCATTGGTAACCTTGGACTCATCTGGTTTTGAGTGGGGTTTCCGCTTAATTTTCAGGAGGGTTTTCTCCTTTTTTGGGGTATTTAGAGGGGCTTCCTCTGGGTTAGATGACTTGGGGCACTCATTGGTAACCTTGGACTCATCTGTTTGAATGTGGTCGTACCACATTTTGAATGGATAGCCGTTTATAGTGACTGTTTGTGTTGAATAGTTAATTTGGGTATTGGTTGACTCTAAGTAATTTCTGCCTAATAGTAAGTCATATTTTTCTGAGAAATTATGAATATAGAAGGTTTGCTTAGTAGGACAAAGGTTGCTTGGATGCAACGAAACGCTTTGAGTTAACGTTATAGTACCATTTATAGTGTGGACTTTTATTTTGGAAGGTTTTGCGGGGAAATTAAAGAAATTTTGTTTCATGATGTTAATGGAAGAACCAGTGTCTACGAGGCATTTAAGAGTTATGTTATTTATTTTAATTTTTAGGAATGGGTTTCCTCCTCTTCCGAATCGCTTTCCGATTCCGAGGCTGGTTGATGAAAATTTTCGCCTGTGTCCATTTTGTATTGGCCACTAGTACTATCTCTTTGCCGTTTGACAGGGGGGTTCGGTGCATTAACACTTTGTTGTTGATGGTTCATAGAATTTTGGGCTCTGCCTTGGCTTAATTTTTGTTTGAATTCGCTCATGACTTGCTGACTTGATTCAGCAGGCTTTGAACTATTATTTGGATTTGAGTTGTTTGAGTTATGCATTGCATTGCTTGCGAAATTTTGATATTTCCCTTTATTCTTTGAGGTTTGATGTGAATTAGTGTTAGAGTTGGAACTATTTTGAGGCTTTGTTCGGTCGTTGAAAACTATGTCGTACACACCTTCTGATTGTGCTACTTGTTTTAGTTTGGATACGGTCGTTATGTCATGTCTAGCAAGAGTCATAAATAACCTATCGGACAACTTCCTCATTATTACATCTTTAACTGTATTGTTTAATGCATTTGTGTATAATATGGTATTATTATGATTATTTTCTAACACGAGTTTGTTTGATATTGTGAAAGATTTAGATTCTATATCTTCAACGAACTTACGAATACTTCCAGTGAAATGTGTGTTATATAGTTGGCGAAGCAGCTCCTCACAGGGTGTTTGCGTCTTGTATTCGTTGATGAGGGCGTTCATCAATTCCGGCCATGTTGTAGCTCCAGATAATTGTGACACTCTTTGGGCGTCTCCCGCAATCTGCATTTCAATTGCGCTGAAGAATACATGCTTTTGCCTGGCATCGGTGGATGGGTATAGTTGAAGAATAAAGTTGATCCTTCTGATGAAAGAGCTGAGTTCTTGGGTGTTACCGCTGAACGAAGGCACTTGCCTAATTTGGCTTAGGGCTTGGTTGAGATGAGACTCCGACAACAATTGGATTGGTTCGGTTGCCATGGTTGGTTTTGTTTTAAATGTTGCAGAGTTTTTGTTTGTTTTTACACTTTTATTTTCCGTATGCAGTGGGTTAACTCTTGTATGTTAACCACCGACTACACGTAGTTCTATGGCGGATAATGAAAGTCAATTGTATTACGATGCACGTTCACTTTAGCGCCGATTCGCGTGGTTCAATCTCGAAAGATACGCTTAGTCGTATAAGGATCTTTGTCACTTGATTGATATCGGTAAACGAGTCGCACAACTTACTCTCTTTATCCTACCGGCTGCGCCAGAAACAGATTCAGAGTTATGGTCAAGTAAAAAAAAACAACGATTGTTTGATTTTTTACTTGAACACTTTATTTACTTCCAAAGTAACTAAGGAAGAACCGGAGCCGTTAGATTATCACTTGGTCGGATAATAGGGTTTCAAAGTCGAAACGAGGCTTTGGCGAAACTATCTCGATTGATAGTATACTCAGAACTGAACGCTTGTAAGGGGACGTCTTCGCGTTTATAAAGGCAAGCTTAAGAGCGAAGTGTGTTAAAGAGAGTTTTAGCTATGAGTTTTGGTTCTCTCGTGCAGAGAGGGGCTCTCTTAAAATAGGAGGTAATTTGAGAATCCTGAGACAAGTGCGTGAGCGGTGACTCGGGCAATAAGGTTTTATTATTTCAGTTGGCTTTATTATTTCAGTTGGTTCCCGTTTTTGGATTTGGGGGAGATTTGTTTATCGTTAAGATATCCGAATTGGGGGGAGAATTGTTTATCGTTAAGATTTCAGAATTGGGGACAATTGTTTAGTTTATGATCTGTGGGAACAGTACTTTTGAAGTGTGGGGTGACTTGAAACATGACACTAGGCATGTGCGTTAATGGCCAAAGTTAATCGAAGGGCTCTTGTTCTTTGATTACAATTTGCGCTTAAGATTTAATGTGTTTAGTACTTAAATTTTAATATGTGTACGTGAGTTTTACAATAATTCTCTTTGTTATATTCTAATGTACAATTATAATATATGTGGTTGGGGTGTGGGTGTTGAATGGATATGTTACTATATATAAATAAAAATATATATTTATATAAAATTCAAATTAAATAGAGTTCTGGGCAGAAAAGCCGCAGAAACGCAAGAAAAAACTCTTCACTATCAAAAAACACGTCTTGCTATTTTCGTGGTAAATTCGCGTTCTAATGTGTAACTGTGGATGTATGTATGTATATGTATGGCATTATGTAATTTTTGGCATTACTATTTATATATGTTGCATTTTGTGTAAATTCTATGTGTTGAATGTAGGTTATAGATGTATATATGAAGATTATAGATGTAAATGTAGAATATAGATGTAAGGTTATATTTTTTATACCCTTCGACCATTGAAAATGGTCAAAAATGGTATACTAAGTTTGTGCAAAAGTATGTAACAGGCAGAAGGAGACATGGCAGACCCCATAAAGTATATATATTCTGGCTCAGGATCAACAGCCGAGTCGATTGCGCCATGTCCCTCTGTCCGTCTGTCTGTATGAACGTCGAGATCTCAGCTACTACAAAAGCTAGAGACACCAAATTTGACATGATGGTTCCTGTATACGATACGCAGATCAAGTGTATTTCAAATTTTGAGTGCCACGCCCACCGCCCACGCAAATCGATAATTTTTGAATATCAAGGAAAGTATTACAGTTACAGACACCAAGTTTGGCATGATGATTCCTGCAAATCATGCACAGATAAAATGTTTTCAAATTTGAGTTGCCACGCCCACCGCCCACGCAAATCGATAAGTTTTGAATATTAAGGAAAGTATTTAGGTTACAGATTTCTGCTTTAGAACACGTAAAGATGCTTATAAAACGTTTTTCAAAGTTCCGTTGCCCGCTCCAATGTAGCATATCATCATACAGCGTTTTAGCCTTTGTGTGTGTGTCTGTATGTGTGTGTGAGAGCGAGTTAGTACTAGTAAGTGCAACTACGAAGTTGGTCGAATGGTATCTTACGGTCGGGCGCGTTCGACTGTAGCTTTCCTTACTTCTTTTATTATTAAATGAATAAAATAATGATAATGTTTTGGTAAATAGGTATAGTTTTCCTTATGAGAAAAGGCGAAGGGTAACATTTAAATTAGGGATTTACCATATAGTGCCAAAGGTAAGTCATAGAGGGTGGGTACAGAGGCGGGCTACTATACCATCAGTGTAGCCTCACTTTCTTTAGGTATACTGCTATATTAGCATCATTCACCCATGAGCTCTCAGAATTTTGTCCTTTTTTTTAAATTTTATTTATGCATTAATTATAAATCTTGTTCATCTACGACATAGTCACGGGTCTATAAATTTAATTCAACGTGGCTTTCTGATTATGTAAGGACTTTATTATTTGGCCAAAGAACCCCCCAATACGATTCTAAGCTTGCCGCAACTAGGATCCCAATCGGCCAACAATTTAGCGAAGATCTCACCACTCAATCAACTACGAATGCTACATATAGAATTTGCCACGCAAAGTGTGGGGCCTAGCAAAAGCTACTAGGTACTTTTAATTAGAAGGCGAAATCTATTAAGCCTTTATTAATAACGAGTTTGTTTAATCGCAAGTTAGCGTCGGATGATAGACTGTTAACAATAACTTAAAACAAGTAAGAACGGCTACAGTCAAGTATTGACCATGGATTTTTCAAGGTTATGTAAAAAACAAGTAAGAACGGCTACAGTCAAGTGTTGACTGTATAGGACCATGGATTTTTTAAGGTTATGAAAAAAATCAGATTTAGAAAACTGTTATTGGTAAACGTGTTTTTTAAAGAAAAATAACAAACAACACATATAATTTTCAGTTAGACGCCAAGCAGTCCAAGCAGTTGGACAAAAACACTGCTTGGAAAAAACACTGCTTGCTTGCTTGCAGTGGGCGCAGTGCAAATCTATATGAAACGTTGAATAACTTTTATGTTCATTATCCGATCGGAACCAAATTGTCAGCGATCGTTTAGGTGGTGATAGTTATCATGCACACCAAAACTGAATTCTGTAGCTTTATTATTGCACTTGCTTTACGGTTTATCGATTTGCGGGGGCGGAAGTAAGCGTGTCCCAAATTTTAATAAAAATTTTACAGCGTATGATTCACATAAGGGTTGTCACCAAATATGGTGGCTGTAGCATTTTTAATTTCTGAGATATAGGCGTTCATACAGACGGAGAGACGGACAGACGGTCAGACGGACAAACGGACAGATGGACAGACAGCTTAATCGACTCAACTAGTGATCCTGAGCAAGAATATATATATACTTTATGGGGTCGCAGATGCCTCCTTCTGCCTGTTACGGACATTTCGACAAACACAATAGACCGTGTATTTTATTAAAATCCATGGTCTAATAATGAAGAGAAACCTCAATACTGAATCGAACTTTTTATTGAGGCTACCGAAATCACCAGATATTGATGAGTCGTTGTCTATTGACCAACAAATTAGTTTTCATTGTTGGAGTATTCAAGAAATCGGCTTAATATGAAATGTGATACTTTCAGCTCGGCCAAACATCACCCTATTATGCAGGTTTTGCTGAAAAGCTACATCGTGAAAAGTTTATAAATTAAAGAGTCATCGCCACTGTATGCCCCAAGCGGTCTGCTGTTATTTTAGTTAAAGCTAATTGAAACTACCCTTCATCAACTTCCCTGAGAAGCATATGGAAAACAAATAATTATGAATTACTAAAAATAAATAAAATAATAAACATAATAAAATGTTTTCTGAACATTTAAAAAACCGATTTGCCTTTAGCACGCAGTAGAGAGGACTTGCGTCAAGTAAATTCACCTGCAGGAGTACCTGAAGGAACTTGCAATCTTTGTTTAGAGCATCTGCTGACAACAGAAAACATAGTTAATACTGAATGTGGCCATTGATTTCACAATCAATGTATCGTGGCACCTCTAGGAAAATATCCAGAGAGTCCTGAGTGCAAAGCACCTGGTACAATGCAGGGCTTGCATTACTCAGCACATCAAAGCCAAGATACTCAACCGAAAATTAATTCACGATCCACCCAAGGTCGACAGCCTAGGGGAGGTGAAGGTCGAAATAGAAATATTCGCTATTAGCCGCGGATTTCCGATCCGCCTGCACATCATTTTAGAAAAATGGATTATGACAGAATTTTTAGTAGGCTCGAACATCTCAAATTTAACAACTTAAACCTATTATACGGCTTACATTCTCCTAATAGTTCTCGGCAACTTCCATCTCCGTGTGTGTCTCACATTAGTGCAGCTTCGGCAAGGCCGAGTAACACGCGCTCGAACACAATGTTGAGTCCAGAGAAAGTCACCCAGATCATTCAGGGTTGGGGAGTAAAATACGACGGAACAGTAAATGGTTCAGTTTAGCAGTTTTTATACAGAGTAAGAGCATTAACCATAGATAGTCTAAACTGTAATTTTGCTATTGTATGCTAAAACTTACATGTTTTCTTGACAAGTAAAGCAAGAGAATGGTATTGGGGATACCGTAAATTGAGCCCTGAGGTAGTTTGAAGATTTTTGTGCAGCTTTGAGAAATCAATATCAGGACCATTTAGACGATGATATCTTTATGGAAAAAATTCGAGTTCGAAAGCAGAAAGAGGGAGAGCCCTTTGACGCTTATGAGACTCTTATGACTTTGATGTTTTATGAGGACATTATGTCGATCGTTTCTCGATTAGACGAGTACAGACTTGTTTAGCAGCTGCAAAGGAATTTAATTCCAGAGCTAAGACAAATATTACTATACATCAACATTCATTCTGTTGCTCATCTGCGACAACTGGTCCAAAAACGTGAAAATCTGCTAGGAGATGCAGTTTTTAAGCAATCCAGCAAGATCAATACTCCACCGAGGGTGTGTAAAAGCGCCGTTGCCGCTGTGGAGACTGAAGCGTCATTACAGTCGGCCTCAGAGACTGAGTCTGTATCTGTAGAGGCTTTGCAACTTTCCAAACGATCTATGGTGTGCTGGAACAGTGATCAGTCAGGACATGCATGGGACATGTGCCTCGCAGAACGAAGAATCTTTTGCTATGGGTGCGGAGCATAAGATTTCTATAAACCTCAATGCCCAACATGCCTTAAGATTGCGGAAAACTGCAACAAGGGCTCATTCGTCGACGGCAGGCGAATGGCCCAATACTAGAATCCGCAAATGAACATCAGTCTGCAGAATAAAATTGCCCACGGCAGATGCATCCTCACATCGACTCTCGGACATTCCTTTACTACGCCAAATAATGTTACTAAACGGAACACTCTTCGTATGCGTAATTTCTAGCATAAGGTTAAATGCACGCGTAAACTGCTTGTTTCTTCGGTTGTAGACACCCAGACAGATGGTCATCTTTATGCTTCTATTACCTTTTTAGATCTAATAGAAATTGGCTTATTAGACAAAGGAGCCAATATAAGTTGTTTGGGTGCAGACTTGGTTTTAATTGGTTTTATTAGCACGGATGTAGCCTATAATGGGCTAACAAAACGTCTCAAATTTTATGTTATTCCATCAATAAACAAGCGTGTCATCTTAGGGATCGATTTTTTGGAGAATTGTTTAGTTAGCATCAGGTATAATATCTAGCATTGATACTTCTAAGTCAATGGCACATAGTACTGATACTAATCTGAAAAAATTTTCACTTTCTTCATCTCAAGAAAAGCGATTAGAGAGTGTAATTAATTTATTTCCTAATTATAAAAAACATGAATTAGGGAAACCATCCCTTTTAAGCCCAGATATTGACGTCAGTGACGCTAAGCCAATAAAACAGCGTTTTAATCCCGTTTCTCCCGCTGTAGAGAAACTTATCTACGTAGAGGTGCACAGAATGTTGTCAGAAGGCGTCATTGAGCCATGGATGAGTGGCTCTTCGATGAGGCTCGTTATTAAGCCAGGCAAGGTACGCATTTGTTTAGGAGCACGACGCATTGCCAAAAATAGATGGCATTTTTTCTCGGCTTTCCAAAGCCAATATTATAACCAAATTGGATCTGAAGGATACATTGGATGTGGCTAAAGCCATTACAGCTTTTACAGTGTCAAGGAGGCCACTATATCAATTTACAGTGATGCCGTTTGGTCTCTGAAATGCTCCACAGACCATGTGCCAGTTAGTCGATGAATTCACACCAAAACTGAATACTCAAGCTTCATTATTGCGCTTGCAATACGGTTTTTCGACTTGCGGGGGCGGAAGTAGGCGTGTCCCAAATTTTAATAAAAATTCTACAGTGTATGATTCGCATAAGTGTTGTCACCAAATTTGGTGGCTCCAGCTTTTTTAGTTTCTGAGATATAGGGGTTCATAAAGACGGACAGACAGACATGGCTTAATCGACTCGGCTAGTGATCCTGAGCAAGAATATATACACTTTATGGGGTCGCAGATGCCTCCTTCTACCTGTTACGCACATTTCGACAAACACAATAGACCAAGTATTTTTGTAAAATCCATGGTCTAAAAATAATGCAAAAGGAAATAAAAACAGAAGTAACATTAATATTAATAGCAAAAGATGAAAAAAATAGGAACAAAACACAGAATTAGTTTAACTGGCCTTTATTTTAAATTTTCATACTCTTGATTCTTAAACCCGCTACTCATAGATTAGTAGGGTATTATAACTTTGTTTAAACCGAAAATGTTTGTAACAGCCAGAGGGAGACATCTCCGACCCCATAAAGTATATATATTCTGGCTCAGTATAGACAGCCGAGTCGAAAAAGCCATGTCCGTCTGTCCGTCTGTCTGTCTGTCTCTCTATCTGTCTATCGGTCTGTCTGTCCGTCCGTCCGTCTGTGCGTCCGTCTGTCCGTCCGCCTGTCCGTCCGTGTGAAAATCTAGATCTCAGCTATTATAAGAGCTAGAACTACTAAATTTGGTGACAAAATGTGTTATTATTGCACGCTGATCAAGTTTATTTTGGATATTGACCACCCCCGCTTCCGCCCCCGTAAATTAAAAAAAATGATTACGAGCCAAATTGCTCATTTTCGGTTTATATTATAACTATAGCTAGCCCGATGATCTCTGACAATTTGGTAACAATCGAAAAAAAAAAACCCAAAAGTTATTATATTGAAATGGGTTAAGTTGTGGATTCCAAATCGAACAGTACTATTATGCATTTAGGGGTTTGAGTCCCGCCCGCATGAAACATAAAATGGGTGCAAACATTTTTTTATACCATTTGACCATTGAAAATGGTCAAAAATGATATACTAAGTTTGTGCAAAAGAAGGAGACAAGGCAGACCCCATAAAGTATATATATACTGGCTCAGGATGAAAAGCCGAGTCGATTGAGCCATGTAGATGTCAAGTGTTGACTGTATAAGACCATGGATTTCTAAAGATTATGAAAAAATTCAGATTCAGAAAACTGTGATTGAACAAGTTTTTCAAAGAAAAATATTAAACAACACATATTATTTTCAGTCAGACGCCAAGCAGTCCAAGCAGTTGGAAAAAAACACTGCTTGGAAAAAACACTGCTTGCTTGCTTGCAGTGGGCGCAGTGCAAATCTATATGAAACGTTGAATAACTTTTATGTTCATTATCCGATCGGAACCAAATTGTCAGCGATCGTTTAGGTGGTGATAGTTATCATGCACACCAAAACTGAATACTGTAGCTTTATTATTGCACTTGCTTTACGGTTTATCGATTTGCGAGGGCGGAAGTTAGCGTGTCCCAAATTTTAATAAAAATTTTACAGCGTATGATTCACATAAGGGTTGTCACCAAATATGGTGGCTATAGCATTTTTAGTTTCTGAGATATAGGCGTTCATACAGACGGAGAGACGGACAGACGGTCAGACGGACAGACGGACAAACGGACAGATGGACAGACAGCTTAATCGACTCAACTAGTGATCCTGAGCAAGAATATATATATACTTTATGGGGTCGCAGATGCCTCCTTCTGCCTGTTACGCACATTTCGACAAACACAATAGACCGTGTATTTTTTTAAAATCCATGGTCTAATAATGAAGAGAAACCTCAATACTGAATCGAACTTTTTATTGAGGCTACCGAAATCACCAGATATTGATGAGTCGTTGTCTATTGACCAACAAATTAGTTTTCATTGTTGGAGTAATCAAGAAATCGGCTTAATATGAAATGTGATACTTTCAGCTTGGCCAAACATCACCCTATTATGCAGGTTTTGCTGAAAAGCTACATCGTGAAAAGTTTATAAATTAATGAGTCATCGCCACTGTATGCCAAGCGGTCTGCTGTTATTTTAGTTAAAGCTAATTGAAACTACCCTTCATCAACTTCCCTGAGAAGCATATGGAAAACAAATAATTATGAATTACTAAAAATAAATTTAATAATAAACATAATAAAATGTTTTCTGAACATTTAAAAAAAGAATATGCCATTAGCACGGGGTAGAGAGGACTTGCGTCAGGTAAATTCTCCTGCAGGAGAGCCTGAAGGTACTTGCAATCTTTGTTTAGAGCATCAGCTGACAACAGAAAACATGGTTAATACTGAATGTGGCCATTGATTTCACACAATCAGTGTATCGTGGCACATCTAGAAAAATATCCAGAGAGTCCTGAGTGCAAAGCACCTGGTACAATGCAGGGCTTGCATTACTCAGCACATCTAGAGCCTCAAGCAAGCACTAGTAAAGGTGCTATTCCAAAAGTACACATCACACGAAGTAAAGGAAAACCTGATACTGGCGTAACCCTAAACAAACAAGTAGATGAGGAGACAGGGGTAGCTGACTTAAATGAGTCAGAAAGCTAAGATACTCAACCGACAATTAATTCACGATCCACCCAAGGTCGACAGCCTAGGGGAGGTAAAGGTCGAAATAGAAATATTCGCTATTAGCCGCGGATTTCCGATCCGCCTGCACATCATTTTAGAAAAATGGATTATGACAGAATTTTTAGTAGGCTCGAACATCTCAAATTTGACAACTTAAACCTATTATACGGCTTACATTCTCCTAATAGTTCTCGGCAACTTCCATCCCCGTATGTGTCTCACATTAGTGCAGCTTCGGCAAGGCCGAGTAACACGCGCTCGAACAGAATGTCAGAGAAAGTCACCTAGATCATTCAGGGTTAGGGAGTAAAATACGACGGAACAGTAAATGGGCCTACAGTTCAGCAGTTTTTATACAGAGTAAGAGCATTAACCATAGATAGTCGAAACTGTGATTTTGCTATTGTATGCTAAAACTTACATGTTTTCTTGACAAGTAAAGCAAGAGAATAGTATTGGGGATACCGTAAATAGAGCCCTGAGGTAGTTTGAAGATTTTTGTGCAGCTTTGAGAAATCAATATCAGGACCATTTAGACGATGATATCCTTATGGAAAAAATTCGAGTTCGAAAGCAGAAAGAGGGAGAGCCCTTTGACGCTTATGAGACTCTTATGACTTTGATGTTTTATGAGGACATTATGTCGATCATTTTTCGATTAGACGAGTACAGACTTGTTTAGCAGCTGCAAAGGAATTTAATTCCAGAGCTAAGACAAATATTACTATACATCTCCATTCATTCTGTTGCTCATCTGCGACAACTGGTCCAAAAACGTGAAAATCTGCTAGGAGATGCAGTTTTTAAGCAATCCAGCAAGATCAATACTCCACCGAGGGTGTGTAAAAGCGCCGTTGCCGCTGTGGAGACTGAAGTGTCATTACAGTCGGCCTCAGAGACTGAGTCTGTATCTGTAGAGGCTTTGCAACTTTCCAAACGATCTATGGTGTGCTGGAACTGTGATCAGTCAGGACATGCATGGGACATGTGCCTCGCAGAACGAAGAATCTTTTGCTATGGGTGTGGAGCAAAAAGATTTCCAATAACCTCAATGCCCAACATGCCTTAAGATTGCGGAAAACTGCAACAAGGGCTCATTCGTCGACGGCAGGCGAATGGCCCAAAACTAGAATCCGCAAATGAACATCAGTCTGCAGAAAAAAATTGCCCACGGCAGATGCATCCCCACATCGACTCTCGAACATTCCTTTACTACGTAAAATAAAACCATATCATGGGAGATTAGCCTATTATAATCAAATCACAGCAAAAATATTTTCAGAAGTAACTACCCTTGATAGTGTTACTAAACGGAACACTCTTCGTATGCGTAATTTCTGGCATAAGGTTAAATGCACGCGTAAACTGCTTGTTTCTTCGGTTGTAGACACCCAGACAGATGGTCATCTTTATGCTTCTATTACCTTTTTAGATCTAATAGAAATTGGCTTATTAGACAAAGGAGCCAATATAAGTTGTTTGGGTGCAGACTTGGCTGCCCAAGATTGGTCATCCTGTCCAAGTTTTAAAAAAATATCATCACGTGTGAAAACTGCTGATGAAAGCAGCCACCAAGTAATTGGTTTTATTAGCACGGATGTAGCCTCTAATGGGCTAACAAAACGTCTCAAATTTTATGTTATTCCATCAATAAACAAGCGTGTCTTCTTAGGGATCGATCTTTGGAGAATTGTTTATTTAGCATCAGGTATAATATCTAGCATTGATACTTCTAAGTCAATGGCAGATAGTACTGATACTAATCTGAAACAAGTAAGAAAGCTACAGTCGAGTGTGCTCGACTGTAATATACTCGCTACCCAGCTGCTTGTACATAATTTATTTGCGGAACAAAAAAACGGCTACAATCATATTTTGACCGAATAAGGCTATGGACTTATAATATTTTTGCAAAGTCAAAATATAAAATAAAAAAAAAAAACGTTTTTGCACACATTTAATTTTTGATGCAGGGGGGGACTCGAACCCGTAAATGCATAATAGAACTGTTCGTTTTGCAGTCCACAACTTAACCCATTTCACCTCCGTACACGCACACACGATTCGGCACAATGCTGCAAGCAGCAATTTTCAAAAATCATTTGACTAGCTATAGTTATCATGTAAACCGAAAATGAACAATATGGCATAAAGATTTCGCTTGTAATCAATGTATTTTCGATTTACGGGGGCGGAAGGGGGCGTGGCCAAAATCCAAAATAAACTTGATCAGCGTGCAATAATAACACATATTGTCACCAAATTTGGTAGTCCTAGCTCTTATAATAGCTGAGATCTAGATTTTCACACGGACAGACAGACGGACATGGCTATATCGACTCGGCTGATGATCCTGAGCCAGAATATATATATACTTTATGGGGTCGGAGGTGTCTCCTTCTGCCTGTTACATACATTTTCGATTTGAACAAAGTTATAATACCCTTCTACTCTATGAGTAGCGGGTATAAAAATTTTTACTTTCTTCATCTCAAGGGAAGCGACTAGAGAGTGTAATTAATTTATTTCCTAATTATAAAGAACAGGGATTAGGGAAAACATCCCTTTTTAGCCCAGATATTGTCGTCAGCGACGCTAAGCCAATAAAACAGCGTTTTTATCCCGTTTTTCCCGCTGTAGAGAAACTTATCTACGGAGAGGTGCACAAAATGTTGTCAGAAGACGTCATTGAGCCATGGATGAGTCCTTGGAGCTCTCCGATGAGGTTCGTTATCAAGCCAGGCAAGGTTCGCATTTGTTTAGATGCACGACGCAATTATGAGTGCACTAAAAAAGACGCGTACCCGCTGCCAAATATAGATGGCCAAATATAGATGGCAAATTGGTTCTGAAGGATACATTCTAGCAAATACCCCTAACAGATGAGGCTAAAGCCATTACAGCTTTTACAGTGTCAGGGAGGCCACTATATCAATTTACAGTAATGCCGTTTGGTCTCTGTAATGCTCCACAGACCATGTGCTGGTTAGTCAATGAATTGATCCCTGCAGAATAGTAAATATGTGTTTTTGGTTACCTTGATGATTTGACACACATATGTCCATTCTTATCAGGTCAGCAGAACAATTTCGTAGGGCAAATTTTACTTTAAATGTGATAAAAGTCGCTTTTGCGTTACAGAAGGGACACAATATAGAAAATGGTGGTATCGCGACTCACCCTTAAAAAGTTGATGCTATAAAAACATGGCCATCCACTAAGACGATCAAATAAGTGAGAAGTTTTTTAGGCCTGGTTAGATGGTATCGGAGATTTATCAGTTACTTCTCTGAACTAGTCTTCCTGATTACTAAAGTTCTATAAACTAAAGAGAAATATTTATGGACAGACGCCGCGAAGACTGCTTTCCAAAATTTGAAAAATGTAATCACATCGGCACCGGTCCTTCAAAACCCGGAGTTCTCTATGAAATTCTTCGTACATTGCGATGCAAGCGATTGTGGGGTGGGTGCTTTATTAGTGCAGCTTTCACATGACATGTTGAACGCCCAGTGGCATTTATGTCCAAAGAATTAAATACGCCACAATGCAGTTATAGCGTTACCAAACATGAGTGCTTGGCGGCTGTGTTGGGAATTAACAAGTAAGAAAGCTACAGTCGAGTGTGCTCGACTGTATTATACCCGCTACCCAGCTGCTTGTACATAATTTATTTGCGGAACAAAAAAACGGCTACAATCATATTTTGACCGTAAAAGGCTATGGACTTATAATATTTTTGCAAAGTCAAAATATAAAATAAAAAAAAAAACGTTTTTGCACACATTTAATTTTTGATGCAGGGGGGGACTCGAACCCGTAAGTGCATAATAGAACTGTTCGTTTTGCAGTCCACAACTTAACCCATTTCACCTCCGTACACGCACACACGATTCGGCACAATGCTGCAAGCAGCAATTTTCAGAGATCATTTGACTAGCTATAGTTATCATGTAAACCGAAAATGAACAATATGGCATAAAGATTGCGCTTGTAATCAATGTATTTTCGATTTACGGGGGCGGAAGGGGGCGTGGCCAAAATCCAAAATAAGCTTGATCAGCGTGCAATAATAACACATATTGTCACCAAATTTGGTAGTCCTAGCTCTTATAATAGCTGAGATCTAGATTTTCACACGGACAGACAGACGGACATGGCTATATCGACTCGGCTGATGATCCTGAGCCAGAATATATATATACTTTATGGGGTCGGAGGTGTCTCCTTCTGCCTGTTACATACATTTTCGATTTGAACAAAGTTATAATACCCTTCTACTCTATGAGTAGCGCGTATAAAAATTTTTACTTTCTTCATCTCAAGGGAAGCGACTAGAGAGTGTAATTAATTTATTTCCTAATTATAAAGAACAGGGATTAGGGAAAACATCCCTTTTTAGCCCAGATATTGTCGTCAGCGACGCTAAGCCAATAAAACAGCGTTTTTATCCCGTTTTTCCCGCTGTAGAGAAACTTATCTACGGAGAGGTGCACAAAATGTTGTCAGAAGACGTCATTGAGCCATGGATGAGTCCTTGGAGCTCTCCGATGAGGTTCGTTATTAAGCCAGGCAAGGTTCGCATTTGTTTAGATGCACGACGCAATTATGAGTGCACTAAAAAAGACGCGTACCCGCTGCCAAATATAGATGGCCAAATATAGATGGCAAATTGGATCTGAAGGATACATTCTAGCAAATACCCCTAACAGATGAGGCTAAAGCCATTACAGCTTTTACAGTGTCAGGGAGGCCACTATATCAATTTACAGTAATGCCGTTTGGTCTCTGTAATGCTCCACAGACCATGTGCTGGTTAGTCAATGAATTGATCCCTGCAGAATAGTAAATATGTGTTTTTGGTTACCTTGATGATTTGACACACATATGTCCATTCTTATCAGGTCAGCAGAACAATTTCGTAGGGCAAATTTTACTTTAAATGTGATAAAAGTCGCTTTTGCGTTACAGAAGGGACACAATATAGAAAATGGTGGTATCGCGACTCACCCTTAAAAAGTTGATGCTATAAAAACATGGCCATCCACTAAGACGATCAAATAAGTGAGAAGTTTTTTAGGCCTGGTTAGATGGTATCGGAGATTTATCAGTAACTTCTCTGAACTAGTCTTCCTGATTACTAAAGTTCTATAAACTAAAGAGAAATATTTATGGACAGACGCCGCGAAGACTGCTTTCCAAAATTTGAAAAATGTAATCACATCGGCACCGGTCCTTCAAAACCCGGAGTTCTCTATGAAATTCTTCGTACATTGCGATGCAAGCGATTGTGGGGTGGGTGCTTTATTTGAAGCAGTGTATTCCAAAGAATAACACGCACAATTTCACATGAGTACATGTTGAACGCCCAGTTGGCATTTATGTCGAACTTAAAGGCATTAAATACGCCACAATGCAGTTATAGCGTTACCAAACATGAAATATTTATATATTCGAACTAATGAGAAGTTATGGATACCCAAAAAGGTTTATAAGACAGTATCATTCGTCGGGCCTCACAAGCGGGTGGACCGCCATGGTGGCATGGCTAACACTGAGCTTATGGGCCTTAACGGGGTAACTTTTATTGGCCAAGGCACCAAATCAATCCTTAAAGCCTCCTATGGGTAAGCCAGCCATATCTGACAGGCCTTTCAAACACTTATATGTAGATATTTAGACCATTGATTTAAAAAAAATATATGGTCTATTGTGTTTGTCGAAATGTGAGTAACAGGCAGAAGGAGGCATCTGCGACCCCATAAAGTATATATATTCTTGCTAAGGATCACTAGCCGAGTAGATTAAGCCATGTCTGTCTGTCCGTCTGTATGAACGCCTATATCTCAGAAACTAAAAAAGCTAGAGCCACCAAATTTGGTGACAACACTTATGTGAATCATACGCTGTAAAATTTTTATTAAAATTTGAGACCTATTTTGGGGCCTACTTCCGCCCCCGCAAATCGATAAACCGTATAGCACGCGCAATAATAAAGCTAGAGTATTCAGTTTTGGTTTGAATGATAACTATCACCACCTAAACGATCGCTGAAAATTTGGTTCCGATCGGATAATGAACATAAAAGTTATTCAACGTTTCATATAGATTTGCACTGCGCCACCTGCAAGCAAGCAAGCAGTGTTTTTTCCAAGCAGTGTTTTTTTTAAACTGCTTGGACTGTTTGGCTTTAAACTAAAAATTATATGTGTTGTTTATTATTTTTCTTTGAAAAACACGATTACCGATAAAAGTTTTCTAAATCAGATTTTTTTATAACCTTGAAAAATCCATGGTCTTATACAGTCAACACTTGACTCTAGCCGTTCTTACTTGTTTAGGTACCTATCCGAGGAGCAAACTAGGATATATTGGTTTGCTCATAGTGGTTGATCACCTTTCAAAATTTCATTGGCTGTGCCCATTGACAAAATTTGGTAATTGTCTATTAGTGGACATCATCACCGATGTTCTTATTTTTTTTTTATATAGATAGAGCTAGATTTATCCGAATTTTTGGTGAAAGAATTATTCTTCGGTACCTTCTAGTTTTTTTTTTTAAATTTTAAAAATTTTTGTGCGAGGCGCCGGTATGTCGGCACGCTCGCGGTGCACTGGGTCCCACAACTGTTGTACTTCAAACGAAAAGTACGCAGACAAAAAATGTAACGATGAAAGAGTTGGTTTTTGCGCATCGTCCCACTAAATTAACTGTAATTTTGTCTGTTGATCGTCGCTTATGCAAAATTTCGGCGCCCACCTAAATAGGCGCCATGCAGATGTTTCATAGATTTAAAAACTGTACGAAAGTCACTTCTTGTGTGACTTTCAAAGTACAAAGATGTATTGCAATAGTTGCTCATATACCAATAATCAATTTTTAGCGCTACTGGAGCGCGAAAATGATTTGATTGCGAATGCAAAATTATGCCCATAGTGCGGAGGAGAGTGCAAGCTGTATTTCAAATCATCAAGTTTGATATATTTTATATGCTATGGCTCTGTTAGCTCTTCAAAAATAAAAAGAAAGCGGTCCAATTTCGGGAGTCCATCAAAAATAATACGTTTTTTGAAGGTCACCGGCTTAAGATTGCTGAAATATGCCACTTCATCCTCTTGGATAGCAACCGAGGGAGAGGTGAAGTCCAATTGATAGAGAAAGAATTGGGTTGGTCGCGCCAATCCGTCATTGTTTTCCGCAGCTTCATGCGAGAAGTATACTTGGATTGGGCACTTCTTAATGGTCGTCCTACTATCGGTGGCCCTGGAAAGATAGTAGAGATAGACGAAACAAAAGTGGGAAAAAGAAAATATAACTGTCACTTATCAAGAATAAGATAGCCGATGGAACGACTATTATGTCGGATTGTTGGAAAGCTTATAATTATCTTAATGACGAGGGCTTCCAACATCAAACAGTTAACTAAGAACTTTGAGGACCAACAGACGGCAGCTCACACCCAATCTATTGAACGCTTATGGCGTGATATAAAAGACGCAATACCTCGTTATGGGTGCAAAAAGGAACACTATCTTGGTTATTTGGCCAAATTTCAATTTTTTAAAAAATTTCCTGACCACACGGAGATTTTTTTTTTAACAATTTTTTGCCTGCGGCGCGCTTTTTCTCACCTCCTCAAAATGGACATTGCTTATCACAGTATTTGCCACTTTGGGATCATACAATCGCCCAATTGCTTGGAATATTTCATGCATCCTCTCCGTGTGGTCAGGAAATTTTTTAAAAAATTGAAATTTGGCCAAATAACCAAGATAGTGTTCCTTTTTGCACCCATAACGAGGTATTGCGTCTTTTATATCACGCCATAAGCGTTCAATAGATTGGGTGAGCTGCCGTCTGTTGGTCCTCAAAGTTCTTAGTTAACTGTTAAGTGTTTGATGTTGGAAGCCCTCGTCATTAAGACAATTATAAGCTTTCCAACAATCCGACATAATAGTCGTTCCATCGGCTATCTTATTCTTGATAAGTGACAGCAATGTGTCCTTATTTCGAAATTCGATTGCCACGATGAAAAAGTCCCCTGAGCCTCTTTCAATCGCGCCAAATAGCCACTGACCTTCTACTATGCGGCCACAGTTATATTTTCTTTTTCCCACTTTTATTTCGTCTATCTCTACTATCTTTCCAGGGCCACCGATAGTAGGACGACTATTAAGAAGTGCCCAATCCAAGTATACTTCTCGCATGAAGCTGCGGAAATCAATGACGGATTGGCGCGACCAACCCAATTCCTTCTCTATAAATTGGACTTCACCTCTCCCTCGGTTGCTATCCAAGAGGATGAAGTGCCATATTTCAGCAATCTTAAGCCGGTGACCTTCAAAAAACGTATTATTTTTGATGGACTCCCGAAAATTGCACCGCTTTCTTTTTATTATTGAAGAGCTAACAGAGCCATAGCATATAAAATATATCAAACTTGATGATTTGAAATACAGCTTGCACTCTCCTCCGCACTATGGGCATAATTTTGCATTCGCAATCAAATCATTTTCGCGCTCCAGTAGCGCTAAAAATTGATTATTGGTATATGAGCAACTATTGCAATACATCTTTGCACTTTGAAAGTCACACAAGAAGTGACTTTCGTACAGTTTTTAAATCTATGAAACATCTGCATGGCGCCTATTTAGGTAGGCGCCGAAATTCTGCATAAGCGACGATCAACAGACAAAATTACAGTTAATTTAGTGGGACGATGCGCAATAACCAACTCCTTCATCGTTACATTTTTTGTCTGCGTACTTTTCGTTTGAAGTACAACAGTTGTGGGACACAGTGCACCGCGAGCGTGCCGACATACCGGCGTCTCGCACAAAAATTTTTAAAATTTTTAAAAAAAAACTAGAAGGTACCGAAGAATAATTCTTTCACCAAAAATTCGGATAAATCTAGCTCTATCTATATAAAAAAAAATAAGAATATCGGTGATGATGTCCACTAATAGACAATTACCAATTTTTTTTCAATGGGCACAGCCAATGAAATTTTGAAAGGTGATCAACCACTATGAGCAAACCAATATATCCTAGTTTGCTCCTCGGATAGGTACCTAAACAAGTAAGAACGGCTAGAGTCAAGTGTTGACTGTATAAGACCATGGATTTTTCAAGGTTATAAAAAAAACTGATTTAGAAAACTTTTATCGGTAATCGTGTTTTTCAAAGAAAAATAATAAACAACACATATTATTTTTAGTTTAAAGCCAAACAGTCCAAGCAGTTTTAAAAAAACACTGCTTGGAAAAAACACTGCTTGCTTGCTTGCAGGTGGCGCAGTGCAAATCTATATGAAACGTTGAATAACTTTTATGTTCATTATCCGATCGGAACCAAATTTTCAGCGATCGTTTAGGTGGTGATAGTTATCATTCAAACCAAAACTGAATACTCTAGCTTTATTATTGCGCGTGCTATACGGTTTATCGATTTGCGGGGGCGGAAGTAGGCCCCAAAATAGGTCTCAAATTTTAATAAAAATTTTACAGCGTATGATTCACATAAGTGTTGTCACCAAATTTGGTGGCTCTAGCTTTTTTAGTTTCTGAGATATAGGCGTTCATACAGACGGACAGACAGACATGGCTTAATCTACTCGGCTAGTGATCCTTAGCAAGAATATATATACTTTATGGGGTCGCAGATGCCTCCTTCTGCCTGTTACTCACATTTCGACAAACACAATAGACCATATATTTTTTTTAAATCAATGGTCTAAATATCTACATATAAGTGTTTGAAAGGCCTGTCAGATATGGCTGGCTTACCCATAGGAGGCTTTAAGGATTGATTTGGTGCCTTGGCCAATAAAAGTTACCCCGTATAAGCTCCAAAGTGTTAGCCATGCCACCATGGGCGGTCACTACCGGCTTGTGAGCCCGACGAATGATACTGTCTTATAAACCTTTGGGTATCCATAACTTCCATTAGTTCGAATATATAAATATTTACCTAATACTTTTAAATATGGATATTTTCCCTCCGAAGTTTCTGCTTCATTTCTCATTTGCACATAAACTGCCGCATCAAAACATGCAGAGTCGAGATCAAATTCTGGCTTAATCAGCTCAATGGCAAACACATCCTCTACTTGCATTTTTGAAAGGGCGTCTGGCACTATATTTTCGCTATCTCTCCGATGGCTAGTAGAGAACCTATAGTAAGTACACGCATAGACCATCTAGCTAACCTGCCTTTAAGATTCGGCTGTCGCATAAACCATAGTAAACTAACATGGTCTGTTATGAGCTCAAATTCTTGGAGCTCCAAATAACACATAAACTTTTTAATTCTCAACACAGCCGCCAAGCACTCATGTTCGGTAACGCTATAACTGCATTGTGCCGTGTTTAATTCTTTGGACATAAATGCCACTGGGCGTTCAACATTGTCATGTGAAAGCTGCACTAATACAGCACCCACCCCACAATCGCTTGCATCGCAATGTACGAAGAATTTCATAGAGAACTCCGGGTTTTGAAGGACCGGTGCCGATGTGATTACATTTTTCAAATTTTGGAAAGCAGTCTTCGCGGCGTCTGTCCATAAATATTTCTCTTTAGTTGATAGAACTTTAGTAATCAGGAAGACTAGTTCAGAGAAGTTACTGATGAATCTCCGATACCATCTAACCAGGCCTAAAAAGCTTCTCACTTATTTGATCGTCTTAGTGGATGGCCATGTTTTTATAGCATCAACTTTTTTAGGGTGAGTCGCGATACCACCATTTCCTATAATGTGTCCCTTCTGTAACGCAAAAGCGACTTTTATCACATTTAAAGTAACATTTTCCCCACGAAATTGTTCTGCTAACCTGATAAGAATGGACATATGTGTGTCAAATCATCAAGGTATCCAAAAACACATATTTACTATTCTGCAGGGATCAATTCATTGACTAATCAGCACATGGTCTTTGGAGCATTACAGAGACCAAACGGAATTACTGTAAATTGATATAGTGGCCTCCCTGACACTGTAAAAGCTGTAATGGCTTTAGCCTCATCTGTTAGGGGTATTTGCTAGAATGTATCCTTCAGATCCAATTTGCCATCTATATTTGGCCATCTATATTTGGCAGCGGGTACGCGTCTTTTTTAGTGCACTCATAATTGCGTCGTGCATCTAAACAAATGCGAACCTTGCCTGGCTTAATAACGAACCTCATCGGAGAGCTCCAAGGACTCATCCATGGCTCAATGACGTCTTCTGACAACATTTTGTGCACCTCTCCGTAGATAAGTTTCTCTACAGCGGGAAAAACGGGATAAAAACGCTGTTTTATTGGCTTAGCGTCGCTGACGACAATATCTGGGCTAAAAAGGGATGTTTTCCCTAATCCCTGTTCTTTATAATTAGGAAATAAATTAATTACACTCTCTAGTCGCTTCACTTGAGATGAAGAAAGTAAAAATTTTTATACCCGCTACTCATAGAGTAGAAGGGTATTATAACTTTGTTCAAATCGAAAATGTATGTAACAGGCAGAAGGAGACACCTCCGACCCCATAAAGTATATATATATATTATGGATCAGGATCATCAGCCGAGTCGATATAGCCATGTCCGTCTGTCTGTCCGTGTGAAAATCTAGATCTCAGCTATTATAAGAGCTAGGACTACCAAATTTGGTGACAATATGTGTTATTATTGCACGCTTATCAAGTTTATTTTGGATTTTGGCCACGCCTCCTTCCGCCCCCGTAAATCGAAAATACATTGATTACAAGCGCAATCTTGATGCCATATTGTTCATTTTCGGTTTACATGATAACTATAGCTAGTCAAATGATCTCTGAAAATTGCTGCTTGCAGCATTGTGCCGAATCGTGTGTGCGTGTACGGTGGTGAAATGGGTTAAGTTGTGGACTGCAAAACGAACAGTTCTATTATGCATTTACGGGTTCGAGTCCCCCCCTGCATCAAAAATTAAATGTGTGCAAAAATGTTTTTTTTTTTTTATTTTATATTTTGACTTTGCAAAAATATTATAAGTCCATAGCCTTTTACGGTCAAAATATGATTGTAGCCGTTTTTTTGTTCCGCAAATAAATTATGTACAAGCAGCTGGGTAGCGGGTATATTAGAGTCGAGCACACTCGACTGTAGCTTTCTTACTTGTTTCAGATTAGTATCAGTACTATCTGCCATTGACTTAGAAGTATCAATGCTAGATATTATACCTGATGCTAAATAAACAATTCTCCAAAGATCGATCCCTAAGAAGACACGCTTGTTTATTGATGGAATAACATAAAATTTGAGACGTTTTGTTAGCCCATTAGAGGCTACATCCGTGCTAATAAAACCAATTACTTGGTGGCTGCTTTCATCAGCAGTTTTCACACGTGATGATATTTTTTTAAAACTTGGACAAGATGACCAATCTTGGGCAGCCAAGTCTGCACCCAAACAACTTATATTGGCTCCTTTGTCTAATAAGCCAAATTCTATTAGATCTAAAAAGGTAATAGAAGCATAAAGATGACCATCTGTCTGGGTGTCTACAACCGAAGAAACAAGCAGTTTACGCGTGCATTTAACCTTATGCCAGAAATTACGCATACGAAGAGTGATCCGTTTAGTAACACTATCAAGGGTAGTTACTTCTGAAAATATTTTTGCTGTGATTTGATTATAATAGGCTAATCTCCCATGATATGGTTTTATTTTACGTAGTAAAGGAATGTCCGAGAGTCGATGTGGGGATGCATCTGCCGTGGGCAATTTTTTTCTGCAGACTGATGTTCATTTGCGGATTCTAGTTTTGGGCCATTCGCCTGCCGTCGACGAATGAGCCCTTGTTGCAGTTTTCCGCAATCTTAAGGCATGTTGGGCATTGAGGTTATTGGAAATCTTTTGCTCCACACCCATAGCAAAAGATTCTTCGTTCTGCGAGGCACATGTCCCATGCATGTCCTGACTGATCACAGTTCCAGCACACCATAGATCGTTTGGAAAGTTGCAAAGCCTCTACAGATACAGACTCAGTCTCTGAGGCCGACTGTAATGACGCTTCAGTCTCCACAGCGGCAACGGCGCTTTTACACACCCTCGGTGGAGTATTGATCTTGCTGGATTGCTTAAAAACTGCATCTCCTAGCAGATTTTCACGTTTTTGGACCAGTTGTCGCAGATGAGCAACAGAATGAATGGAGATGTATAGTAATATTTGTCTTAGCTCTGGAATTAAATTCCTTTGCAGCTGCTAAACAAGTCTGTACTCGTCTAATCGAAAAACGATCGACATAATGTCCTCATAAAACATCAAAGTCATAAGAGTCTCATAAGCGTCAAAGGGCTCTCCCTCTTTCTGCTTTCGAACTCGAATTTTTTCCATAAGGATATCATCGTCTAAATGGTCCTGATATTGATTTCTCAAAGCTGCACAAAAATCTTCAAACTACCTCAGGGCTCCATTTACGGTATCCCCAATACCATTCTCTTGCTTTACTTGTCAAGAAAACATGTAAGTTTTAGCATACAATAGCAAAATCACAGTTTCGACTATCTATGGTTAATGCTCTTACTCTGTATAAAAACTGCTGAACTGTAGGCCCATTTACTATTCCGTCGTATTTTACTCCCTAACCCTGAATGATCTAGGTGACTTTCTCTGGACTCAACATTCTGTTCGAGCGCGTGTTACTCGGCCTTGCCGAAGCTGCACTAATGTGAGACACATACGGGGATGGAAGTTGCCGAGAACTATTAGGAGAATGTAAGCCGTATAATAGGTTTAAGTTGTCAGAAGTTGTCTGTCATAATCCATTTTTCTAAAATGATGTGCTGGCGGATCGGAAATCCGCGGCTAATAGCGAATATTTCTATTTCGACCTTTACCTCCCCTAGGCTGTCGACCTTGGGTGGATCGTGAATTAATTGTCGGTTGAGTATCTTAGCTTTCTGACTCATTTAAGTCAGCTACCCCTGTCTCCTCATCTACTTGTTTGTTTAGGGTTACGCCAGTATCAGGTTTTCCTTTACTTCTTGTGATGTGTACTTTTGGAATAGCACCTTTACTAGTGCTTGCTTGAGGCTCTAGATGTGCTGAGTAATGCAAGCCCTGCATTGTACCAGGTGCTTTGCACTCAGGACTCTCTGGATATTTTTCTAGATGTGCCACGATACACTGATTGTGTGAAATCAATGGCCACATTCAGTATTAACCATGTTTTCTGTTGTCAGCTGATGCTCTAAACAAAGATTGCAAGTACCTTCAGGCTCTCCTGCAGGAGAATTTACCTGACGCAAGTCCTCTCTACCCCGTGCTAATGGTATATTCTTTTTTTAAATGTTCAGAAAACATTTTATTATGTTTATTATTTTATTTATTTTTAGTAATTCATAATTATTTGTTTTCCATATGCTTCTCAGGGAAGTTGATGAAGGGTAGTTTCAATTAGCTTTAACTAAAATAACAGCAGACCGCTTGGCATACAGTGGCGATGACTCATTAATTTATAAACTTTTCACGATGTAGCTTTTCAGCAAAACCTGCATAATAGGGTGATGTTTGGCCGAGCTGAAAGTATCACATTTCATATTAAGCCGATTTCTTGAATACTCCAACAATGAAAACTAATTTGTTGGTCAATAGACAACGACTCATCAATATCTGGTGATTTCGGTAGCCTCAATAAAAAGTTCGATTCAGTATTGAGGTTTCTCTTCATTATTAGACCATGGATTTTAAAAAAATACACGGTCTATTGTGTTTGTCGAAATGTGCGTAACAGGCAGAAGGAGGGATCTGCGACCCCATAAAGTATATATATATTCTTGCTCAGGATCACTAGTTGAGTCGATTAAGCTGTCTGTCCATCTGTCCGTTTGTCCGTCTGTCCGTCTGACCGTCTGTCCGTCTCTCCGTCTGTATGAACGCCTATATCTCAGAAACTAAAAATGCTATAGCCACCATATTTGGTGACAACCCTTATGTAAATCATACGCTGTAAAATTTTTATTAAAATTTGGGACACGCTTACTTCCGCCCCCGCAAATCGATAAACCGTAAAGCAAGTGCAATAATAAAGCTACAGTATTCAGTTTTGGTGTGCATGATAACTATCACCACCTAAACGATCGCTGACAATTTGGTTCCGATCGGATAATGAACATAAAAGTTATTCAACGTTTCATATAGATTTGCACTGCGCCCACTGCAAGCAAGCAAGCAGTGTTTTTTCCAAGCAGTGCTTTTTTACAACTGCTTGGACTGCTTGGCGTCTGACTGAAAATAATATGTGTTGTTTAATATTTTTCTTTGAAAAACGCGTTCAATCACAGTTTTCTGAATCTGTATTTTTTCATAATCTTTAGATATCCATGGTCTTATACAGTCAACACTTGACATCTACATGGCTCAATCGACTCGGCTTTTCATCCTGAGCCAGTATATATATACTTTATGGGGTCTGCCTTGTCTCCTTCTTTTGCACAAACTTAGTATACCATTTTTGACCATTTTCAATGGTCAAATGGTATAAAAAAATGTTTGCACCCTTTTTATGTTTCATGCGGGCTGGACTCAAACCCCTAAATGCATAATAGTACTGTTCGATTTGGAATCCACAACTTAACCCATTTCAATATAATAACTTTTGGGTTTTTTTTTCGATTGTTACCAAATTGTCAGAGATCATCGGGCTAGTTATAGTTATAATATAAACCGAAAATGAGCAATTTGGCTCGTAATCATTTTTTTTAATTTACGGGGGCGGAAGCGGGGGTGGGCAATATCCAAAATAAACTTGATCAGCGTGCAATAATAACACATTTTGTCACCAAATTTAGTAGTTCTAGCTCTTATAATAGCTGAGATCTAGATTTTCACACGGACGGACAGGCGGACGGACAGACGGACGCACAGACGGACGGACGGACAGACAGACAGACAGACCGATAGACAGATAGAGAGACAGACAGACAGACGGACAGACGGACATGGCTTTTTCGACTCGGCTGTCTATACTGAGCCAGAATATATATACTTTATGGGGTCGGAGATGTCTCCCTCTGGCTGTTACAAACATTTTCGGTTTAAACAAAGTTATAATACCCTACTAATCTATGAGTAGCGGGTATAAGAATCAAGAGTATGAAAATTTAAATTGAAAGGCCAGTTAAACTAATTCTGTGTTTTGTTCCTATTTTTTTCATCTTTTGCTATTAATATTAATGTTACTTCTGTTTTTATTTCCTTTTGCAATTTTTTTAGACCATGGATTTTACAAAAATACTTGGTCTATTGTGTTTGTCGAAATGTGCGTAACAGGTAGAAGGAGGCATCTGCGACCCCATAAAGTGTATATATTCTTGCTCAGGATCACTAGCCGAGTCGATTAAGCCATGTCTGTCTGTCCGTCTGTATGAACCCCTATATCTCAGAAACTAAAAAAGCTGGAGCCACCAAATTTGGTAACAACACTTATGCGAATCATACACTGTAGAATTTTTATTAAAATTTGGGACACGCCTACTTCCGCCCCCGCAAGTCGAAAAACCGTATTGCAAGCGCAATAATGAAGCTTGAGTATTCAGTTTTGGTGTGAATTCATCGACTAACTGGCACATGGTCTGTGGAGCATTTCAGAGACCAAACGGCATCACTGTAAATTGATATAGTGGCCTCCTTGGCACTGTAAAAGCTGTAATGGCTTTAGCCACATCCAATGTATCCTTCAGATCCAATTTGGTTATAATATTGGCTTTGGAAAGCCGAGAAAAAATGCCATCTATTTTTGGCAATGCGTCGTGCTCCTAAACAAATGCGTACCTTACCTGGCTTAATAACGAGCCTCATCGAAGAGCCACTCATCCATGGCTCAATGACGCCTTCTGACAACATTCTGTGCACCTCTACGTAGATAAGTTTCTCTACAGCGGGAGAAACGGGATTAAAACGCTGTTTTATTGGCTTAGCGTCACTGACGTCAATATCTGGGCTTAAAAGGGATGGTTTCCCTAATTCATGTTTTTTATAATTAGGAAATAAATTAATTACACTCTCTAATCGCTTTTCTTGAGATGAAGAAAGTGAAAATTTTTTCAGATTAGTATCAGTACTATGTGCCATTGACTTAGAAGTATCAATGCTAGATATTATACCTGATGCTAACTAAACAATTCTCCAAAAAATCGATCCCTAAGATGACACGCTTGTTTATTGATGGAATAACATAAAATTTGAGACGTTTTGTTAGCCCATTATAGGCTACATCCGTGCTAATAAAACCAATTACTTGGTGGCTGCTTTTATCAGCAGTTTTCACACGTGATGATATTTTTTTAAAACTTGGACAGGATGACCAATCTTGGGCAGCCAAGTCTGCACCCAAATAACTTATATTGGCTCCTTTGTCTAATAAGCCAATTTCTATTAGATCTAAAAAGGTAATAGAAGCATAAAGATGACCATCTGTCTGGGTGTCTACAACCGAAGAAACAAGCAGTTTACGCGTGCATTTAAGCTTATGCCAGTTTTTGCGCATCGTCCCACTAAATTAACTGTAATTTTGTCTGTTGATCGTCGCTTATGCAGAATTTCGGCGCCTACCTAAATAGGCGCCATGCTGATGTTTCATAGATTTAAAAACTGTACGAAAGTCACTTCTTGTGTGACTTTCAAAGTGTAAAGATGTATTGCAATAGTTGCTCATATACCAATAATCAATTTTTAGCGCTACTGGAGCGCGAAAATGATTTGATAGAGTTTCTGCGTCACCATAACGTGATTGCGAATGCAAAATTATGCCCAAAGTGCGGAGGAGAGTGCAAGCTGTATTTCAAATCATCAAGTTTGATATATTTTATATGCTATGGCTCTGTTAGCTCTTCAAAAATAAAAAGAAAGCGGTGCAATTTTCGGGAGTCCATCAAAAATAATACGTTTTTTGAAGGTCACCGGCTTAAGATTGCTGAAATATGTCACTTCATCCTCTTGGATAGCAACCGAGGGAGAGGTGAAGTCCAATTTATAGAGAAGGAATTGGGTTGGTCGCGCCAATCCGTCATTGATTTCCGCAGCTTCATGCGAGAAGTATACTTGGATTGGGCACTTCTTAATAGTCGTCCTACTATCGGTGGCCCTGGAAAGATAGTAGAGATAGACGAAACAAAAGTGGGAAAAAGAAAATATAACTGTGGCCGCATAGTAGAAGGTCAGTGGCTATTTGGCGCGATTGAAAGAGGCTCAGGGGACTTTTTCATCGTGGCAATCGAATTTCGAAATAAGGACACATTGCTGTCACTTATCAAGAATAAGATAGCCGATGGAACGACTATTATGTCGGATTGTTGGAAAGCTTATAATTGTCTTAATGACGAGGGCTTCCAACATCAAACACTTAACAGTTAACTAAGAACTTTGAGGACCAACAGACGGCAGCTCACACCCAATCTATTGAACGCTTATGGCGTGATATAAAAGACGCAATACCTCGTTATGGGTGCAAAAAGGAACACTATCTTGGTTATTTGGCCAAATTTCAATTTTTTAAAAAATTTCCTGACCACACGGAGAGGATGCATGAAATATTCCAAGCAATTGGGCGATTGTATGATCCCAAAGTGGCAAATACTGTGATAAGCAATGTCCATTTTGAGGAGGTGAGAAAAAGCGCGCCGCAGGCAAAAAATTGTTGAAAAAAAAAATCGCGCGATTTTTTTTTTTAACAATTTTTTGCCTGCGGTACACATTTCCTCATAAGTTTATAATTTTCTTTTAATCTTAGGATGCCTTCACCAAATCGGCCCTTTTCAAGGCCACAGAAAATATAAAAGAGATTAATTTTTCAATATAGAAAAATCTTACACTCAAGTGGCTGCGTAGTTTTCACTTAAAATAAATTGCTTTTGGCAGACTGCAGCGTCACGAAAAGTGGCCGACATACCGGCGCCTCGCACAAAAAGGCAACAACAAAGTACATGTAAAAAAAATAAAACTTTAAATAATTAAAAAAAAAATTTTTTTGACATAAGGAGTACCGCGCTGCATTATAAAAGATAATGGAGTTCAATTTAAAACATCTGATTTCAATGCTTGGTTGTCTTCATTGGGAGTGAAGTATATTTATAAGGTTTTTTATTCTCCCCAATCAAATGCCTCAGAAAGGGTTAATAGATCCTTAATTGCAGAGCCTTTCTTTCGGAAAATCACACTGAATGGGTTTTGCACATTTACGCAATAAGTTGTGAATTGCGAAACGTTGACCATCAGAGCATTGGTTGTTCCCCGTATTTTGCCTTATACGGATTCGATATGGCAAGTCATGGTAAACATAACGACCTATTAAAGAATTTTCAGCAGTTAGGCGAATCTGAAAATATATTGGCCAAAATAGATCAGCTAAATTTGATCTGAAAACAAATTAAGGCAAACATTACTAAAGCCTACGATAAAAATGAAAGTCAATACAATCTCAGAACGAGAGAAATATCATTCAAGGTCGGTCAGGAGGTGTTTCGTCGTAATTTTTCTCACGGTAATTTTTCTAAACAAATTAATGCCAGGATAAATCCACAATGCTTAAAGTCACGTGTAAAAGCGAAGCTTGGGAGTTCTTATTATGTCATTGGTACTTATCATGCCAAAGATATCAAACAATGATGAACTTAAACATTTCAGCGAAAAATCAGGGCTTCTTTTTTCAAACCATTTCCCGGTCTAAACGGCTTATAAATGGCTTGTGGTGTAATGTACAACCCTTTCAATTGTATAAATGAAAAAAAAACGATATTTTTGAAAAATACGCTAATTCGGAGTCATTATCAGAGCCATCCAAGTCAACTCTAAAAAAAAGCTCAAAGCTCCAATTAGAACTTTGGGAGTTGCATGGGAGCTTTGCTCTGCTCGAGAGACATTTACTCTCTCATAGAGTTCTTTTCTCTATTGGCATTCGCGAAGAACAGACGTGGAGACTGTGAAAAAGTTTTCATGACCTTAAAGAAAACGTGGATTTTTGGAAAAAATTAAATAAAAGTTAAAAAAGAGAAATGTGCTGTGTTATATTTTTTACCATTCGACCATTGAAAATGGTCAAAATCGGTATACTAAGTTTGTGCAAATGTATGTAACAGGCAGAAGGAGGAGTGGCAGACCCCACAAAGTATATATATATTGACTCAAGATCACTAGCTGAGTCGATTGGGCCATATCCATCTGTCCGTTTGAACGTCTAGATCTCAGCTATTAGAATAGCTAGAGACACCAAATTTTACATGAAGGTTCCTGTATACCATAGGTAGATCGAGTTTACTTTCAATTTTTGATGCCACTCCTACCGCCCACGCAAATCGATAATTTACGATTATTAGGAAAAGTATTGAAGTTACAGCTTTCTGCTCTTTTATTATAGATAATTACAATATAAATCTATTCTCAAAATGACTATCCAATCGGACGAAAAACACAGAAGTTATCCATGTTTCCGTTTTCCGTACTTCCACTGCTTGCCCCTGCATGCAGAAAGAAATAAAAACAGAAGTAACAT
The DNA here is from genome assembly GCA_018904095.1 of Zaprionus ghesquierei. NCBI lineage: Eukaryota > Metazoa > Arthropoda > Insecta > Diptera > Drosophilidae > Zaprionus > Zaprionus ghesquierei. Next base: position 94,650 of record JAEIGP010000247.1, on the reverse strand, counting down.
TAATATTAATTGCAAAAAACAAGTAAAGAAAACTACAGTCGAGCGCGCCCGACAGTAAGATACTATTCGCCCACTTTCGAAACAAATTATCACACATTTAATTCCATCAAAGAAACGCTGCACAAGTTTATCCGCCACCTATTGTTTAAATTAGATCTATTTTGGAATACCGCCATTTACATGTGAAAACGGCATAGGTTTACACACGCTACGGCTGAAACGAAGCATCGTGACGATGACGTCACGACGCAAGCACAGGCGCAAGCAGTGGAAGTACGGAAAACGGAAACATGTATAACTTCTGTGTTTATCATCCGATTGGATTGTAATTTGGCAACCAGATTTATATTGCAATTATTTTTGTTCATACCAAAGCAGAAAGCTTTTCATCTTGTGCCAGAATATATGGGGTCTGCCTTGTCTCCTTCTTTTGCACAAACTTAGTATACCATTTTGACCATTTTCAATGGCCGAATGGTATAATGAAAAAAAAGGAACAAAACAAAGAATGAATTTAACTGGCCTTTAATTTAAATTTTTATACTCTTGATTTTTATACCCGCTACTCATAGATTAGAAGGGTATTATAACTCTGTTCAAACCGAAAATGTATGTAACAGCCAGAAGGAGTCATCTCTGACCCCATAAAGTATATATATTCTGGCTCAGTCTCAACAGCCGAGTCGAAATGGCCATGTCCGCCTGTCCGTCTGTCTGTCTGTCTGTCCGTCTGTCTGTCCGTCCGTCTGTCCGTCCGTATGAAAATCTAGATCTCAGCTATTATAAGAGCTAGAACTACTAAATTTAGTGACAAAATGTGTTATTATTGAACGCTGATCAAGTGTATTTTGGATATTGACCACGCCCGCTTCCGCCCCCGTAAATTAAAAAAATTAATTACGAGCCAAATTGCTCATTTTCGGTTTATATTATAACTATAGCTAGCCCGATGATCTCTGATAATTTGGTAACAATCGAAAAAAAAACCCAAAAGTTATTATATTGAAATGGGTTAAGTTGTGGACTCCAAAACGAACAGTACTATTATCAATTTAGGGGTTCGAGTCCCGCCCGCATGAAACATAAAAAGGGTGCAAACAGTTTTTTATACCATTTGACCATTGAAAATGACCAAAAATGGTATACTAAGTTTGTGCAAAAGAAGGAGACAAGGCAGACCCCATATATTTTGGGACAAGATGAAAAGCCGAGTCGATTAAGCCATGTCCATGTCAAGTGTTGACTGTATAAAACCATGGATTCAGATTGGGAAAACTGTTATTAAACGCGTTTTTCAAAGAAAAATAATAAACAAAACATATAGTTTTCAGTTAGACGCCAAGCAGTCCAAGCAGTTGAAAAAACACTGCTTGGAAAAAACACTGCTTGCTTGCTTGCAGTGGGCGCAGTGCAAATCTATATGAAACGTTGAATAACTTTTATTTTCATTATCCGATCGGAACCAAATTTTCAGCGATCGTTTAGGTGGTGATAGTTGTCATACACACCAAAACTGAATACTGTAGCTTTATTATTGCACTTGCTTTACGGTTTGTCGATTTTCGGGGGTGGAAGTAGGCGTGTCCCAAATTTTAATAAAAATTTTACAGCGTATGATTTACATAAGTGTTGTCGCCAAATTTGGTGGCAATAGCTTTTTTAGTTTCTGAGATATACATACAGACGGACAGACAGACATGGCTTAATGGACTCGGCTAGTGATCCTGAGCAAGAATATATGTACTTTATGGGGTCGCACATTTCGGCAAACACAGTAGACCATGTATTTTTTAAAATCCATGGTCTGAATATAGCAGGAAGCATATTTCTCATAAAATGAAAATATGGCCCACTCTTTCACCAAATAGAAAGCGAAGGAAACTTACCAATAGACTAAGGCATTCACAATAATGAAGAGAAACCGAAATCACTAGATAGTGATGAGTCGTTGTCTATTGACCAACAAAAAAGTTTTCATTCTTGGAGATTTGAAGAAATCGGCTTAATATGTGAATATGAATGTGCCTGAAGGTACTTGCAATCTTTGTTTAGAGCATCTGCTTCGCAATCAGTGTAGACACATCTAGAACAAGTAAGAAAGCTACATTCGAGTGTGCTCGACTGTAATATACCCGCTACCCAGCTGCTCGTACATCAAAATTATTTGCGGAACAATAAAGAACGGCCACAATCATATTTTGACCGTAAAAGGCCATGGATTTATGTACAATATTTATGCAAAGCCAAAATCTAAAATAAAAAAATAATTTTTTGCACACATTTAATTTTTGATGCGGGTGGGACTCTAACCCATAAATGCATAATAGTTCTGTTCGTTATGCAGTCCACAACTTAACCTATTTCACCACCGTACTCGCACACACTATTCGGCAGAATGCTGCAAGCAGCGCTGCCGGCTAAAGGAGTAAAAAGTATTGAAAACGTATAACTTTTATTCAGGTACCAAAAAAAATCCAAGATTTATCACTTAAACAGTAAAAATAATAATTCTACCTGATGAAGACTATAAATCGAATACGTGCATGTAAAAAACGAGATGTGCCCTTTTAATTCCTCTTTATATACTTGTATGGAGAGTGTTCTAGAGCACTCTAACTTTTAATAAATTTTGTTAAAACAAGTAAGAAAGCTACAGTCGAGTGGGCTCGACTGTAATATACCCGCTACCCAGCTGCTTGTACAAAATTTACTTGCGGAACAAAAAACGGCTACAATCATATTTTGACCGTAAAAGGCTATGGACCTATAATATTTATGCAAAGTCAAAATATAAAATAAAAAAACATTTTTGCACACATTTAATTTTTGATGCGGGCGGGACTCGAACCCGTAAATGCATAATAGTACTGTTCGTTTTGCAGTCCACAACTAAACCCATTTCACCACCGTACACGCACACACGATTCGGCACAATGCTGCAAGCAGCGTTGCCGGCAGCGCTGCTTACAGCTATGGAAAACGTTAAGCTGAATAACTTCTGTGTTTAATATCCGATTGTTACCAAATTTTCAGAGATCATCTGGCTAGCTGTAGTTATCATGTAAACCGAAAATGAACAATATGGCATCAAAATTGCACTTTTAATCAATTTTTTTTAGATTTACATGAGCGGAAGGGGGAGTGGCCAAAATCCAAAATAAACTTGATCAGCGTGCAATAATAACACATACTGTCACCAAATTTGGTAGTTCTAGCTCTTATAATAGCTGAGATCTAGATATTCACACGGACAGACAGACGGACAGACGGAAAGACAGACAGACAGACAGACAGACAGAAGGACATGGCTATATCGACTCGGCTGTTGATCCTGAGCCAAAATATATATACTTTATGGGGTCGGAGGTGTCTCCTTCTGCCTGTTACATACATTTTCGGTTTGAATAAAGTTATAATACCCTTCTACTCTATAAGTAGCGGGTATAAAAAGTTTAAGCGGCATGAACTGGGAATCGATCCACGGGCCTGTCGGTTCAGGAGTTCATCGCTATTCCACTAAGCTAGTGACGCTGTTATCCAACAACTGCAAAAATTTGCATTGTAAGGCATTCTTATTATTTCCTGTACAAATAAAGCATTGGCGCTGCCGGCAGCGCTGCTTACAGCTATGGAAAACGTTAAGCTGAATAACTTCTGTGCATATTATCCGATTGTTACCAAATTCAGAGATTATCTGGCTAGCTATAGTTATCATATAAACCGAAAATTAACAATATGGTATCAAAATTGCTCTTGTAATTAATTTTTTTCGATTTACAAAGGCGAAAGCGGCCGTGGCCAAAACCCAAAATAAACTTGATCAGCGTGCAATAATAACACATAATGTCACCCAATTTGGTAGTTCTAGCTCTTATAATAGCTGAGATCTAGATTTTCACACGGACAGACAGACGGACAGACAGACAGACGGACAGACGGACATGGCTATTTTGAATCAGCTGTTAATCCTGAGCCAGAATTTATATACTTTATGGGGTCGGAGATGTCTCCTTCTGCCTGTTACATACATTTTCGGTTTGAACAAAGTTATAATACCCTTCTTCTCTATGAGTAGCGCGTATAAAAATTTTTACTTTCTTCATCTCAAGGGAAGCGACTAGAGAGTGTAATTAATTTATTTCCTAATTATAAAGAACAGGGATTAGGGAAAACATCCCTTTTAAGCCCAGATATTGACGTCAGCGACGCTAAGCCAATAAAACAGCGTTTTTATCCCGTTTCTCCCGCTGTAGAGAAACTTATCTACGGAGAGGTGCACAAAATGTTGTCAGATGACGTCATTGAGCCATGGATGAGTCCTTGGAGCTCTCCGATGAGGCTCGTTATTAAGCCAGGCAAGGAACGCATTTGTTTACATGCACGACGCATTAATGAGTGCACTAAAAAAGACGCGTACCCGCTGCCAAATATAGATGGCCAAATATAGATGGCAAATTGGATCTGAAGGATACATTCTAGCAAATACCCCTAACAGATGAGGCTAAAGCCATTACACCTTTTACAGTGTCAGGGAGGCCACTATATCAATTTACAGTGATGCCGTTTGGTCTCTGTAATGCTCCACAGACCATGTGCCGGTTAGTCAATGAATTGATCCCTGCAGAATAGTAAATATGTGTTTTTGGTTACCTTGATGATTTGACACAATTTCGTAGGGCAAATGTAACTTTAAATGTGATAAAAGTCGCTTTTGCGTTACAGAAGGGACACATTAGAGGAAATGGTGGTATCGCGACTCACCCTAAAAAAGTTGATGCTATAAAAACATGGCCATCCACTAAGACGATCAAATAAGTGAGAAGCTTTTTAGGCCTGGTTAGATGGTATCGGAGATTCATCAGTAACTTCTCTGAACTAGTCTTCCTGATTACTAAAGTTCTATCAACTGAAGAGAAATATTTATGGACAGACGCCGCGAAGACTGCTTTCCAAAATTTGAAAAATGTAATCACATCGGCACCGGTCCTTCAAAACCCGGAGTTCTCTATGAAATTCTTCGTACATTGCGATGCAAGCGATTGTGGGGTGGGTGCTGTATTAGTGCAGCTTTCACATGACAATGTTGAACGCCCAGTGGCATTTATGTCCAAAGAATTAAACACGGCACAATGCAGTTATAGCGTTACCGAACATGAGTGCTTGGCGGCTGTGTTGAGAATTAAAAAGTTTATGTATTATTTGGAGCTCCAAGAATTTGAGCTCATAACAGACCATGTTAGTTTACTATGGCTTTGCGACAGCCAAATCTTAAAGGCAGGTTAGCTAATTAGTCTATGCGTTTACTTACTATAGGTTCTCTACTAGCCATCGGAGAGATAGCGAAAATATAGTGCCAGACGCCCTTTCAAAAATTCAAGTAGAGGATGTGTTTGCCATTGAGCTGATTAAGCCAGAATTTGATCTCGACTCTGCATGTTTTGATGCGGCAGATTATGTGCAAATGAGAAATGAAGCAGAACTTCGGAGGGAAAATATCCAAATTTAAAAGTATACGGTAAATATTTATATATTCGAACTAAACATGAAGATGGCACAGATTTAGGTATGCAGCAGGCATGGAAGTTATGGATACCCAAAGGTTTGAAAGACAGTGTCATTCGTCGGGCTTACAAGTCGGTAGTGACCGCCCATGGTGGCATGGCTAAGACTTTGCAGCTTATACGGGGTAACTTTTATTGGCCAAGGCACCAAATCAATCCTTAAAGCCTCCTATGGGTAAGCCAGCCATATCTGACAGGCCTTTCAAACACTTATATGTAGATATTTAGACCATTGATTTTAAAAAAATATATGGTCTATTGTGTTTCTCGAAATGTGAGTAACAGGCAGAAGGAGGCATCTGCGACCCCATGAAGTATATATATTCTTGCTAAGGATCACTATCCGAGTCGATTGAGCCATGTCTGTCTGTCCGTCTGTCCGTCTGTATGAACGCCTATATCTCAGAAACTAAGCTGTTTTAGTTTCTGAGATTTAGGCGTTCATACAGACGGACAGACGGACAGACAGACATTTGGTGACAACACTTATGTGAATCATACGCCGTAAAATTTTTATTAAAATTTGGGTCACGCCTACGTCCGCCCCCGCAAATCGGAAATTCGTATTCCAAGCGCCTATATCTCAGAAACTAAAAAAGCCAAAACCACCAAATACGGTGACAACACTTATGTAAATCATATGCTGTAAAATGTTTAGTAAAATTTGGGCCACGCCTACTTCCGCCCCCGCAAGTCGATAAAACGTATAGCACGCGCAATAATAAAGCTAGAGTATTCAGTTTTGGTGTGAATGATAACTATCACCACCTAAACGATTGCTGAAAATTTGGTTCCGATCGGATAATGAACATAAATGTTATTCAACGTTTCATATAGATTTGCACTGGGCCCACTGCAAGCAAGCAAGCAGTGTTTTTTCCAAGCAGTGTTTTTTCCAACTGCTTGGACTGCTTGGCATCTAACTGAAAATAATATGTGTTGTTTATTATTTTTCTTTGAAAAACACGTTTACCGATAAAAGTTTTCTAAATCATATATTTTTGACATAAGGAGTACTGCGCTGCATTATAAGAGATAATGGAGTTCAATTTAAATCATCTGATTTCAATGCTTGGCTGTCTTCATTGGGAGTGAAGTATATTTATACGGCTTTATATTCTCCCAATCAAATGCCTCAGAAAGGGTTAATAGATCCTTAATTGCAGAGCCATTCATTCGGAAAATCACACCGAATGGGATCTGCACATTTACGAAATAAGTTGTGAATTGCGAAACGTTGACCATCAGAGCATTGGTTGTTCCCCGTATTTTGCCTTATACGGATTCGATATGGCAAGTCATGGTAAACATAACGACCTATTAAAGAATTTTCAGCTGTTAGTTGAATCTAAAAATATATTGGCCACAACAGATCAGCTAAAATTCATCTGAAAACAAATTAAGGCAAACATTACTAAAGCCTACGATAAAAATGAAAGGCAATACAATCTCAGAACGAGAGAAATATTATTCAAGGTCGGTCAGGAGGTGTTTCGTCGTAATTTCTCTCACGGTAATTTTTCTAAACAAATTAATGCCAGGATAAATCCACAATGGTTAAAGTCACGCGTAAAAGCGAAGCTTGGGAGTTCATATTATGTCATTGGTACTTATCATGCCAAAGATATCAAACAATGATGAACTTAAACATTTCAGCGAAAAATCAGGGCTTCTTTTTTCAAGCCATTTCCTGGTCTAAACGGCTTACAAATGGCACGTGGTGTAATGTACAACCCTTTCAATTGTATAAATGAAAAAAAAACGATTTTTTTGAAAAATACACTAATTTGGTGTCATTATCAGAGCCATCCAAGTAAACTCTAAAAAAAGCTCAAAGCTCCAATTAGAACTTTGAGAGTTGCATGGGAGCTTTGCTCTGCTCGAGAGACATTTACTCTCTCATAGAGTTCTTTTCTCTATTGGCATTCGCGAAGAACAGACGTGGAGAATGTGAAAAAAGTTTTCATGACCTTAAAGAAAACGTGGATTTTTGGAAAAAAATTAAATAAAAGTTAAAAAAGAGAAATGTTTGAACGTCTAGATCTCAGCTATTAGAATAGCTAGAGACACCAAATTTTACATGAAGGTTCCTGTATACCATAGGTAGATCGAGTTTATTTTCAATTTTTGATGCCACTTCTACTGCCCACGCAAATCGATAATTTACGATTATTAGGAAAAGTATTGAAGTATTAATTATAGCTTTCTACTTTGGTATTATAGATAATTACAATATAAATCTATTCTCAAAAATACTATCCAACCGGACAAAAAACACAGAAGTTATTCATGTTTCCGTTTTCCGTACTTCCACTGTTTGCGCCTGTGCAGCGCGTCGTGACGGCATTGCCACGTTGCTTTGTTTCAGCCGTAGCGAATGTACAGCTGATTGCTATGTTTTCACATGTAGATGGCGCTATTCAAAGATAGATCTAATTTAAACAATAGGTGGCGGATGAACTTGTGCAGAGTTTTTTGATGGAAATAAATGTGTGATAATTTGTTTCGAAACTGGACAATTGGTATCTTACTGTCGGGCTCGCTCGAATGTAGCTTTCTTTACTTGTTTTAATTTAAAAGGTCAAGAAATAGTGATGCACAAAATTCCATAATGCCATACACATACATCAACACGGTTACACATTATTAATTAAACTGCGCTTGTAATCAATTTTTTTTCGATTTACAGGGGCGGAAGGGGGCGTGGCCAAAATCCATTATAAACCTGATCAGCGTGCAATAATAACACATACTGTCACCAAATTTGGTAGTTCTAGCTCTTATAATAGCTGAGATCTAGATTTTCACACGGACAGACAGACAGACGGACAGACGGACAGACGGACATGGCTATATCGACTCAGCTAGTGATCTTGATCCTGAGCCAGAATATATATACTTTATGGGGTTGGAGGTGTCTCCTGCTGCCTGTTACATACATTTTCGGTTTAAACAAAGTTATAATACCTTTGTACTCTATGAGTAGCGGGTATAAAAATATCCAGAGTGTCCTGAGTGCAAAGCACCTGGTACAATACAGGGCTTGCATTACTCAGCACATCTAGAGCCTCAAGCAAGCACAAGTAAAGGTGCTATTCCAAAAGTACACATCACACGAAGTAAAGGAAAACCGTATACTGGGGTAACCCTAATCAAACAAGTAGATGAGGAGATAGGAGCAGCTGACTTAAATGAGTCACGAAGCCAAGATACTCAACCGAAAATTAATTCACGATCCAGGTCGAAATAGAAATAGTCGCTATTAGCCGCGGATTTCCGAGCACATCATTTTAGAAAAATGGACTATTTCAGAATTTTTAATATTATGCGGCTTACATTCTCCTAATAGTTCTCGACAACTTCCATCTCCGCGTGTGTCTCACATTAGTGCAACTTCGGCAAGGCTGAGTATCACGCGCTCGAACACAATGTTGAGTCCAGAGAAAGTCACCCAGACCATTCAGGGTTGGGGAGTCAAATACGACGGAACAGTAAATGGGCCTACAGTTCAGCAGTTTTTATACAGAGTAAGAGCATTGACCATAGATATTCTAAACGGTGATTTTGCTATTGTATGCTAAAACTTACATGTTTTCTTGAAAAAGCAAGAGAATGGTATTGGGGATACCGTAAATAGAACCCTGAGGTAGGTTGGGAAGATTTTTGTGCAGCTCTGAATAATCAATATCAGGACCATAAAGACGATGATGTCCTTATGGAAAAAATTCGAGCTCGAAAGCAGAAAGAGGGAGAGCCCTTTGACGCTTATAAGACTCTTATGACTTTGACGTTTTACGAGGACATTATGTCGATCGTTTCTCGATTAGACGAGTACAGACTTGTTTAGCAGCTGCAAAGGAATTTAATTCCAGAGCTAAGACAAGTATTACTATACATCTCCATTCATTTTGTTGCTCATCTGCGACAACTGGTCCAGAAACGTGAAAATCTGCTCTCAATAAACAAGCGTGTCACCTTAGGGATCGATTTTTGGAGAATTTTCCAGTTAGCATCAGATATAATATCTAGCATTGATACTTCTAAGGCAATGGTAGATAGTAGTGATACTAATCTGTAAAAATTTCTACTTTCTTCATCTCAAGAAAAGCGATTAGAGAGTGTAATAAATTTATTTCCTAATTATAAAGAACAGGGATTAGGGAAAACATCCCTTTTAAGCCCAGATATTGACGTCAGCGACGCTAAGCCAATAAAACAGCGTTTTTATCCCGTTTCTCCCGCTGTAGAGAAACTTATCTACGGAGAGGTGCACAGAATGTTGTCAGAAGACGTCATTGAGCCATGGATGAGTCCTTGGAGCTCTCCGATGAGGCTCGTTATTAAGCCAGGCAAGGTACGCATTTGTTTACATGCACGACGCATTAATGAGTGCACTAAAAAAGACGCGTACCCGCTGCCAAATATAGATGGCCAAATATAGATGGCAAATTGGATCTGAAGGATATATTCTAGCAAATACCCCTAACAGATGATGCTAAAGCCATTACAGCTTTTACAGTGTCAGGGAGGCCACTATATCAATTTACAGTGATGCCGTTTGGTCTCTGTAATGCTCCACAGACCATGTGCCGGTTAGTCAATGAATTGATCCCTGCAGAATAGTAAATATGTGTTTTTGGTTACCTTGATGATTTGACACACATATGTCCATTCTTATCAGGTTAGCAGAACAATTTCGTAGGGCAAATGTTACTTTAAATGTGATAAAAGTCGCTTTTGCGTTACAGAAGGGATACATTATAGGAAATGATGGTATCGCGACTCACCCTAAAACAGTTGATGCTATAAAAACATGGCCATCCACTAAGACGATCAAATAAGTGAGAAGCTTTTTAGGCCTGGTTAGATGGTATCGGAGATTCATCAGTAACTTCTCTGAACTAGTCTTCCTGATTACTAAAGTTCTATCAACTAAAGAGAAATATTTATGGACAGACGCCGCGAAGACTGCTTTCCAAAATTTGAAAAATGTAATCACATCGGCACCGGTCCTTCAAAACCCGGAGTTCTCTATGAAATTCTTCGTACATTGCGATGCAAGCGATTGTGGGGTGGGTGCTGTATTAGTGCAGCTTTCACATGACAATGTTGAACGCCCAGTGGCATTTATGTCCAAAGAATTAAACACGGCACAATGCAGTTATAGCGTTACCGAACATGAGTGCTTGGCGGCTGTGTTGGGAATTAAAAAGTTTATGTATTATTTGGAGCTCCAAGAATTTGAGCTCATAACAGACCATGTTAGTTTATTATGGCTTATGCGACAGCCGAATCTTAAAGGCAGGTTAGCTAGATGGTCTATGCGTTTACTTACTATAGGTTCTCTACTAGCCATCGGAGAGATAGCGAAAATATAGTGCCAGACGCCCTTTCAAAAATGCAAGTAGAGGATGTGTTTGCCATTGAGCTGATTATGCCAGAATTTGATCTCGACTCTGCATGTTTTGATGCGGCAGATTATGTGCAAATGAGAAATGAAGCAGAACTTCGGAGGGAAAATATCCAGATTTAAAAGTATTAGGTAAATATTTATATATTCGAACTAAACATGAAGATGGCACAGATTTAGGTATGCAGCAGGCATGAAAGTTATGGATACCCAAAGGTTTGAAAGACAGTGTCATTCGTCGGGCTCACAAGCCGGTAGTGACCGCCCATGGTGGCATGGCTAAGACTTTGGAGCTTATACGGGGTAACCATATCTGGCCATATCTGACAGGCCTTTCAAACACTTATATGTAGATATTTAGACCATTGATTTTAAAAAAATATATGGTCTATTGTGTTTGTCGAAATGTGAGTAACAGGCAGAATGAGGCATCTGCGACCCTGTGAAGTATACATATTCTTGCTAAGAATCACTATCCGAGTCGATTGAGCCATGTCTGTCTTTCCGTCTGTCCGTCTGTATGAACGCCTATATCTCAGAAACTAAAATAGCTAGAGCCACCAAATTTGGTGACAACACTTATGTGAATCATTCGCCGTAAAATTTTTATTAAAATTTGGGCCACGCCTACGTCCGCCCCCGCTAATCGAAAATCCGTATTGCAAGCGCCTATATCTCAGAAACACAAAAAACCAGAGCTACCAAATGTGGTGACAACACTTATGTAAATCATATGCTGTAAAATGTTTAGTAAAATTTGGGCCACGCCTACTTCCGCCCCCGCAAGTCGATAAACCGTATAGCACGCGCAATAATAAAGCTAGAGTATTCAGTTTTGGTGTGAATGATAACTATCACCACCTAAACGATCGCTGAAAATTTGGTTCCGATCGGATAATGAACATAAAAGTTATTCAACGTTTCATATAGATTTGCACTGCGCCCACTGCAAGCAAGCAGTGTTTTTTCCAAGCAGTGTTTTTTTCCAACTGCTTGGACTGCTTGGCATCTAACTGAAAATAATATGTGTTGTTTATTATTTTTCTTTGAAAAACACGTTTACCGATAAAAGTTTTCTAAATCATATATTTTTGACATAAGGAGTACTGCGCTGCATTATAAGAGATAATGGAGTTCAATTTAAATCATCTGATTTCAATGCTTGGTTGTCTTCATTGGGAGTGAAGTATATTTATACGGCTTTATATTCTCCCAATCAAATGCCTCAGAAAGCGTTAATAGATCCTTAATTGCAGAGCCATTCATTCGGAAAATCACACCGAATGGGATCTGCACATTTACGAAATAAGTTGTGAATTACGAAACGTTGACCATCAGAGCATTGGTTGTTCCCCGTATTTTGCCTTATACGGATTCGATATGGCAAGTCATGGTAAACATAACGACCTATTAAAGAATTTTCAGCTGTTAGTTGAATCTAAAAATATATTGGCCACAACAGATCAGCTAAATTTCATCTGAAAACAAATTAAGGCAAACATTACTAAAGCCTACGATAAAAATGAAAGGCAATACAATCTCAGAACGAGAGAAATATCATTCAAGGTCGGTCAGGAGGTGTTTCGTCGTAATTTTTCTCACGGTAATTTTTCTAAACAAATTAATGCCAGGATAAATCCACAATGCTTAAAGTCACGTGTAAAAGCGAAGCTTGGGAGTTCTTATTATGTCATTGGTACTTATCATGCCAAAGATATCAAACAATGATGAACTTAAACATTTCAGCGAAAAATCAGGGCTTCTTTTTTCAAACCATTTCCCGGTCTAAACGGCTTACAAATGGTACGTGGTGTAATGTACAACCCTTTCATTTGTATAAATGAAAAAAAAAAACGATTTTTTTGAAAAATACACTAATTCGGAGTCATTATCAGAGCCATCCAAGTAAACTCTAAAAAAAGGTCAAAGCTCCAATTAGAACTTTGAGAGTTGCATGGGAGCTTTGCTCTGCTCGAGAGACATTTACTCTCTCATAGAGTTCTTTTCTCTATTGGCATTCGCGAAGAACAGACGTGGAGACTGTGAAAAAAGTTTTCATGACCTTAAAGAAAACGTGGATTTTTGGAAAAAATTAAATAAAAGTTAAAAAAGAGAAATGTGCTGTGTTATCTATCTTTTACCATTCGATCATTGAAAATGGTCAAAATCGGTATACTAAGTTTGTGCAAATGTATGTAACAGGCACTTACAATATAAATCTATTCTCAAAATTACTATCCAACCGGACGAAAAACACAGAAGTTATTCATGTTTTCGTTTTCCGTACTTCCACTGTTTGCGCCTGTGCAGCGCGTCGTGACGTCATCGTCACGTTGCTTTGTTTCAGCCGTAGCGTATGTACAGCTGATTGCTATGTTTTCACATGTAGAAAGCTCTATTCAAAGATAGATTTAATTTAAACAATAGGTGGCGGATGAGCTTGTGCAGAGTTTTTTGATGGAATTAAATGTGTGATAATTTGTTTCGAAACTGGACAATTGGTATCTTACTGTCGGGCTCGCTCGACTGTAGCTTTCTTTACTTGTTTTAATTTAAAAGGTCAAAAAATAGTGATGCACAAAATTCCATAATGCCATATACATACATCAACACGGAAATAAAAATGCAGAAGGAAATAAAAACAGAAGTAACATTAACATTAATAGCAAAAAATGAAAAAAAAGGAACAAAACAAAGAATTAGTTTAACCTACCTTTAATTTAAATTTTCATACTCTTGATTTTTATACCCGCTACTCATAGATTATAAGGGTATTATAACTTTGTTCAAAACGAAAATGTATGTAACAGCCAGAAGGAGACATCTCCGACCCCATAAAGTATATATATTTTATATACTAAGGCATTTACAATAACGAAGAGAAACCGAAATCACTAGATAGTGATGAGTCGTTGTCTATTGACCAACAAATAAGTTTTCATTGTTGGAGAATGAAAGAAATCGGCTTAATATGTGAATGTGACTGTGTGCCTTTAGCACGCAGTAGGACTTGCGTCAGGTAAATGCACCTGCAGGAGTGCCTGAAGGTACTTGCAATCTTTGTTTAGAGCATCTGCTGACAATAGAAAACATAGTTAATACTGAATGCGGCCATTGATTTCACAATCAGTGTATCGTGACACATCTAGAAAAATATCCAGAGTGTCATGAGTGCAAAGCACCTGGCACAATACAGGGCTTGCATTAGCACATCTAGAGCCTCAAGCAAGCACTAGTAAAGGTGCTATTCCAAAAGTACACATCACACGAAGTAAAGGAAAACCCGATACTAATGTTAGTAAATGAGGAGATAGGGGCAGCTGACTTAAATGAGTCACGAAGCCAAAATACTCAACCGAAAATTAATTCACGATCCACCCAAGCTCGACAGCCTAGGGGTGGTGGAGGTCGCAATAGAAATATTCGCTGTTAGCCGGGGATTTCCGATCCTCCTGCACATCATTTTAGAAAAATGAATTTTGACAGAATTTTTAGTAGACTCGATCATCTCATACAAGCCAAATTTGGCAACTTAAACCAATTATGCCCTTGATTACCTTGATGATTTGACACACATATGTCCATTCTTATCAGGTTAGCAGAACAATTTCGTGGGGAAAATGTTACTTTAAATGTGATAAAAGTCGCTTTTGCGTTACAGAAGGGACACATTATAGGAAATGGTGGTATCGCGACTCACCCTAAAAAAGTTGATACTTTAAAAACATGGCCATCCCCTAAGACGATCAAATGAGTGAGAAGCTTTTTAGGCCTGGTTAGATGGTATCGGAGATTCATCAGTAACTTCTCTGAACTAGTCTTCCTGATTACTAAAGTTCTATCAACTAAAGAGAAATATTTATGGACAGACGCCGCGAAGACTGCTTTCCAAAATTTGAAAAATGTAATCACATCGGCACCGGTCCTTCAAAACCCGGAGTTCTCTATGAAATTCTTCGTACATTGCGATGCAAGCGATTGTGGGGTGGGTGCTGTATTAGTGCAGCTTTCACATGACAATGTTGAACGCCCAGTGGCATTTATGTCCAAAGAATTAAACACGGCACAATGCAGTTATAGCGTTACCGAACATTAGTGCTTGGCGGCTGTGTTGAGAATTAAAAAGTTTATGTATTATTTGGAGCTCCAAGAATTTGAGCTCATAATAGACCATGTTAGTTTATTATGGTTTATGCGACAGCCGAATCTTAAAGGCAGGTTAGCTAGATGGTCTATGCGTTTACTTACTATAGGTTCTCTACTAGCCATCGGAGAGATAGCGAAAATATAGTGCCAGACGCCCTTTCAAAAATTCAAGTAGAGGATGTGTTTGCCATTGAGCTGATTAAGCCAGAATTTGATCTCGACTCTGCATGTTTTGATGCGGCAGATTATGTGCAAATGAGAAATGAAGCAGAACTTCGGAGGGAAAATATCCAGATTTAAAAGTATTAGGTAAATATTTATATATTCGAACTAAACATGAAGATGGCACAGATTTAGGTATGCAGCAGGCATGAAAGTTATGGATACCCAAAGGTTTGAAAGACAGTGTCATTCGTCGGGCTCACAAGCCGGTAGTGACCGCCCATGGTGGCATGGCTAAGACTTTGGAGCTTATACGGGGTAACTTTTATTGGCCAAGGCACCAAATCAATCCTTAAAGCCTCCTATGGGAGGACAGGCCTTATCTGACCATATCTGGCCATATCTGACAGGCCTTTCAAACACTTATATGTAGATATTTAGACCATTGATTTTAAAAAAATATATGGTCTATTGTGTTTGTCGAAATGTGAGTAACAGGCAGAATGAGGCATCTGCGACCCCATGAAGTATATATATTCTTGCTAAGAATCACTATCCGAGTCGATTGAGCCATGTCTGTCTGTCCGTCTGTATGAACGCCTATATCTCAGAAACTAAAGCAGCTAGAGCCACCAAATTTGGTGACAACACTTATGTGAATCATTCGCCGTAAAATTTTTATTAAAATTTGGGCCACGCCTACGTCCGCCCCCGCTAATCGAAAATCCGTATTGCAAGCGCCTATATCTCAGAAGCAAAAAAAAACAGAGCCACCAAATGTGGTGACAACACTTATGTAAATCATATGCTGTAAAATGTTTAGTAAAATTTGGGCCACGCCTACTTCCGCCCCCGCAAGTCGATAAACCGTATAGCACGCGCAATAATAAAGCTAGAGTATTCAGTTTTGGTGTGAATGATAACTATCACCACCTAAACGATTGCTGAAAATTTGGTTCCGATCGGATAATGAACATAAATGTTATTCAACGTTTCATATAGATTTGCACTGGGCCCACTGCAAGCAAGCAAGCAGTGTTTTTTCCAAGCAGTGTTTTTTTCCAACTGCTTGGACTGCTTGGCATCTAACTGAAAATAATATGTGTTGTTTATTATTTTTCTTTGAAAAACACGTTTACCGATAAAAGTTTTCTAAATCATATATTTTTGACATAAGGAGTACTGCGCTGCATTATAAGAGATAATGGAGTTCAATTTAAATCATCTGATTTCAATGCTTGGTTGTCTTCATTGGGAGTGAAGTATATTTATACGGCTTTATATTCTCCCAATCAAATGCCTCAGAAAGGGTTAATAGATCCTTAATTGCAGAGCCATTCATTCGGAAAATCACACCGAATGGGATCTGCACATTTACGAAATAAGTTGTGAATTGCGAAACGTTGACCATCAGAGCATTGGTTGTTCCCCGTATCTTGCCTTATACGGATTCGATATGGCAAGTCATGGTAAACTTAACGACCTATTAAAGAATTTTCAGCTGTTAGTTGAATCTAAAAATATATTGGCCACAACAGATCAGCTAAATTTCATCTGAAAACAAATTAAGGCAAACATTACTAAAGCCTACGATAAAAATGAAAGGCAATACAATCTCAGAACGAGAGAAATATCATTCAAGGTCGGTCAGGAGGTGTTTCGTCGAAATTTCTCTCACGGTAATTTTTCTAAACAAATTAATGCCAGGATAAATCCACAATGCTTAAAGTCACGCGTAAAAGCGAAGCTTGGGAGTTCATATTATGTCATTGGTACTTATCATGCCAAAGATATCAAACAATGATGAACTTAAACATTACAGCGAAAAATCAGGGCTTCTTTTTTCAAGCCATTTTCCGGTCTAAACGGCTTACAAATGGTACGTGGTGTAATGTACAACCCTTTCAATTGTATAAATGAAAAAAAAAAAAAGATTTTTTTGAAAAATACACTAATTTGGAGTCATTATCAGAGCCATCCAAGTAAACTCTAAAAAAAAGCTCAAAGCTCCAATTAGAACTTTGAGAGTTGCATGGGAGTTTTGCTCTGCTCGAGAGACATTTACTCTCTCATAGAGTTCTTTTCTCTATTGGCATTCGCGAAGAACAGACGTGGAGACTGTGAAAAAAGTTTTCATGACCTTACGTGGATTTTTGGAAAAAATTAAATAAAAGTTAAAAAAGAAAAATGTGCTGTGTTATATCTTTTACCATTCGATCATTGAAAATGGTCAAAATCGGTATACTAAGTTTGTGCAAATGTATGTAACAGGCAGAAGGAGGAGTGGCAGACCCCACAAAGTATATATATATATTAACTCAAGATCACTAGCTGAGTCGATTGGGCCATATCCGTCTGTCCATTTGAACGTCTAGATCTCAGCTATTACAAAAGCTAGAGATACCAAATTTTACATGAAAGTTCCTGTATACCATAGGTAGATCGAGTTTATTTTCAATTTTTGATGCCACTTCTACCGCCCACGCAAATCGAGAATTTACGATTATTAGGAAAAGTATTGAAGTATTAATTATAGCTTTCTACTTTGGTATTATAGATAATTACAATATAAATCTATTCTCAAAAATACTATCCAACCGGACAAAAAACACAGAAGTTATTCATGTTTCCGTTTTCCGTACTTCCACTGTTTGCGCCTGTGCAGCGCGTCGTGACGTCATTGCCACGTTGCTTTGTTTCAGCCGTAGCGAATGTACAGCTGATTGCTATGTTTTCACATGTAGATGGCTCTATTCAAAGATAGATCTAATTTAAACAATAGGTGGCGGATGAACTTGTGCAGAGTTTTTTGATGGAAATAAATGTGTGATAATTTGTTTCGAAACTGGACAATTGGTATCTTACTGTCGGGCGCGCTCGACTGTAGCTTTCTTTACTTGTTTTAATTTAAAAGGTCAAAAAATAGTGATGCACAAAATTCCATAATACTATACACATACATCAACACGGTTACACCTTATTAATTAAATAGCATCTAACAAGATTAAAAATCATGCAGAAGGAAATAAAACAGAAGTAACATTAACATTAATAGCAAAAAATGAAAAAAAAAGGAACAAAACAAAGAATTAGTTTAACCTACCTTTAATTTAATTGTTCATACTCTTGATTTTTATACCCGCTACTCATAGATTAGAAGGGTATTATAACTTTGTTCAAAACGAAAATGTATGTAACAGCCAGAAGGAGACATCTCCGACCCCATAAAGTATATATATTTTATATACTAAGGCATTTACAATAACGAAGAGAAACCGAAATCACTAGATAGTGATGAGTCGTTGTCTATTGACCAACAAATAAGTTTTCATTGTTGGAGAATTCAAGAAATCGGCTTAATATGTGAATGTGAATGTGTGCCTTTAGCACGCAGTAGGACTTGCGTCAGGTAAATGCACCTGCAGGAGTGCCTGAAGGTACTTGCAATCTTTGTTTAGAGCATCTGCTGACAATAGAAAACATAGTTAATACTGAATGCGGCCATTGATTTCACAATCAGTGTATCATGACACATCTAGAAAAATATCCAGAGTGTCCTGAGTGCAAAGCACCTGGTACCATACAGGGCTTGCATTACTCAGCACATCTAGAGCCTCAAGCAAGCACTAGTAAAGGTGCTATTCCAAAAGTACACATCACACGAAGTAAAGGAAAACCCGATACTAATGATAGTAAATGAGGAGATAGGGGCAGCTGACTTAAATGAGTCACGAAGCCAAAATACTCAACCGAAAATTAATTCACGATCCACCCAAGCTCGACAGCCTAGGGGTGGTGGAGGTCGAAATAGAAATATTCGCTGTTAGCCGCGGATTTCCGATCCTCCTGCACATCATTTTAGAAAAATGGATTATGACAGAATTTTTAGTAGGCTCGATCATCTCATACAAGCCAAATTTGGCAACTTAAACCTATTATGCGGCTTACATTATCCTAAAAGTTCTCGGCAACTTCCATCTCCGTGTGTGTCTCACATTAGTGCAGCTTCGGCAAGGCCGAGTAACACGCGCTCGAGCAGAATGTTGAGTCCAGAGAAAGTCACCCAGATCATTCAGGGTTGGGGAGAAAAATACGACGGAACAGTTAATGAGCCTACAGTTCAGCAGTTTTTATACAGAGTAAGAGCATTGACCATAGATAGTCTAAACGGTGATTTTGCTATTGTATGCTAAAACTTACATGTTTTCTTGACAAGTAAAGCAAGAGAATGGTATTGTGGATACGTAAATAGAGCCCAGAGGTAGTTTGAAGAATTTTGTGCAGCTTTGAAACATCAATATCAGCACCATAAAGACGATGATGTCCTTGTGGGAAAAATTTGAGCTCGAAAGCAGAAAGAGGGAGAGCCCTTTGACGCTTATGAGACTCTTATGACTTTGACGTTTTATGAGGACATTATGTCGATCGTTTCTCGATTAGACAAGTACAGACTTTTTTAGCAGCTGCAAAGGAATTTAATTCCAGAGCTAAGACAAGCATTACTATACATCTCCATTCATTTTGTTGCTCATCTGCGACAACTGGTCCAGTAACGTGAATATCTGCTAGGAGATGCAGATTTTAAGCAATCCAGTAAGATCAATACTTCACCGAGGGTGTTTAAAAGAGCCGTTAGTTCTGTGGAGACTGAAGTGTCATTACAGTCGGCCTCAGAGACTGAGTCTGTATCTGTCGAGGCTTTGCAACTTTCCAAACGATCTATGGTCTGCTGGAACTGTGATCAGTCAGGAGATGCATGGGACATGTGCCTCGCAGAACGAAGAATCTTTTGCTATGGGTGCGGAGCAAAAGATTTCTATAAACCTCAATGCCCAACATGCCTTAAGATTGCGGAAAACTGCAACAAGGGCTCATTCGTCGACGGCAGGCGAATGGCCCAAAACTAGAATCTACAAATGAATATCAGTCTGCAAAATAAAATTGCCCACGGCAGATGCATTTCCACATCGCCTCTCGGACATTCCTTTACTACGTCAAATAAAACCAAATCATGGGATATTAGCCTATTATAATCAGATCACAGCAAAAATATTTTCAGAAGTAACTACCCTTGACAGCGTAAACTGCTTGTTTCTTCGGCTTATTAGACACAGGAGCCAATATAAGTTGTTTGGGTACAGACTTGGCTACCCAAGATTGTCCTGTCCAAGTTTTAAAAAAATATCATCACGTGTGAAAACTGCTGATGAAAGCAGCCACCAAGTAACTGGTTTTATTAGCACGGATGTAGCCTATAATGGGCTAACAAAACGTCCCAATTTTTATGTTATTCCATCAATAAACAACCGTCTCATCTTAAGATCCATTTTTGGAGAATTTTTCAGTTAGCATCAGGTATATTATCTAGCATTGATACTTCTAAGCCAATGGTAGGTAGTACTGATACTAAAATATTTCAACTTTCTTCATCTCAAGAAAAGCGATTAGAGAGTGTAATTAATTTATTTTCTAATTATATCTTTATAATAATAAGGGATAAGGGATAAGGGAAACATCCCTTTTAAGCCCAGATACTGACGTCAGCAACGCTAAGCCAATAAAACAGCGTTTTTATCCCGTTTCTCCCGCTTTAGAGAAACTTATCTACGTAAAGGTGCACAGAATATTGTCAGAAGGCGTCATTGAGCCATAGATGAGTCTTTGGAGCTCCGATGAGGTTTGTTATTAAGCCAGGCAAGGTTCGCATATGTTTAGAAGCACGACGCATTGCCAAAAATAGATGGCATTTTTTCTCGGCTTTCCAAAGCCAATATTATAACCAAATTGGATCTGAAGGATACATTGGATGAGGCTAAAGCCATTACAGCTTTTACAGTGCCAAGGAGGCCACTATATCAATATACAGTGATGCCGTTGTGCCATGTGCCGGTTAGTCAATGAATTGATCCTTGCACACTATAAAATATGTGTTTTTGGTTACCTTGATTATGTGTGTGTAGTGTCAGAAGACTTTGACACACATATGTCCATTCTTATCAGGTTAGCAGAACAATTTCGTAGGGCAAATTTTACTTTAAATGTGATAAAAGTCATTTTTGCGATACAGAAGGGACACATTATAGGAAATGGTGGTATCGCGACTCACCCTAAAAAAGTTGATACTTTAAAAACATGGCCATCCCCTAAGACGATCAAATGAGTGAGAAGCTTTTTAGGCCTGGTTAGATGGTATCGGAGATTCATCAGTAACTTCTCTGAACTAGTCTTCCTGATTACTAAAGTTCTATCAACTAAAGAGAAATATTTATGGACAGACGCCGCGAAGACTGCTTTCCAAAATTTGAAAAATGTAATCACATCGGCACCGGTCCTTCAAAACCCGGAGTTCTCTATGAAATTCTTCGTACATTGCGATGCAAGCGATTGTGGGGTGGGTGCTGTATTAGTGCAGCTTTCACATGACAATGTTGAACGCCCAGTGGCATTTATGTCCAAAGAATTAAACACGGCACAATGCAGTTATAGCGTTACCGAACATGAGTCCTTGGCGGCTGTGCTGAGAATTAAAAAGTTTATGTATTATTTGGAGCTCCAAGAATTTGAGCTCATAACAGACCATGTTAGTTTATTATGGCTTATGCGACAGCCGAATCTTAAAGGCAGGTTAGCTAGATGGTCTCTGCGTTTACTTACTATAGGTTCACTACTAGCCATCGGAGAGATAGCGAAAATATAGTGCCAGACGCCCTTTCAAAAATTCGAGTAGAGGATGTGTTTGCCATTGAGCTGATTAAGCCAGAATTTGATCTCGACTCTGCATGTTTTGATGCGGCAGATTATGTGCAAATGAGAAATGGAGCAGAACTTCGGAGGGAAAATATCCAGATTTAAAAGTATTAGGTAAATATTTATATATTCGAACTAAACATGAAGATGGCACAGATTTAGGTATGCAGCAGGCATGAAAGTTATGGATACCCAAAGGTTTGAAAGACAGTGTCATTTGTCGGGTTCACAGCAGATAGTGACCGCCCATGGTGGAATGGCTAAGACTTTGAAGCTTATACGGGGTAACTTTTATTGGCCAAGGCACCAAATCAATCCTTAAAGCCTCCTATGGGTAAGCCAGCCATATCTGACAGGCCTTTCAAACACTTATATGTAGATATTTAGACCATTGATTTTAAAAAAATATATGGTCTATTGTGTTTCTCGAAATGTAAGTAACAGGCAGAAGGAGGCATCTGCGACCCCATAAAGTATATATTCTTGCTGACGATCCCTATCCAAGTCGATTAAGCCATTTCTGTCTGTTCGTCTATATGAACGCCCATATCTCAGAATCAAAAAAGCTAGAGCCCCCAAATTTGGTGACAACACTTATGTGAATCATACGCCGTAAAATTTTATTAAAATTTGGGTCACGCCTACTTCCGCCGCCGCAATTCGAAAAACCGTATTGCAAGCGCCTATATCTCAGAAACTAAACAAGTAAGATCGGCTACAGTCAAGTGTTGACTGTGTAACACCATGGATTTTTCAAGGTTATGAACAAAAATCAGAAAATTTAGAAAACTGTTATATAACACATATAATTTTCATTAGACGCCAAGCAGTCCAAGCAGTTGAAAAAAAACACTACTTTGCTTTTATGTTCATTACCCGATCGGAACCAAATTTTCAGCGATCGTTTAGGGTGTGATATTATCATTCACACCAAACTGAAAACTCTAGCACTATTATTGCGCTTGCTATAGGGTTTATCAATTTGCGGGGGCGAAAGTAGGCGTGTCCCAAATTTTAATAAAAATTTTACAGCGTATGATTCACATAAGTGTTGTCACCAAATTTGTGCCCATTGAAAACAATTTAATACGGCCTTTATAAAAGAATTTCCTCAAGATCATATATTTTTGACATAGTGAGTACCGCGCTGCATAATAAGTGATAATAGAGATCAATTTAAATCATCTGATTTCAATGCTTGGTTGACTTCATTGGGAGTGAAGTATATTTGTACGGCTTTATATTCTCCCCAATCAAATGCCTCAGGAATGGTTAATTGATCCTTAATTGCAGAGCCTTTCTTTCGGAAAATCACACCGAATGGGATCTGAACATTCACGCAATAATTTGTGAATTGCGAAACGTTGACCATCAGAGCGTTGGTTGTTCCCCGTATTTTGCCTTATACGGATTCGATATGGCAACTCTTGGTAAACATTACGACCTATTAAAGAATTTTCAGCAGCTAGGCGAATCTGAAAATATATTGACCACAACAGATTAGCTAAATTTGATTTGAAAACAAATTAAGGCAAACATTGCTAAAGCCTACGATCAAAATGAAAGGCAATACAATCTCAGAACGAGAGAAATATCATTCAAGGTCGGTCAGGAGGTGTTTCGTCGTACTTTCTCTCACAGTAATTATACCCGCTTCTCATAGAGTAGAAGGGTATTATAACTTTGTTGAAACCGAAAATGTATGTAACAGGCAGAAGGAGACACCTCCGACCCCATAAAGTATATATATTCTGGCTCAGGATCAACAGCCATGTCCGTCTGTCCGTCTGTCTGTCCGTGTGAAAATCTAGATCTTAGCTATTATAAGAGCTAGGACTACCAAATTTGGTGACAATATGTGTTATTATTGCACGCTGATCACGTTTATTTTGGATTTAGGCCACGCCCCCTTCCGCCCCCGTAAATCGAAAAAACATTAATTACAAGCGCAATTTTGATGCCATATTGTTCATTTTCGGTTTACATGATAACTATAGCTAGCCAGATGATTTCTAAAAATTTGGTAACAACCGAGAGCGCTGCTTGCAGCATTGTGCCGAATCGTGTGTGCGTGTACGGTGGTGAAATGGGTTAAGTTGTGGACTGCAAAACGAACAGTACTTTTATGCATTTACGGGCTCGAGTCCCGCCCGCATCAAAAATTAAATGTGTGCAAAAATGTTTTTTTTTTTTATTTTATATTTTGACTTTGCATAAATATTATAAGTCCATAGCCTTTTACGGTCAAAATATGATTGTAGCCGTTTTTTTGTTCCGCAAATAAATTATGTACAAGCAGCTGGGTAGCGGGTATATTACAGTCGAGCACACTCGACTGTAGCTTTCTTACTTGTTTTTATTTTATTTTTATTTAATTTAATTTAAAGTCAACTAATAGCAGTCGACGTAAAAGTTACAGAGAAACAGATAAAAAATTTATGTATAAAGAAAAACGACTTAACAAAAGCAGTTTTGATTAAAGCTAAGAAAATTAATTTTATGCATGAATTTTAAAATTTGAATTTTTTAAGAAATTTTGAAACGGAAAAAAAATATTTAAAAAAAAAAACAAAAATTCTAGCCGATCCAACATTTGTTGCAATGGATTGGGGAAAACCCAGAAAAACCCAATCAGATCAGAACAGTTTATATTAGTTATTAGTATGAAGTGTTAATGAGTTAAGAATAGAAATTTTTATATTAGAAAGTGAGGACTCTAAGTTGAAAAGTCTAAAAAGTTTATTATATTGATCGCAGAGAAGACGGAAAGGGTCATGCAAGCTATAATTACAAGAACAAAAGTCTAATGACAATGGCTGAAAATTACGGGTAACTCTAGAAGGAACACTAAAGTTAATTTGCCTGAGTATGGAAGAGGAATCGACCTCAAATCTTATAAGTTTTATGATAAACAAGACACTTAACATAGTACGACGGTTAGCTAAAGAAGGAAGTCTAATTAAAAGAAGCCGATTATGATAAGGTGGTAAATCTACTCCTGGAACCCAGTTGAAACTACGTAAAGCAAAAAGAAGAAACTGCTTTTAAACAGACTCAATTCTGTCTTGATAAATTTGCTACTGCGGGGACCACACGCAAGAACCATATTCAAGAATTGGACGTACAAGAGAATTAAGATGTAGCAGGTTATGATTACACCAGGCAAAAAACTTGTCAAGATCCATTTGAAGAAAGTTTAAAGTTTTGTCATTATACGTCAGACAAAGTTTAACGTCATCAGCGTACATAAGGATAGATGATTGTGTTAGTAAAGAAGGTAGGTCATTAATAAAAAGGTTAAAAAGTAGAGGGCCAAGATGACTACCCTGAGGAACCCCAGATGTAACAAATATAAGCTTAGATTGGCAAGAGTTAAAAAGGACTCTTTGCGTCCTCTTAGTTAAATAATTAGATATCCACAAAATAAGTTTTTGCGGAAAACCAATGAGATCTAATTTATGAAGCAATAAGTTATGATTAACGGAGTCAAATGCTTTACTGAAATCAGCGTAGACCACATCAGTTTGCATTTTCCTCCGAAATCCTTTGGTTATAATTGAGGAAAACTCAAGAAGATTAGAAGTTGTGGATCTAAATTTGACAAATCCATGCTGATAAGGGGAAAGAACGGACTTACACATATGTGTTAATTGTGCAGTCAAGATTTTTTCAAAAATTTTAGGAATAGCGGATAATTTAGAGATACACCTATAATTCTTTACATCTTGGTTAAAGCCACATTTGTGAAGAGGTATAGAGAAGGAATCCTTCCATATAGGCGGAAAGTAACTCGTGGCTACGGTCAAATCAAGCAACTTAAATATAGGCTTACAAATGGTATCAGCACAGAATCTAAGTATACATGCTGAAACACCATCAGGACCGGGAGAAAATACAGGCTTAGAGGATTTAAGATAGCTTAGTAAAGAGATTTCGTTAATAGAAGGGCAAAAGAAGGAGTTAGAATTATTTAAGGAATACGGGTATGATTGCATAATATAGGCTTCAGTGGACAAATAGATTGAAAAAAATCCCCAAACAAATTGGCAGCAGCCTGATCATTAGTTGCTTTGTTATTTAAAAAAAAAAAAGATTAGATGGGAATTTATTAGTTTTACGTTTCAAATTAACAAAGTTATAAAATTGCTTAGGATCTTGGACAAACTGTAGGCGACAACGATTTAAGTAATCATTGTAGCAGCGTGTATTTAGAGAAAAAAAAGTTAGCTCTATCAACGATATAACGAGAATAGTCAAAAGGACTTCTAGAAGATTTAAACTTTTTAAAATATCTGGATTTCAAATTTTTTAAAACCATAAATTCACAAGAAAACCAAGGTGGCCTATCACACTTAACTGGGTAAGCATTGGGAACACAATGATCAAAAAATTAATTGATAGATTTATAAAAATATGAGATACAAATATCCAACTCTGAACACAAATAAAAAGTAAACCAATATTGATTTAAAATCAAATTATTAAGCTTAATGAAGTTGGTCTTGCGAAAGCAGCGAGCTTTTAATTTGGAAAGAGAATTTTCAGTTTGCATAAGAGTAGGCAATTTTAATGACAAATCTAATGTAGGATGGTAAGGATCTTCAGGTAAAACTAAAGGATCACTTCCAGAAATAATGTTTTGCAACATTACATCAGATGAAAAGATAAGATCAAGCATTCTACCATTTAGGTTAGGAATATTATTAATTTGAAATAATGAAAGTTCAGAAAGTCCTATAAGAAATTTATTAAAACTAGAGGGAACCAAGAAATCTAATTGAGAAGTCCATGCAACTTCTGGTAAATTAAAATCACCAATAACTAAAAGAAAATCTCTATCAGATAGCTTGGATGCAACAGACTGGATAGAGGAAAGGTGTTCAAGGTGGATGGAAACATCTGAAGAAGGGGGAATATAAGAACAAGTAATGTATATTGAAATTTGACACACTGACACTTTAACACAGATAAATTCTGGGCAAACAATTAACAGTTTTTCAACAGATAAATCAGACCTAGCAGCTATAAGCACGCCTCCACCAGTTCGACCTAAACGGTCGCATCTGAAGGAAGTGTACTTATCTGTAAAGATTGAGCTACTCAGTACATCTGGTTTCAACCAAGTTTCAGTAAATATTAAAATATGGTAATTAAAAGAGACACAACCAATAAACAATTTAGAGAGTTTAGTGTTTAGTCCTCTAACATTTTGATAAGCAATAAAAAGAGAAGATGGATTTAGTTTTTTGATGTTCCACTCGAAGACGGGACACTGGAAACTACTGGCAAAGAAACTGAGGGACGAGTTTTTTGTTTAGGAGTATACTCCTTAACAATTAAATCAGGGGGCCAAAATCTTACACTACAGACTTTTTTAAAGCTGTCTGCAGGAATATTAATTTTGAACGATGCAATGTCTCGTGCATAGTTAAATTTAAATTTCTCAACAATAAGGTTCGTTATTGAGATCTTAGATTGAATGAATGCTTGCAAATCTTCAATTGAAGTATCGGGGGCCAAGCGAGAAACAAAAATAAATTTCTTTGGCTTAACGGCGACAAGGGACTTAGTTATGTTTGGAGGCATAACTACAGAAGAGCTGCAACCTATGTTATTTACTATACTCCTAGACACAGGCGAAATAGGAGAAGTGACGACCACAATAGGTGGAACAATCAAACTAACCGTGGAGGCTTGAGGCAAAATAGGCGAGACAGCGAGAGGAGTGTTCGCATGAGATAACGGAGTTAAAGGAGTTGATGGAAGAACTGACACAAGCGGAGGGTCCTCTAGAGAATTAAGGTTATTCAGTTGGGATTCTAGTTCAATAAACTCCGAATGCAACTTAGAAAACGAAACCCCCAAACGAGCAACGTTCAATTTGCTCTGCCTCAGGGTCTTACGTAGGTTAAGTTTAGCTACGCGACAACCTTCACATGACCACTTAAGGCCAATTTTGCTATTAATAGCATCTTTTATACGGCCGGTAAGGCCAATGCACTTAACGTGAAAAACGTTATCGCAGAGCCAGCAATCAACAAAATCTGACTTAGAGTCAGCAGAGGATTTGCAGTTTCTAGCCGAGCACGACAACATCTTCATAGAAGTGAATGTACCTCAAAAAACGTAGAAAACACCAAAAAAAATATTAAAGTAGGAAAGAAATTTCAAAAATAAAAATAACAAAAACAAAAAGCTACAAAGAACTGTTAGAGAGACAAAGTAAACGGGAGAAGCGATAAGAACAGACGCACAATGCAAACGCAGTAAACTCGAGGGAGTTTTACAAGGTGAGAGCGACTGAGTATTAGTAAGTAAGGTATGCTAAAAACTACAACAAACTGCAACGCTACGGTAAGAGTAAACACTCAACACACGCGTAACAAGCCCAAAGAGCGTAAATAAAAAGGTGAGAGCGGGAGAGTGTGGAAGAGTAGACTCAAAACAAAATAAGTAAGAAAGCTAAAGAGTGTGCTCGACTGTAATATACCCGCTACCCAGCTGCTTGTACATAATTTATTTACGGAACAAAAAAACGGCTACAATCATATTTTGACCGTAAAAGGCTATGGACTTATAATATTTATGCAAAGTCAAAATATAAAATAAAAATAAAAAACCTTTTTGCACACATTTAATTTTTGATGCGGCGGGGACTCGAACCCGTAAATGCTTAATAGTACTGTTCGTTTTGCAGTCCACAACTTAACCCATTTCACCACCGTACACGCACACACGATGCGGCACAATGCTGCAAGCAGCGCTGCCGGCAGCGCTGCTTACAGCTATGGAAAACGTTAAGCCGAATAACTTCTGTGTTTATTATCCGATTTTTACCAAATTTTCAGAGATCATCTGGCTAGCTGTAGTTATCATGTAAACCGAAAATGAACAATATGGCATCAAAATTGCGCTTGTAATCAATGTTTTTTCGGTTTACGGGGGCGGAAGGGGGCGTGGCCAAGATCCAAAATAAACTTGATCAGCGTGCAATAATAACACATATTGTCACCAAATTTGGTAGTCCTAGCTCTTATAATAGCTGAGATCTAGATTTTCACACGGACAGACAGACGGACAGACGGACATGGCTATATCGACTCGGCTGTTGATTCTGAGCCAGAATATATATACTTTATGGGGTCGGAGGTGTCTCCTTCTGCCTGTTACATACATTTTCGGTTTGAACAAAGTTATAATACCCTTCTACTCTATGAGTAGCGGGTATAAACAACAAATGACGCCAAAGACGCGCAAGTTGATAATTGTGTAAATTTTGTAAATTTAGTAAAATTTCAAAGAACCAGGGGTAACACTAAGTGTTATGAATACGCACCGGGTTAGCACAAACTAAAATACACCAAAGTAAATTAAAACCACAAATTATTTGCAAAGATTAGGCAGCAAAAAATAAACAATATTAAGAGTAAAGGTCAACACAACCGATCACCAGAAAGTCACTCAACTGACTGACTTTTCATAATCAAAAATCCACGGTCTTATGCAGTCAACACTTGATTGAAGCCGTTCTTACTTGTTAATTAAATAGCATTTAATAACATTAAAAATCATGCACTGCGGGGACCACACGCAAGAACCATATTCAAGAATTGGACGTACAAGAGAATTAAGATGTAGCAGGTTATGATTACACCAGGCAAAAAACTTGTCAAGATCCATTTGAAGAAAGTTTAAAGTTTTGTCATTATACGTCAGACAAAGTTTAACGTCATCAGCGTACATAAGGATAGATGATTGTGTTAGTAAAGAAGGTAGGTCATTAATAAAAAGGTTAAAAAGTAGAGGGCCAAGATGACTACCCTGAGGAACCCCAGATGTAACAAATATAAGCTTAGATTGGCAAGAGTTAAAAAGGACTCTTTGCGTCCTCTTAGTTAAATAATTAGATATCCACAAAATAAGTTTTTGCGGAAAACCAATGAGATCTAATTTATGAAGCAATAAGTTATGATTAACGGAGTCAAATGCTTTACTGAAATCAGCGTAGACCACATCAGTTTGCATTTTCCTCCGAAATCCTTTGGTTATAATTGAGGAAAACTCAAGAAGATTAGAAGTTGTGGATCTAAATTTGACAAATCCATGCTGATAAGGGGAAAGAACGGACTTACACATATGTGTTAATTGTGCAGTCAAGATTTTTTCAAAAATTTTAGGAATAGCGGATAATTTAGAGATACACCTATAATTCTTTACATCTTGGTTAAAGCCACATTTGTGAAGAGGTATAGAGAAGGAATCCTTCCATATAGGCGGAAAGTAACTCGTGGCTACGGTCAAATCAAGCAACTTAAATATAGGCTTACAAATGGTATCAGCACAGAATCTAAGTATACATGCTGAAACACCATCAGGACCGGGAGAAAATACAGGCTTAGAGGATTTAAGATAGCTTAGTAAAGAGATTTCGTTAATAGAAGGGCAAAAGAAGGAGTTAGAATTATTTAAGGAATACGGGTATGATTGCATAATATAGGCTTCAGTGGAGTAAGTAGATTGAAAAAAATCCCCAAACAAATTGGCAGCAGCCTGATCATTAGTTGCTTTGTTATTTAAAAAAAAAAAGATTAGATGGGAATTTATTAGTTTTACGTTTCAAATTAACAAAGTTATAAAACTGCTTAGGATCTTGGACAAACTGTAGGCGACAACGATTTAAGTAATCATTGTAGCAGCGTGTATTTAGAGAAAAAAAGTTAGCTCTATCAACGATATAACGAGAATAGTCAAAAGGACTTCTAGAAGATTTAAACTTTTTAAAATATCTGGATTTCAAATTTTTTAAAACCATAAATTCACAAGAAAACCAAGGTGGCCTATCACACTTAACTGGGTAAGCATTGGGAACACAATGATCAAAAAATTAATTGATAGATTTATAAAAATATGAGATACAAATATCCAACTCTGAACACAAATAAAAAGTAAACCAATCATGATTTAAAATCAAATTATTAAGCTTAATGAAGTTGGTCTTGCGAAAGCAGCGAGCTTTAAATTTGGAAAGAGAATTTTCAGTTTGCATAAGAGTAGGCAATTTTAATGACAAATCTAATGTAGGATGGTAAGGATCTTCAGGTAAAACTAAAGGATCACTTCCAGAAATAATGTTTTGCAACATTACATCAGATGAAAAGATAAGATCAAGCATTCTACCATTTAGGTTAGGAATATTATTAATTTGAAATAATGAAAGTTCAGAAAGTCCTATAAGAAATTTATTAAAACTAGAGGGAACCAAGAAATCTAATTGAGAAGTCCATGCAACTTCTGGTAAATTAAAATCACCAATAACTAAAAGAAAATCTCTATCAGATAGCTTGGATGCAACAGACTGGATAGAGGAAAGTTGTTCAAGGTGGATGGAAACATCTGAAGAAGGGGGAATATAAGAACAAGTAATGTATATTGAAATTTGACACACTGACACTTTAACACAGATAAATTCTGGGCAAACAATTAACAGTTTTTCAACAGATAAATCAGACCTAGCAGCTATAAGCACGCCTCCACCAGTCGATATAGCCATGTCCGTCTGTCCGTCTGTCTGTCCGTGTGAAAATCTAGATCTCAGCTATTATAAGAGCTAGGACTACCAAATTTGGTGACAATATGTGTTATTATTCCACGCTGATCAAGTTTATTTTGGATTTTGGCCACGCTCCCTTCCGCCCCCGTAAATCGACAAAAAAATTTATTACAAGTGTAATTTTGATGCCATATTGTTCATTTTTGGTTTACATGATAACTATAGCTTGCCAGATGATCTCTGATTTGGTAACAATCGGATAATAAACACAGAAGTTATTCAGCTTAACGTTTTCCATAGCTGTAAGCAGCGCTGCCCGCAGCAACTAAACAAGTAAGATCGGCTACAGTCAAGTGTTAACTGTATAACACCATGGATTTGAAAAAAATCAGATTTAGAAAACTGTTATATAACACATATAATTTTCATTCATAACTTTTATGTTCATTATCCGATCGGAACCAAATTTTCAGCGATCGTTTAGGTGGTGATAGTTGTCATTCACACCAAACTGAAAACTCTAGCGTTATTATTGCGCTTGCTATACGGTTTATCGATTAGCGGGGGCGGAAGTAGGCGTGTCCCAAATTTTAATAAAAATTTTACAGCGTATGATTCACATAAGTGTTGTCACCAAATTTGTGCCCATTGAAAACAATTTAATACGGCCTTTATAAAAGAATTTTCTCAAGATCATATATTTTTGACATATGGAGTACCGCGCTGCATAATAAGTGATAATAGAGATCAATTTAAATCATCTGATTTCAATGCTTGGTTGACTTCATTGGGAGTGAAGTATATTTGTACGGCTTTATATTCTCCCCAATCAAATGCCTCAGGAATGGTTAATTGATCCTTAATTGCAGAGCCTTTCTTTCGGAAAATCACACCGAATGGGATCTGAACATTCACGCAATAATTTGTGAATTGCGAAACGTTGACCATCAGAGCGTTGGTTGTTCCCCGTATTTTGCCTTATACGGATTCGATATGGCAACTCTTGGTAAACATAACGACCTATTAAAGAATTTTCAGCCGTTAGGCGAATCTGAAAATATATTGGCCACAACAGATTAGCTAAATTTGATTTGAAAACAAATTAAGGCAAACATTGCTAAAGCCTACGATCAAAATGAATGGCAATACAATCTCAGAACAAGAGAAAAATTATTCAACGTTTTCCATAGCTGTAAGCAGCGCTGCCGGCAGAGCAAATTCTTTATTTGTACAGGAAATAATAAGAATGCCTTACAATGAAAATTATTGCATTGAATGAATGAACTCCTGAACCGACACGCCCGTGGATCGACTCCCAGTTCATGCCGCTTAAGCTTTTTTTTTTTTTTTTTTTGTATGAACTTTGGTGGTCGTGCATTTTATTTAAATTTTTTTATAATGGCTCACAATGAACTTAGTTAACAAGTGGAGAAGTGACAGTCTCTTAAATCAGCTGTGTGCGATTGTTAGAGCGGAGCTTTTTCTTATATTTTTATAACCGCTACTCATAGAGTAGAAGGGTATTATAACTTTGTTCAAACCGAAAATGTATGTAACAGGCAGAAGGAGACACCTCCGACCCCATAAAGTATATATATTCTGGCTCAGGATCAACAGCCGAGTCGATATAGCCATGCCCGTCTGTTCGTCTGTCTGTCCGTATGAAAATCTAGATCTCAGCTATTATAAGAGCTAGGACTACCATATTTGGTGACTATAGGTGTTATTATTGCACGCTGATCAAGTTTATTTTGGATTTTGGCCACGCCCCCTTCCGGTAAATCGAAAAAACATTGATTACAAGCACAATTTTGATGCCATATTGTGTTTTCGGTTTATATGATAACTATAGCTAGCCAGATGATCTCTAAAAATTTGGTAACAATCGGATAGTAAAAACAGAAGTTATTCAGCTTAACGTTTTCCATAGCTGTAAGCAGCGCAGCCGGCAGCGTTTTTTTTTTTTTTATTATATATACGGCAGGAAAATGAAATCCTCTAAAGATACCATCTACCGACCGTAGATGGTATGCAGGATTCATAACCCTATAAGTAGAGTTATGCCTACGTACTAAACAAAAACCTCCGCTCCTTCTCCTGTCCTTGATATGCTCACTGGGACTGCCAGTCAAAGAATTTCATCGGTAAGAAGGATGTGATGCTAAATCGCACTCCCTCTACTTGTGCGCTGTGCTGTTGCATGGCGCTCCTTCCTCGACTTTTTAGTCGCCTTTTACGACGTCACCACACGGGAGTACTCCTCATCCGCCATTTCTGTTGGCCATCTCGTCCTTGGGGACACGCTTCATCATGCGGACTATGATATCGTGAGCCCCATTCCAAACGTCTTTGTTCGCCAACATAGCGGCAATCAGGCCTCTTGGGCTGAGAGGTGCACCAGCGAGCGACTCCAGTTGGACCTTATCCACAGCGAACCTGGAGCAGTGCAGGAGGATGTGCTCTGCTGTTTCCACCGCGTTTATACAAAAGAAGCATTGCGCTGTATCCACATGGTGGAACCTAAACAGGTACCCTCGGAAACAACCATGGTCCGTTAGAAACTGGGTCATGTGGTAGTCCACCTCTTTGTGCTCACACTCTGCCCATTCCGATAGGTTAGGGATAAGCTGGTACGTCCATCGCCCACGTTGCGACTCTTGCCACCTAGTCTGCCAAACTCCACGAATCCACTCAAGAATCTCTGTTTGGTTAACTCCTTCTCGCGCTAGATATTGGCCCTTTATCTCCAGGTCAATGGGTATAATGCCTGAAAGAGCATGCGTTGCGTCATCCGAAACAGTTGAAAAGCCTCTTTTTAGTCTCAGTGCCATTGTTCGTGATACTGCCCGCGCACTAGCCAAGTAGGTTAATTTGCTTGTAACACAGCTCCAGATAGGGGCAGCGTACAGCAGCGTTGCCTTAGTAACCGCCTCAAGCAGAGTCCTTGCCGGCAATCTGGGTCCTTCCACGTTGGGCATAATTCTTGCCAGCGCTGCAGCTGTCATTGCCGCTTTTCTGCTGGCATACGTTGCGTGGTCCTTAAAGGAGAGCCTACGGTCTATTAGGACTCCCAAGTACTTCAACGCTCCTGCTGAAGTGATTATTTCTCCCTTCACTTCGACCTGCATGCTTTCGATTCTCTTTCTGCTGCTCAACAGAACTAACTCCGTCTTTTGTGCCGCAATTCCTAGGCCGACTTTCTCAAGCCAATCGGGGATCGCCCTGATCGCCACATTACTGATGTCCTGGAGCTCCGGTATTGTCTTGGCCACCGCTGTTACCGCAACGTCGTCGGCGAAGCAGTGTAGCTCCACGCCTCGGGGGTTGCTAATCCTCAGGATCCCATATTACATGATGTTCAACAAGATCGGTCCAAGTACCGACCCTTGTGGGTCACCTGCAGAGACTTGGTAACATCTTGGACCTGCTTCAGTAACATACAACACCGTGCGTTTCCTGAAGTAGTTTCCAACTACGCTTCAGAGATAATCGGGTAAGCCCATGTTACGCATTGCGCCGAGGATATTGGGCCATCTCGCTGAATTAAACGCGTTATTCACGTCTAGCGCGATGTTGGCACAGTACTTTTTACTGCCGCCTAACCATCGGTCGCCGTCAAGTGCGTTCTTCGCTACTTCAGTTACGGCTGTGAGGGCATCGAGAGAGGCATGAGAGAATGCGCTTAAACAGTTTGCCCACAATGTCCAGCAGACATAAGGGGCGGTAGCTGCCTGGTGCGTTTGCAGGCCCCTTGCCTTTTGGCAGAAGGACAAGTTTCATTGTCTTCCACCGCTTGGGACTCCGTCCAGAAGACATTGTTGGAAAGCCTCCCTGAAGACCTCGGGTCTTGCGGTGGCAGCGGCCTTAATAATTAGCCCAGGAATACCATCAATGCCGGGAGCTTTGTTCGGCTTGATCCTCTTCGCTGCTTCGACGACTTCGCATGCTGTGATACACGGAAAATCGGAGGCGGGGGCTTGTAGAGCGGGTTGCCATAACGTGTCTTAGCTTGGGAATAGCTCCGACACGATGCAGGCCAGTGCGGCTGGGTCCTGAGGGGTACTTCCATCAGCGACATTAAGTTTTTTCCGGACTTTTTTGTAGGCAATACCCCAGGGGTCGTCGTCAACGCTTGCAAGCAGGTCCTTAAATGCATTTGCTTTTGCTGCAGATATGCTGTTTTTGAGCTCGGCACGCTTCGCTTTGTATGCCTCCGTGCATTGGACGTGGTGTGGTCGTCCTCTGGATCGCTGCGCTTGTCTTCTCGCCCTTAGGCATTCCGTACGGAGCTGGTGTAGAGAGGCACTCCACCAGTAAACAGGGGGCTTGCGTTTCGCATTTGTTTTTCTCGGCATCACTGCGTCGCATGTTGCTTTGAGCATGCTCATAAGCGATGCCACTTTGGTCTCCGCGTGTCCATTTGTGGTCTCCATGGATTCAATCTGGTAGGCCAACATATCCTCATCCAGTTTTTTGATGTACCATACTGGCCCTAGTGCCCATCTCCGCTGTCTGGGCATCGGTCTCCTTGTTTGTACCCGGAACGTGATCAGGTTGTGGTCGCTCAGGGTTATGTCCTCTTGCCCCATCCAGTTTGCGTTGGCCACTAGGACACTGCTGACAAAGGTGACATCGATGCAAGACGAGCC
Organism: Zaprionus ghesquierei; assembly: GCA_018904095.1. Classification (NCBI taxonomy): domain Eukaryota; kingdom Metazoa; phylum Arthropoda; class Insecta; order Diptera; family Drosophilidae; genus Zaprionus; species Zaprionus ghesquierei. The sequence continues at coordinate 58,425 of JAEIGP010000247.1, read as the reverse complement.
TCTGTCGTTATTAAAGGTCGGCTTCAGGCCGTCGTTTAGTAATACGAGGTCTATCAAGTTCATGGCCTCAATCACTGTGCGTCCTCTTATGTTGGAAGTCCGGCTGCCCCATTCAGTGGCCCAGGCATTGAGATCACCTCCTATGACTGCTGGTCTGCGCCCTCTTGCATGGTAAACAAGCTTTCTAAGCATGTCCTCAAATTGCTCCGGGCTGTCGCTAGGTGGAGCATAGCAGCTCTAGAAGTGCACTCTTTGATCTTAGCGTATGCGATGCCGCGCATTGGTATGTTTTCGTTCGCTTCCACAGGTAGGCTAGTGTGACACTTTATAGCCGCCTTACCTAGTTCATCGAGCACCACTGAGTTACCTACACCCGGAAGCTATGGTTCACTCAGGAGCAGTACGTCAGCATTGCGCTCCCTCGCTGTCTGAGCCAAAAGGTTTTGCGCAGCTGCGCAATGGTTGACGTTGAGATGAATGATGTTAATAAGATCTAACATCATTTTGGCGGCTATTGGCTTCTTTTTTGGTGCTGGCTTTGTAGGTAGGGCATGCGAAACTGCCTGTCGCATGGTTCTTATCTACGTCGTTGCTACAGATAAGGCATCTTGGTGGCGCTGCGCAGCCCTTTGCCTTATGACCATGCTCGCCACACCGAAGGCAGCAGCCCGAGCGATCGACTGAGTTGCAGCTGTAAGGCCGGTGGCCAAATTCTAGGCATCTGAAGCATCTTATTGGGCGATCGTCCTGGACGATGCGACACCGTGACCATTCTACGGTTACCGGACCCCGTTTGAGAACCGTTATTGCATCGTTCGTGCATAACGTCACTGTTTCTGACTGAGTTCCATCCCTCATTTTGTGGCTTTACAAGTATGCCTTGGTATTGGGAGGAGAGACTACTTTGGAGTTCCTCCGCTGTTGTTGCCTCATCCATTCCACTGCATATTAGCCCCATTCTCTGCGCCCCCGTGCGTACCGCAGCCATTTCTTTGAGGGTCTCCTCAATAATTTCTCTGAAAGCCGGGACGCTAGCAGAGACTTTGCCCTCTACCTCGAGCAGTATCTCGCCCTTTTGGATCCTTCGGATCTTTTTAACCTGTTTTCCAAAGTCACTTAGGTTGGGATCGGCTTTTAGCGTACGCAGCATGTCAGCGTACGAAGCTTCGCCAGTTTTTTTTTAGTATAATGGCCTCTGGCTTCTTGCGCAAACGCTTTGGCATCACCTTAGTCCACACCTCCCTTGTACTCGCGTCCTTGGCAACGGTCGCGTAGCTGGCTGGCTTTGGCTCCTTCGTATGGGTGGGCTCGGATGGTATCATTGGATGTGAATGTGGCTTCACTTTCGCCGCCGCTTTGCGGTCCTTAGTCTGCCGCGCCTCCGTCTGGGTGGCGGTGTTTCGGAAGGAGGCCTCCTCCTTACCCGCACCCTCCTGAAGCTGGATCGCTCTAATGTTAATTGCAGCCAGCTCTGCGATTACACCTTTAGACTCTTTAGTTACGTGGCGATGAGTTTCAAATGCGGTCAGGAGCGTGTTTATCCTGACGTTCATCAAGCCCAGTAAGCTACGCAAGTCTTCATTTTTAAAATCCGATTGGTCTGCAGGACGGATTGGCGAGCCAATCGGGGATTTTACCGCTATTTTTGCGTCGGTACGCTGATTGGGTCAGCAATTTTCTTTTGGCATGGTTTTGGAGAGCCCAAAGTGTCCTCCACAACAGCTCCGCCAACTTGCCCGCCTGACGCCGACGCCTGCACGTTTTCAGCTTCTAGCACCGTGATACCTAGTTTGGTAGGAGACCTCGACATTCGAGTGCTCCTCCTGAATGGGTCATCACGTTGGGGGCAGTGCCCCCCGTTGTATTGTCCATTTGCGGACCAACAGCACCAGTTTTTTATGAAGCAACACGCAGATCAGCTTTTTGAAAAGTGAGCTCCAATCTAGGCCAAAGATTTCCCCTAGGCGTTGACTGCTGGAGGTTATTCCGCCTCTTTTCGGACACCAGAGCCTCTACTTAGGCACCGCAAAGGTGAGAGGTTGATTTTCGGTCTGTCCGCGACCCTAACCGATCACCACTGCAGGTCTGGCAACGCCGTTTGTCTAGCAACGCAGCTCAAACCAGATCGCCCGCTGCGATAGATTGGCAGCACCAACAGCTGATTTGACAACTGGCCTACAACAAAAAGTTGCAAAATTGCAAAGTCAGACCGATTGCAATAATTTCAGCCCATGTTACGCATTGCGCCGAGGATATTGGGCCATCTCGCTGAATTAAACGCGTTATTCACGTCTAGCGCGATGTTGGCACAGTACTTTTTACTGCCGCCTAACCATCGGTCGCCGTCAAGTGCGTTCTTCGCTACTTCAGTTACGGCTGTGAGGGCATCGAGAGAGGCATGAGAGAATGCGCTTAAACAGTTTGCCCACAATGTCCAGCAGACATAAGGGGCGGTAGCTGCCTGGTGCGTTTGCAGGCCCCTTGCCTTTTGGCAGAAGGACAAGTTTCATTGTCTTCCACCGCTTGGGACTCCGTCCAGAAGACATTGTTGGAAAGCCTCCCTGAAGACCTCGGGTCTTGCGGTGGCAGCGGCCTTAATAATTAGCCCAGGAATACCATCAATGCCGGGAGCTTTGTTCGGCTTGATCCTCTTCGCTGCTTCGACGACTTCGCATGCTGTGATACACGGAAAATCGGAGGCGGGGGCTTGTAGAGCGGGTTGCCATAACGTGTCTTAGCTTGGGAATAGCTCCGACACGATGCAGGCCAGTGCGGCTGGGTCCTGAGGGGTACTTCCACCAGCGACATTAAGTTTTTTCCGGACTTTTTTGTAGGCAATACCCCAGGGGTCGTCGTCAACGCTTGCAAGCAGGTCCTTAAATGCATTTGCTTTTGCTGCAGATATGCTGTTTTTGAGCTCGGCACGCTTCGCTTTGTATGCCTCCGTGCATTGGACGTGGTGTGGTCGTCCTCTGGATCGCTGCGCTTGTCTTCTCGCCCTTAGGCATTCCGTACGGAGCTGGTGTAGAGAGGCACTCCACCAGTAAACAGGGGGCTTGCGTTTCGCATTTGTTTTTCTCGGCATCACTGCGTCGCATGTTGCTTTGAGCATGCTCATAAGCGATGCCACTTTGGTCTCCGTGTGTCCATTTGTGGTCTCCATGGATTCAATCTGGTAGGCCAACATATCCTGCCCATCTCCGCTGTCTGGGCATCGGTCTCCTTGTTTGTACCCGGAACGTGATCAGGTTGTGGTCGCTCAGGGTTATGTCCTCTTGCCCCATCCAGTTTGCGTTGGCCACTAGGACACTGCTGACAAAGGTGACATCGATGCAAGACGAGCCTCTGTCGTTATTAAAGGTCGGCTTCAGGCCGTCGTTTAGTAATACGAGGTCTATCAAGTTCATGGCCTCAATCACTGTGCGTCCTCTTATGTTGGAAGTCCGGCTGCCCCATTCAGTGGCCCAGGCATTGAGATCACCTCCTATGACTGCTGGTCTGCGCCCTCTTGCATGGTAAACAAGCTTTCTAAGCATGTCCTCAAATTGCTCCGGGCTGTCGCTAGGTGGAGCATAGCAGCTCTAGAAGTGCACTCTTTGATCTTAGCGTATGCGATGCCGCGCATTGGTATGTTTTCGTTCGCTTCCACAGGTAGGCTAGTGTGACACTTTATAGCCGCCTTACCTAGTTCATCGAGCACCACTGAGTTACCTACACCCGGAAGCTATGGTTCACTCAGGAGCAGTACGTCAGCATTGCGCTCCCTCGCTGTCTGAGCCAAAAGGTTTTGCGCAGCTGCGCAATGGTTGACGTTGAGATGAATGATGTTAATAAGATCTAACATCATTTTGGCGGCTATTGGCTTCTTTTTTGGTGCTGGCTTTGTAGGTAGGGCATGCGAAACTGCCTGTCGCATGGTTCTTATCTACGTCGTTGCTACAGATAAGGCATCTTGGTGGCGCTGCGCAGCCCTTTGCCTTATGACCATGCTCGCCACACCGAAGGCAGCAGCCCGAGCGATCGACTGAGTTGCAGCTGTAAGGCCGGTGGCCAAATTCTAGGCATCTGAAGCATCTTATTGGGCGATCGTCCTGGACGATGCGACACCGTGACCATTCTACGGTTACCGGACCCCGTTTGAGAACCGTTATTGCATCGTTCGTGCATAACGTCACTGTTTCTGACTGAGTTCCATCCCTCATTTTGTGGCTTTACAAGTATGCCTTGGTATTGGGAGGAGAGACTACTTTGGAGTTCCTCCGCTGTTGTTGCCTCATCCATTCCACTGCATATTAGCCCCATTCTCTGCGCCCCCCGTGCGTACCGCAGCCATTTCTTTGAGGGTCTCCTCAATAATTTCTCTGAAAGCCGGGACGCTAGCAGAGACTTTGCCCTCTACCTCGAGCAGTATCTCGCCCTTTTGGATCCTTCGGATCTTTTTAACCTGTTTTCCAAAGTCACTTAGGTTGGGATCGGCTTTTAGCGTACGCAGCATGTCAGCGTACGAAGCTTCGCCAGTTTTTTTTTAGTATAATGGCCTCTGGCTTCTTGCGCAAACGCTTTGGCATCACCTTAGTCCACACCTCCCTTGTACTCGCGTCCTTGGCAACGGTCGCGTAGCTGGCTGGCTTTGGCTCCTTCGTATGGGTGGGCTCGGATGGTATCATTGGATGTGAATGTGGCTTCACTTTCGCCGCCGCTTTGCGGTCCTTAGTCTGCCGCGCCTCCGTCTGGGTGGCGGTGTTTCGGAAGGAGGCCTCCTCCTTACCCGCACCCTCCTGAAGCTGGATCGCTCTAATGTTAATTGCAGCCAGCTCTGCGATTACACCTTTAGACTCTTTAGTTACGTGGCGATGAGTTTCAAATGCGGTCAGGAGCGTGTTTATCCTGACGTTCATCAAGCCCAGTAAGCTACGCAAGTCTTCATTTTTAAAATCCGATTGGTCTGCAGGACGGATTGGCGAGCCAATCGGGGATTTTACCGCTATTTTTTGCGTCGGTACGCTGATTGGGTCAGCAATTTTCTTTTGGCATGGTTTTGGAGAGCCCAAAGTGTCCTCCACAACAGCTCCGCCAACTTGCCCGCCTGACGCCGACGCCTGCACGTTTTCAGCTTCTAGCACCGTGATACCTAGTTTGGTAGGAGACCTCGACATTCGAGTGCTCCTCCTGAATGGGTCATCACGTTGGGGGCAGTGCCCCCCGTTGTATTGTCCATTTGCGGACCAACAGCACCAGTTTTTTATGAAGCAACACGCAGATCAGCTTTTTGAAAAGTGAGCTCCAACCTAGGCCAAAGATTTCCCCTAGGCGTTGACTGCTGGAGGTTATTCCGCCTCTTTTCGGACACCAGAGCCTCTACTTAGGCACCGCAAAGGTGAGAGGTTGATTTTCGGTCTGTCCGCGACCCTAACCGATCACCACTGCAGGTCTGGCAACGCCGTTTGTCTAGCAACGCAGCTCAAACCAGATCGCCCGCTGCGATAGATTGGCAGCACCAACAGCTGATTTGACAACTGGCCTACAACAAAAAGTTGCAAAATTGCAAAGTCAGACCGATTGCAATAATTTCTCTTTAATTTTAAATTGTTTACGCGTTCCTTTATAGCGACACGATAGTGCGGCGAACACCCACGCACCAACGCTATGGAACACTGCACGGGTTCGAGTCCCGCCCGCATAAAAATTTAAATGTGTGCAAAAATGTTTTTTTTTTTTTATTTTAGATTTTGACTTTTCCTAAATATTGTAAGTCCATAGCCTTCTACGGTCAAAATATGATTGTAGCCGTTTTTATTGTTCCGCAAATAAATGATGTACGAGCAGCTGGGAAGGGGGTATATTACAGTCGAGCATACTCGACTGTAGCTTTCTTACTTGTTTATTTTAGATTTTGACTTTTCATAAATATTGTAAGTCCATGGCCTTTTACGGTCAAAATATGATTGTAGCCGTTCTTTTTTGTTCCGCAAATAATTTTGATGTACGAGCAGCTGGGTAGCGGGAATATTACAGTCGAGCACACTCGACTGTAGCTTTCTTACTTGTTTTTTATACCATTCGACCATTGAAAATGGTCAAAAATGGTATACTAAGTTTGTGCAAAACTATGTAACATGCAGAAGGAGACATGGCAGACCCCATAAAGTATATATATTCTGACTCAGAAGCCGAGTCGATTGAGCTATGTCCGTCTGTCCATCTGTTTGTCTGCCCGACTCTCTGTATGAACGTCGAGATCTCAGCTATTACAAAAGCTAGAGACACCAAATTTGAAATGGTGGTTCCTGTATACCATACGCATATCAAGTTTATTTCAAATTTGGAGTGCCACGCCCACCGCCCACGCAAATCGATAATTTACGAATATTAAGGAAAGTATTACAGTTACGAAAACCAAATTCGGCATAATAGTTCCTATAAATCAAGCGCAGATGAAATTAATTTCAAATTTGAGGTGCCACGCTCACCGCTTACGCAAATCAATAATTTACGAATATTAAGGAAAGTATTTAGGTTAGAGATTTTTGCTTCAGAACACGTAAAGATGCTGATAATATGCACCCATTCCCAAAATTACAATCCGCATCATTACAGCATATGGTCTGCATCGTTTTAGCCTTTGTGTGTGTGTCTTTATGTGTGTGTGAGAGCGAGTTAGTACAAGCTAGTGCAACTACGAAGTTGGTCGAATGGTATCTTACGGTCGAGCGCGCTCGACTGTAGCTTTCATTACTTGTTTTTATTTTTTATTGTTTTAACTTTACATTTATTTATTCGATGCATAACATAATACACCTTCATGATGAGCGAACAACCTCACATATCAGCAATAAAACAATTTTGTTATAGTTGACTCTGTGAAGGCAGTCAATCGCCACAGCGACTGAGAGATTACAACACAGAAATAATCTCAAATGGCCGATAGTCGCCTCGTACAACACCAATGTGAATATGTATGACTAAAAGTGTTCGCGTCGAACTTGACAGTACTCCCCCTCGCTGATTCAGACAAGCTACTCATTCTAAGGTTCATTCGCGTATCAGGGACCAGTTCGAACACACTGGTTTACTGGTGTCCAACTTAAGGGAACCTGCCCCCACAGCCCTTCTATACATGTTGTAAGCACAGGCTCTATGATTTCGTCGCGCCTTTGCACTTTGCATTTTCCCCTCACAACACATTACTACAACTTTCCACTATTATCTGCATTATTATTATGTATTATTATTATGTATTATATATGTAATGTGTGGCATCTGCTAATATTACATATATGTGCAATTTGTATTGAAAAAAATTTATTTTCAATGTTTCTTATAAAGAGCGGCATCTGTTATTATTATACATATGTGCACTATATATATAGAAACATATTCCGAGTTAACAACAAAGAAACAAAAACAACAATTGTTTGATTTTTACTTGAACACTTTATTTACTTCCAAAATAGCTAAGGAAGAGTCGGAGCCATTGGATTATCACTTGGTCGGATAATGGGGTTTCAAAGTCGAAACGAGGCTTTGGAGAGACTACCTCTATTGATAGTAAACTCAGAACTGAACACTTGTAAGGGGACGTTTTCGCGTTTATATAGGCAAGCTTAAGAACGAAGTGACTCAAACAGAGTTTTAGCTGTGAGTTTTGGCTCTTAAAATAGGAGGTAATTTGAGAATCCTGAGACAAGTGCGTGAGCGGTGTCTCTGACAATAAGGTTTTATTATTTCAGTTGGCTTTATTATTTCAGTGGGTTCCCGTTTGGATTTGGGGAAGATTTGTTTATCGTTAAGATATCAGAATTGGTGGAGAATTGTTTATCGTTAAGATTTCTGAATTGGGGACAATTGTTTAGTTTATGATCTGTGGGAACAGTTCTTTTGAAGTGTGGGGTGACTTAAAACATGACACTAGGCATGTGCGGTAATGGCCAAAGTTAATCGAATGGCTCTTGTTCTTTGATTACAATTTGCGCTTAAAATTTAATGTGTTTAGTACTTAAATTTTAATATGTGTACGTGAGTTTTACAATAATGCTCTTTGCTATATTCTAATGTACAATTATAATATATGTGGTTGGGGAGTGGGTGTTGAATGGATATGTTACATCCCCATCCTTAAGAAAAAAGCCTGTCCTCAGGCGTAAATTGTAGGATATAATACGGGAGAATTTACTGTGGGTAAATTTATTTCTGTTTCGGGATTTAAAATAGTTTCGTTTTCTGACGTTTGCTTTTTGAATTTTACAATCAATTTTTGGGGTATAGTTTTGTATTTATAAATGAAGTACAATATTAAAAGTAAGACTATTATAATTAATGCTGTAAGTGTTATTATTTGAAATATATTATTCGACTGGGTGTGTTGTTCAATTATTTCTTTTGCTTGAATGTATTCGAGTGGTTCGAGTTTTGTTACATTATTGTTTACATAGACGAATTGGGTATAATCTAACATTGTGTTGGTGATAAGTATTTCTTCTAGTTGAACAGAACAATTAAATGCTTTTATCATATTATTGCCTTCTATTATAATTTCTCTATTAATACAGTTTTGATTTAGAATGGTCTTGAGAAGGTTCTAAGTTGTGATTATATTAGGTTTTTAGTATATAGAGTAGTCGGATAACCTTTTTTATTTAGTAATCAATTAAAGTTTTTATTTTAGGATCGATTATTTTAATTTCACAATCCGCGTCCGTACAATTCTGCATTGCATGGAAAAGTGTAGTGCGTCCCTTCTATTCTCTCTCTACTCCTCTTGTTCTCGCTAGAGGCCGCTTAGTGAACTACAACTGTTTAACCTACAATAATTACAATAGATGGCGTTGAGCCAAGATCAGCAAACTAAACGATACATACAATTACACAGAGTCTTACATACTAATTATAACTACACGTACTACATATTACTACAACTCGACCGTTCTGACATTGAGGATCACCTGATACTCGTTGATTTGCTTCTTGTTACAATATTGCTTTGACCATACTTATTTTTAATTCTATTGTTTACAAGTTTATTTTTGTCTTTTTCTACACTTATATTATCATTTAAATTTACATTATCACTTTCTTTATTTACATCATTTTTTGGAGGTATATCGATATTTTCTTCATTGTCCTCATCACTTTCTTCACTTAGCTCCTTTTCCGACATTGCAACACTTTTTGAATTGATCCATTGTTTAGGATTAAGTATAGCCCATATTCCTGAATACGGTATTTGTGACTGTTGAAAATTTTCCACGTCTTAAATTAAGTATCGATCATTGTCTAAGACTTTTGACACTACGTATGGTCCTTTAAATTTTGGTATAAGTTTACTAGATGCGCCTTGCAAGGAATTAATATTTTTTACAACTACATAATCGCCTACCGCAAAGACTTGAGGTTTTGGGGGTTTTGCATTTACATAGGTATTATTATATGCTTGAGCTTTTTCTGGGCGTTTTCGTCTAATTTCTTCTTATCGTTTGGTTATTTGGATCTATGACGTTTTCTTTCAGACTATCGACACTGTTTCCTTTCTGTTTTACCCCAAAAAGAATTACGCTTGGACATTCATTTGTACTTCTATTTCTTGTATTATTCATTGTGTATTCCACTTTGTACAGAACTTTATGCCACGCCTCGTTATTTTCTGTATCTATTATTTTAGCCATCATCGGACCTAAATCCCTATTTACTCTTTCTACTTGTCCATTAGCTTGTGGAGACTAATGTGATTAACGTTATTTTCATTTAGAAAGTCTTCGAATTCGTTAGAAGTGTAAGAACTGGCTCGAACAGATATTACATTTTTGGGCCTACTATATGCAATAAAATAGTTATTTAAAGCTTCAATTGCTTCCTTTGAACATGTCGTTTTGGTTGAGTAGAGTTTAACAAACTTCGTACACGCATCTATTACTACCAGTATATGTCTCTTTTTCATATCTTTACTATTGATGGGTCCATAGTGGTCAACATCTAATACTTCAAATGGATCACTGCCTTTTGGAAACGAGTGTAAAAACCCCTCTACTCTACCCGACTTATTGGAAAACGCAATACACTTGAGACAATTGTTAATGTGATCTGTTACTTTTCTTCGTACGTTCGGAATCCAATAAGTTTTCGTAATCGAGTCCACCACTTTGTCAACCCCTACATGTCCCAACTCATCATGATACTTAAAAAACACATTGGTTTCCATTGACATTGGCACATAAAACATTAATCTCTGACTTTTTTTCCTATAAACGACACCATTGCGCATTTCAAATTATTCACTTTCCTGTTCAGACAATATATTCTTTAAATTTCTAATCTTTTCCCTGGCATATTATTAAGTTTTCTTCAAACATGTTTGTTTCTATTATCATTATACTATTACTTCTACTTAATGCATCCACATGCTGCATTATTTTTCCTGACCTATGTTCAAGAACGTAATCATAATTTTGTAGTTCGAGAGCCCACCTTGCAATTCGTGGATTTAATTCTTTTTTGTTTAAAGTTAACGTAAGCGAATTGCAATCTGTTACTATTTTAAAGTTAATGCCTTGTAAATAGACTCGAAACCTTTTTAACGCGTTGACTATTGCAATTGTTTCTAACCCAAGGCTGTGATACCTTGACTCAACTTCTGTCGTCCGTTTTGAAAAGTAAAAAATTGGGTGTAACTTCGCATCATTCTTTCGTTGTAACAATATTGCACCATACCCTAGCGAACTTGCATCACAAAGAAGCTCGGTCTCATCTTTCGGATCATATATTGCTAATATTGGTGCTTCTACCAGTTTTTCCTTTAGCATATTGAAAGCTCTTAACTCTTTCTCTCCGAACATGAATTTTTTATCTTTTCTTGTAAGGTCATATAATGGTTTTGCCACTAGAGCGAAGTCCTGAATGAATCTTCTATAATAATACTTCATGAACCTTGGTTGGCAACAAAAACGATTTAATGGCTTTTATACCTGACTCATTTGCTTTTATGCCTTCACCTGTTACTGTGTAGCCACTCTTTAAATCTAACTGTGAAAATAACTTTTTATTTACTAACCTATCTAACAAATCATCTATCAGTGGTATGGGGTAACTATCTTTTGACAACTTTATTTAAACGGCGGTAATCTGCACAAATCCTTAATTCCCCTGTCTTCTTTTTAACAAGTACTATCGGTGAAACATATTCTGACTCACTTGGACGTTCTCATTTAGTATCCTTTGTACCTCTGCCTTTTCAGCGTACGATAGTCGTCGACGGGGCATCGAAACGGTTTTTCGCTATCAACAATAATTTTCCTTTCCTTTACCTTTTAATTTTGGGTTGAACTGGCCTAATAGGCTTAACATAATAATTCTCAAACAGATTCTCTAATCTCTTCGTGTTCACATTATTCATCTCTTCTCCCACCTTGTATTCTTTTTTATTTTCAGAGTCTACATTGATCAGCAACATTTGCGTTTCGAAACTTTCTTCTTTTATCTCATTTTTTATTCCATTCATGCTCATTTTTCTTTGACGTTCGTCCTCTTCGTTTCGATATCTTTCTGCTTCAACGTTTTAATTTAGCATTTCTTTTACATTGTCTATCTTTTCTCGAAATTGCATTTTATTTACTTTATCTTTACTCTGAGTCTCTCCTATATTGTTATTTCTTTGATTTTCTGCACTACTTTTGCTTTGCATATTAGCTAATTGTTCTTTACCTTGTATGTCTTTTAATTTGCCTTTACTTTTAATTTCATTCACGTTGTTTTTTCTTTGTTCTTTTACATTTCCTTCACTTTGTACATCTCCTAACTTTTCTTTGCTTTGCATGTCTTTTAATTTGTCTTTACTTTTAATTTCATTCACGTTGCTTTGTCTTTGTTCTTTTACATTACTTTTACTTTGCAGATCTTCTAACTGTTCTTTGCTTTGCATGTCTTTTAATTTGTTTATACTTTTAACTTCATTCACGTTGCTTTGTCTTTGTTCTTTTACATTACTTTTACTTTGCACATACTCATTGCTTATATTCTCACCAACCTGAATTAATTATAATTACTCATATTTAAAAAATCTCTCCCTAAAACCACTGGGTGCCTTATGGATTCATTACTCACAACAAAAGATTCAATAGTTATTACTTTATTTAAATTTTTAAACAAACAAGTAATTTTTCAAAGGACATTCAATTTACTTTCATTAATACCAAAATAGGTATTTGCCTAAAAAATTAAAATTATTATCGGACTCCCTGAATCTAAGAGGCACCCTATGGAGACAAAATTTGACTTACAATTATTTGCATCACAGAAACTTATATCAAAGTATCTTACGTAATTGTCCTTTGGTGTTGTCTTCTTGTATAGTGAACATTCTCCAGCCAAATGTCCCTCTTTGCCGCACGCATGGCATGCTCCATCTGGACGCTTCGGCTTTCGGCACTCTGCAGCTATATGTCCCGAACAATTGCAGTTAAAACATTCAACAACCCTCTGGTCCGGGGTCGAAGTCTTTGGAACAGCTCCAGACTGACTTTTTCCTCCAGTAGGACGTGGCATCTTAATATCACGGAACGCATCAAGAACTGCAGCTGGTGTAGCAAACGTTGTAACTTGCCTTGGTTTCTGAGTTCAACATTCGGTATACCCTCCAGTATATACTGCACCATTTCGTCATCGGTCATTGAGCCATTTACGTTTTTTTAAGTTTTGACGTAGCTGTACAAGATTGCCTTTCGTTCCGAATCTAATTTGCATTTGTGAAAATATGTCATCTATGTCTCCTGACAACAGTGAGGGTTGTGACAACAGCCAACAGTTTGCTTTTCCTTTGGCACGAGGACAAATAAGCGGGCACATAATATCGTAACTGATATTGAATACCGCTCGCACATTTTTAGCCACTGTCAACCACTCATTTACATTTTTTTCTCCGTCATATTCAGGTATTAATTCCTTGACAGTGTTGAAATCAACATTGCTAGGTTGTGTCGTAGCTTTCACATTATTATTTGCATTTGCTTTGCAAAAACGAACAGCATCCAACGTATTGTTCACAAATGAGGTTGTACCGTGAGCGATTTCTTCAGTGTTGCCAGCTTCGCACATTAGGTGATCGTTGCCAGCTTGTTGAATTTCAATTTCATCACGAAGTGTATAGACGTCGTCAATATTGCTCGCTGTTGCCATCTCCCTGTTTTCGGCGTCTGCCTGTTCCGTTATTCCGTCGTTAGGCGCTCCGCTGGCCGGCAAAACGGTAGTTTTGCTGCTTAGGGGTGCTTCGCCACGCAAACTTGCTGCACTTGCACTTGCTGACGGTAGCATACTTTGAATTTGCACCACTAATGCCGATTTGCTGCCTTTGGTTGGTAATTTAAGCTTTTCGCACCACAACTTTAAATCGTGAAAACTTAAGTCATTCAAATCGCCGCTTAAATTTTGTATATCCATATCATCCATAATAGTTTTAGAAAACTTTGACTAAATATAAGCGTAGATTCACGACCACTTCTGAATTTTAGTAAATAGAGTAGTCGGATAGCCATTTTTATTTAGTAACCCATTAAAGTTTTTATTTTAGGCATTATTTTAATGTCACAATCCGCGTCCGTACAATTCTGCATTGCATGAAAAAGTGAAGTGCGTCGCTTCTCTTCTCTCTCTACTCCTCTTGTTCTCGCTAGAGGCCGCTTAGTGAACTACAACTGTTTAACCTACAATAATTACAAAAGATAGCGTTGAGCCATGATCGGCAAACTAAACGATACATACAATTACACAGAGTATTACATACTAATTATAACTACACGTACTACATATTATTACAGGTTCAACATATTTTACTTCGAAATCAGAATGTGTTTTGCTGTATCTACATTGAGTTGTGACCTGATTTAGTATACCTTCGATACATTTATTTATGACTAAGCTTTGAGAGTTTGCTGTGTATGTTTGATTACTATGTGAAAAGTATTTGTCGTGTATTGTTTCGGTTAATATGTTATTTTTTTCGTAGGGGTATGGTACTATTTCAAATACTGGTGTTTTAATTATATCTCTCGGATTTTGGGATATTATTAGAATTTCGTTAGTGTCAGCATTAAGCCAAGTAGATGTTTTAATGTTAAGAAGTTTTTCAGAATTTACGTGGGTTAATGAATCATGTTTCAGAAGTTTAGGGTTAAAGATACCTAGACGTGTCAGTTGCATACCAAGTTCTATGTCTTCTATGTTTTCGGTGAATTGTTGTAAATTGAAAATTATTAAAGCTATCATTTGTTCTCCGTCAAAAATATTATTTAAATGGTTAGTTAGTTCAATTCCTTTATTTATGGCTTCTATTACGTGGTTGAGTTTGCTAATTTGTACATTATTTTTAGAAATATCACCTATTTGTTGTTGTAATTCTTCCTTGTCTTGTTGATCTAACGTACCAAATAAGTATTTGTAAATGGATCCCATAAAATTAACAAGACCACGTTTACTACGTTTTGTGATTCTTATTCCGTTCATTTCTCTATGGAGTTTTTCTATTAGGTATTGAATTTGTGGTAACTTTTCAAATGATTGGGCTTGTTTGATAAGTTCTTTGTAAGTGTTTTCGGTTTTGATTAAATTAATAGATAGGTAATGATATTCGTAGGTAATCGGTAAATCCATCGATCCAGTTTGAAAAATAAGGTAACCGTTTTTGGCATGGATAGGGGTTACTTCTAGGTTCTGTGTACTAACTGTCGATAGGAGGCATATTATGAATATTATGTTCGGGATTAGGCCTGAAAATATCGGCATTATATTTACTTTTATTAAATTTCTTTTTTTTTTCACTTAGATTTATAATGTATTATTTTTCTACCTCTATTTGTTTCTTCATAATGTTTATCATCTATTTGTCTTATATTACCTGTCTTTTTGAATGGGGTAGTTGTTTTTGATCTAACTAGAGGGGATTCTTTGAAGTTGGTGTCTACACCGAAGTCTTGTCTATTTTTATTTAGTTTGTCAATTTTGTTTATCTTATTTTGATGTGTATTATATGCAGGGGTTCCTGCAAAAATGAAGATTTCTGCTGGTGTTCGACCAGTTGTGTTGTGTTTTGTTTTATGGTTGTATACGTAAAGTATTTTCTCAAATTTGGTGAATTGGTTTTCCGGTTCATTTTCGCTTGTTATTATTCTTAGTTTTTCATTGACAGTTTTATGAAATCTCTCAATATCAGAAATTCCATTTTTACTTGTTGTTATGTTTAGGTTTACTCCTTCTGATTCTAACCAGAGTTTAAGTGCAGTGCATATGAAGGCGGAGTCTTTGTCGGCTTTTATTTCTAAGGGCTTACCCATGTCGTTTAATATGTTGAAAATAAATTTCTGTAACTGGCAATACAAATATAGTGAACTAGTTCCAAAGTATGTATCGATAAGCACAAATACAATCGCTGAAGCGATTAAGCGCGCATTTCTCTCTACAGTAACTTTACTTGGTAAGCGGTCTGCACTGAATAAAGAACACACGATAAACGAAGAAGAATCCCAACAAAGGTTATGGGCCCAGACGGTCGCGAAAGCGTGTTTAAATAAAGATATATAGAAAAAGATTAACGGTGTGTCCAAAAATAAATTGCTGAGCAAAATGGCTAGTAGTTTATATTCAATAGATAAACTAGACGAAAAGAACTATGACATTTGGTGTGTCCAAATGCGCGGTGTGCTTATACATTCAGATACGTGGAGTGTAGTTAACGGTGCATACGAAAGACCAGAGACAGGTGATCAAAAGTGGATAAAAACAGACGAAAAGGCCTTGGCATCAATAATTTTGTCTGTGAAACCTACGCAGCTTAATTATATCAAACATTGTAAAACAGCAAAAGAAGCTTGGAACAAGCTAAAAGATGTTTATGAGCCACAAGGGCCAGCAAGAAAGGTGACATTATATAAAAACCTATTAAGTTTGCATTTAATCGAAGGGAACAATGTACCGCAATATCTAAACGCTTTTACTAGCGTGGTAGAAAAATTAAGTAAAGTGGGCATAGAATTAAAAGACGAATTAGTAGTGATAATTCTTTTGTCAAGCCTCCCTAAAAGTTATGAAAACTTCGTTATCGCGATGGAAATTCGAGATGAGCTTCCGAATTTCGTGGTCTTGCGAAATAAGTTATTAGAAGAGGCAGAACGTAGAAGCCAAGGTAATACCGAGAAAAACGCGCAACATGCATATTTTGCGAATAACGGAAAGAACTCTAAAAACGGTAAATGCTATGCGTGCGGGAAGCGTGGACATTTCGCGGCGAATTGCAAGAACGCAAAAGAAAGGGAACAAAGCGAAGTCAGACAAAAGCAACAATACCAAAACGCGTCGAATTCGAAGGAAAATAAAAATTCCAACGAACGCTCCTATTTGTGTGTATCAAAGCATTCAGCTTTATATTCTAACAAATATAATATATGTCGCGGTGAATGGTGCATTGACAGTGGTGCCACTTCGCATATGGCAAACGATCGTGACTTGTTTAGCGAATATAAAGAATTAAATCAAATCATTTTTGTGGCCGGTGACCAATCTTTAAACGCTATTGGAATTGGTACCATCAAAATAAAAACAGACAGATCGTGCTTTAATTTAAACAAGTAAGAAAGCTACATGCAAGTGTGCTCGACTGTAATATACCCGCTACCCAGCTGCTCGTACATCATTTATTTGCGGAACAAAAAATAACGGCTACAATCATATTTTGACCGTAAAAGGCTATGGACTTACAATATTTATGCAAAGTCAAAATCTAAAATAAAAAAAAACATTTTTGCACACATTTAATTTTTGATGCGGGCGGGACTCGAACCCGCAAATGCATAATAGTACTGTTCGTTTTGCAGTCCACAACTTAACCCATTTCACCACCGTACACGCACACACGATTCGGCACACGATGCTGCCGGCAGCGCTGCTTACAGCTATGGAAAACGTTAAGCTGAATAACTTCTATGTTTATTATCCGAATGTTACCAAATTTTCAGAGATCATTTGGCTAGCTATAGTTATCATGTAAACCGAAAATGAATAATATGGTTAATATGAATTTTGATTTACGGGGGCGGAAGGGGGAGTGGCCAGTATCCAAAATAAACTTGATCAGCATGCAATAATAACACATATTGTCACCAAATTTGGTAGTCCTAGCTCTTATAATAGCTGAGATCTAGATTTTCACACGGACAGACAGACGGACATGGCTATATCGACTCGGCTGTTGATCCTGAGCCAGAATATATATACTTTATGGGGTCGGAGGTGTCTCCTTCTGCCTGTTACATACATTTTTGGTTTGAACAAAGTTATAATACCCTTCTACTCTATGAGTAGCGGGTATAAAAAGAAAAAGCTTAAGCGGCATGAACTGGGAATCGAACCACGGGCCTGTCGGTTCAGAAGTTCATTGCTTTTCCACTAAGCTACTGACGCTGTTATCCAACAACTGCAAAAATTTGCATTGTAAGGCATTCTTATTATTTCCTGTACAAATAAAGAATTTGCGCGGCCGGCAGCGCTGCTTACAGCTATCGAAAACGTTAAGCTGAATAGCTTCTGTGTTTATTATCCGATTGTTAGCAAATTTTCAGAGATCATTTGGCTAGCTATAGTTATCATGTAAACCAAAAATGAACAATATGGCATCGAAATTGCACTTGTTACCAATGTTTTTTCGATTTGCGGGGGCGGAAGGGGGCGTGGCCAAAATCCAAAATAAACTTGATCAGCGTGCAATATTGTCACCAAATTTGGTAGTCCTAGCTCTTATAATAGCTGAGATCTAGATTTTCACACGGACCGACAGACGGACAGACGGACATGGCTATATCGACTCGGCTGTTGATCCTGAGCCAGAATATTTACACTTTATGGGGTCGGAGGTGTCTCCTTCTGCCTGTTACATACATTTTCGGTTTGAACAAAGTTATAATACCCTTCTACTCTATGAGTAGCGGGTATAAAAATGTGTTGCATGTACCCAAAATTCAAACAAATTTTTTCTCAGTGGTTAAGGGCACAGAAAATGGTTTAAAAATTGAATTTAAAGGGAACATCGTGTTAATTAAAGACAGTGGCAATAGTTGCAATCGGAAAACGTGAAAATGATTTATATTTCTTTAAAAATATATTCCAATCAATCAACGTTGCGTATGTCGAAAACGTTTTTAAATGGCATAACAGATTGGGCCATATAAATATGCATAGTTTACATAAACTTTCAACAAAGGAAATAGTGCATCGTATAGACAAGTTTAAATCAGCTGTGAATACATCGTGTGTGTCCCGCATGAAAAGCAAAATTTGTTCATTACCATTTGTAGAATCTGAATATCGTGCCAAAAATATTTTAGAATTAATCCATTCGGACGTTTGTGGACCTTTTAATGTAAACTCTATCGGCGGGTCAAAATATTTTGTGACATTTATTGACGATAAGTCAAGATATACAACAGTTAAGTTTATGCAGCAAAAGAGTGAAGTCCTACAGAATTTTAAAGAATTTAAATTGTATGTGGAGAAACAAACTGGTTTCAAAATAAAGACACTAAGAAGTGACAATGGTGGCGAATACGTTAATAATGACTTCGAACAGTTTTTGCGCGAAAACGGCATAAAACGGCAATTAACAGTGCCACATACCCCACAGCAAAATGGCGTTGCTGAACGATTTAATCGAACAATTGTGGAAATGGCGAGATCAATGTTAGTGCATTCGGGTTTAGAAGACAAGTTTTGGGCTGAAGCGTGTGCCTGCGCAGCTCATATTAAAAATAGAATACTCTCAAGAGCTTTAGAAGACTCGACACCATTTGAAGTATGGTTCAAACGCAAGCCCGTAGTGAAATATTTGCGGACATTTGGCTGTTTGGCAGTCGGTTTGGAAAAAACCCAGAAGCAAAAATTTCAGGCTAAGGGAAAAGAATTCATATTTGTCGGCTATAGCAACGAAGTCAAAGGATACAGGCTATACGATCAAGAAGTTGACAATGTCGTAGTGAAGTGTGACGTTAAGTTCGACGAAAACGTGTTGATGGGCAACAAAAACAACGTTGAATTTTCTGAAATTGACCAAGAAATAAATAGTGAGGATACGGCAGAAGACTCGGAGGATTTGGATACAAGATTAGTTCGCTCCTGTTCACCCGAAACGGATTATGAAGATGCAGCTGAATCTCACGACACAACGCTTAAAAACGATAGCTATGAGACGGAAGAAGAGGATGACCACAACATACCCATATATGGACCAGGCAGACCTCGAATACTACGTAGTGGTGCACCAGCTAAACAACGCAACCAGTTAAATGTGATGATCGCTTCAGAAGAGGTACAAGCTCCAGAATACCTGAAAGCGGCAATGAACTGCAAGTCTTCTGAAAAATGGATAGAAGCAATGAAAGCTGAGTATAAGTCTCTAGTTGCCAACAATACATGGACGCTGGTGGATCCCCCCAAAGGATGCAGAGTCATTGGCAATAAGTGGGTGTTTTCTTTAAAGAAGGGATCAAAAGGCAGTATTGAGCGTTACAAGGCAAGACTTGTGGCAAAAGGATGCAGTCAGCAGTATGGCGTCAACTACGAAGAAACTTATTCGCCAGTTGTACGTTATGCAACGATACGCTTGGTATTTGCACTAGCAGCACAACTCCAGCTACATCTACATCAAATGGATGTGTGAACGGAGATCTTCACGAGGAAGTATATATGGTTCAACCCGAGATGTTCGCTGACAACCGTTTCCCAAAACGTGTGGCAAAGCTGAACAAGGCTATCTACGGATTGAAACAATCTGGCAGAGAGTGGAACGCGAAGCTGGATCGTGCTCTACAAGATTATGGATTTGTTCCATGCAGCAGCGAGCCATGTTTGTATAAACTGTATAACAATAACCACATTAATCTCATTGCAGTATATGTCGACGATATCCTCATTGCAAGCCAAGACAAAGACGACTTGTTGAAAATCAAAGAGTATATTGGCAAGCAATTCAAATCAGTCGATAAGGGTCCAGTTACCAACTTTTTGGGTTTTGAGATCGAGCGCAATGCAGATACTGGTGATGTGTTTGTGTGTCAAACAACTTACATAGAAGACATGTTGGAACAGCAAGGCATGCAGAACTGCAAGGCGGCATCAACTCCGTTGGACCCAGGGTACCAGATAAACCCACCTTCTAACGACGATAACATGGCTGATGAGAAGCACTATCAGGCAGTGATTGGCAGCCTGATGTATTTGGCCATATCAACTCGACCAGACATATTAGACTCAGTGTGTAAGCTATCGCAGATGAACAAGTGCCCTCGTATGGAACATGAGAATGGCGCAAAGCATATCCTGCGGTACTTGGCTAGTACAAAACACTACCGTTTGCATTACTACAAGAGCGATGAACCCATTGTAGGCTACACGGATGCGGATTGCGGCGGTAATGTCATTGACCGCAAGTCTTATACAGGATACATCTTCTTCATGGCTGAAGCGGCTTTCCAATGGGAATCGCACAAGCAAACTACAGTGGCATTGAGCAGCACAAAGGCGGAATACATGGCGTTAGCAGCGGCTGGCAAAGAAGCAGTATATTTAAAGCAATTGTTAACTGAAATACTTTGTAACAAACAGAATCTAACACCTTTAAGTATTTATAGCGATAATTTAGGAGCCCAACAATTGGCTAAAAATCATTATTACCATTCAAAAAGTAAGCATATTGATATAAGGTATCATTTCATTCGCGAATTAGTAAACAAGAAAGAAATTGTTTTGAATTATATTGATACTACGAATATGCTAGCAGACATTTGTACTAAGAATTCAACAAAAGCTAAGCATAATAAGTTACTAAATTTAATTGGACTAAAATAAGAAAAATGTAATGTACATATATGTGTATTGAGAAGAGGTGTTGAAAAAGAATTTCTGTAACTGGCAACACAAATATAGTAAACTAGTTCCAAAGTAGGTATCGATAAGCACAAATACAATTGTTATCGCTGAAGCGATTAAGCGCGCATTTCTCTCTTCTGTAACTTTACTTGTTAAGCGGTCTGCACTGAATAAAGAACACGCGATAAACGAAAAACAACCCCAACATAATATTCGTAGAATAGCTCTTTTGGCTTCGAGCCAATCTCTACTGTTTACTTCTATCAAGGAGGCGTATTTAGAATAAATGTCAATACATAATAGGAATTGTTTATTATTTATTAAGTAGAAATCCAAGACATACTTGTCTGTGGGGTTGAAAGTTTCGGGGGTTGTTTTGAAAGCTAATTTTGTATTTCTATGTTAGGTTTTAGCGATGTTACAGATCTCGCATTCATTTATAATGTTTTGAATGAGCTTTTGGTAATCAGGGTAATAATAAAGTTCTTTGAACTGAAGTGTAAGTTTTTCTATGCCAGGATGTAATAATTCTTTAAGTGTTTTGAGAATGATTTCCTTGAATCGAGCGTATGTTTGAATATCTATTAGTTTAACACGGGTTTTCATAACTTTAGTGAAATTGTCGGGACTTATGATTTGAGTATATGCATTCTGAAAGACTTGAAAGTCAATTTCGTTAGGGAAGTAAGTGACACTTTTTTTAGTGCAGAGGTATTTTTGATTAGGTCTTTAGCAAGGGTGTCTGTTATTTCTTTATAACTGATTTTTATTCTAGTTCTATGAAAATTGTTTATTACTTGGATTTCGTCATGATCGTCTCTTATGAATTCTAATTGTCTTGTGTAATAGTTAAGGGGTATTTCAGTTATTGGAATATAACTCTGATTGTCTTCTTGTGCTCTATGCACTGTGGCTGCTGTAGCAAAGGAAACTGTGTCGTCTTCTCCTAGAAAGTTTTCTTGAATTTGAATTCTGGAAAGGGCGTCAGCCACATGATTTTCTTTACCAGCTTAGTATTGGATATTATAGTCATATTCATTCAATTTTATTTTCCATCTCTGTAATTTCTTCATATTAGGATCTTTTATGTTGCTTAACCATACGAGTGGTCTATGATCGCTTAATATGTCGAACTTTCTTCCGAATAGGTAAGACCTAAAGTATTTTGTTGCCTTTACTATGGCTAATAGTTCCTTTTCTATTGAGGAATAGTTGAGCTCGTGCTCGTTTAGAGTTCTACTCGCATAGCAAATGGGTTTATGCTCTTGAGATAATACGGCACCTATATCGATATTACTTGCATCTGTTGTTAGTGAAAATCTCTTTTTAAAGTTAGGGTATATCAGAATCGGATCGGACTTGATGAGTACCTTTAGTTTTTTAAAGCGGATATGTAATCGTCATCTTTTGTATTGATAATTGCTCATTTTTTAAGTTTGAGTGACATTAGTTTTGGTATTTTCGCAAAATTGCAAATGAACGTACGGTAGAATCCGCAGAGTCCGAAAAAAGATTTTATTCCTTTTGTGGTTTTAGGAATGGGGAAATTAACAATTGCATTTATTTTATTGGGGTTTTGAAATTCTGTTTCTTTCTTCAGAATTTCACATTTGTCAAGTCGTAATTTTAGATTGGCTGATCGTAGCTTTTCAAATACCCTTTTTAGTGACGTTGGGTGTTCTTCTAATGAAGTGGAATAAATAATAATATCGTCTAAATAAACTAAACAATCCTTATAGATTATGTTTTCTAGAAGGTTGTTCATGGAACGTTGAAATGTTGCTGGTGCATTTGTCAGACCAAAGGGCATACGAGTATATTCGTAATGTCTATGTTTTGTTGAAAATGCTGTTTTAGGTATTGACTGTGGGTTCATTTGGATTTAATGGAAACCGTTTGCTAGATCGATGGTTGTGAAATATTGACAACGTCCAAGCTCATCTAGTATTTCATCCATTATTGGAATGGAAAATTTGTCGTCAATGGTTATTTCATTGAGACTGCGATAGTCTATGACTAATCAAAATTTTGGTTTGCCCGAAGCATCGTTTTTCTTTGGGACAATCCAAATGGGGGAACAAATTGGAGACTTAGATTTCCTAATTATTTTTTGTTCTATCATTTCGTTTATTTGTTTGTTAACCTCTTGCTCAAATGCTTGGGAATATTTGTACGGTTTTTATAAATAGGGTCTTCGTGTTTTGTTTGAATAGAATGCTTAATCGTACTCGTGAAAGTCTAATTTTCACCTTCTTTGTACTGAATATCACCGTATTCGAGCAAATATTGCGAAAGTTGTTCCCTTTCTTCTGTATTCAGATGTTCTAATCTGAATACATTGGATTCTTTTAACTCGTCATCTATATCGTAGTTAAAAGATATTTCTAGAAGGGTTTTTTCTAGGTAAGGGGTAATGAGGGGTTTCCTCAGATTCAGAAGACTTGGGACACTCATAGGTGGTCTTGGATTCTTCTTGATCAGATGACTTGGGGCACTCATTAGTAACCTTGGACTCATCTGGTTTTAGGTGGGGTTTCCGCTTAATTTTCAGGAGGATTCTCTCCTTTTTTGGGGTATTTAGAGGGGTTTCCTCTGGGTTAGATGACTTGGGGCACTCATTGATAACCTTGGACTCATCTGTTTGAATGTGGTCGTACCACATTTTGAATGGATAGCCGTTTATGGTGACTGTTTGTTTTGAATAGTTAATTTGGGTGTTAGTTGATTCTAAGTTATTTTTGCCTAATAGTAGGTCATATTTTTCTGAGAAAATATGAATCTAGATGGTTTGCTTAGTAGCACAAAGGTTGCTTGGATGCAACGAAACGCTTTGAGTTAACGTTATAGTACCATTTATAGTGTGGACTTTTATTTTAGAGGGTTTTGTGGGGAAATTAAAGAAATTTTGTTTCATGATATTATGGAAGAACCAGTGTCTATGAGGCATTTAAAAGTTATGTTGTTAATTAAAAATTTTTTTCAGGATCACTAGCCGAGTCGGTTAACCTATGTCTGTCTGTCCGTCTGGGCGTCCGTCCATCTGTCCGTCTGTATGAACGCCTATATCTCAGAAACTAAAAAAGCTAGAGCCACCAAATTTGGTGACAACACTTATTTGAATCATACGCTGTAAAAATTTTATTATTAAATTTGGGACACGCCTACTTCCGCCCCCGCAAATCGATAAACCGTATACCAAGCGCAATAGTAAAGCTAGAGTATTCAGTTTTGGTGTGTATGATAACTATCACCACCTAAACGATCGCTGAAAAATTATCCGATCGGATAATGAAAATAAAAGTTATTCAACGTTTCATATAGATTTGCACTGCGCCCACTGCAAGCAAGCAAGCAGTGTTTTTTCCAAGCAGTGTTTTTTTCCAACTGCTTGGACTGATTGGCGTCTAACTGAAAATAATATGTGTTGTTTATTATTTGTCTTTGAAAAACACGTTTACCAATAACAGTTTTCTAAATCAGAATTTTTTCATAACCTTGAAAAATCCATGGTCTTATACAGTCAACACTTGACTGTAGCCATTCTTACTTGTTAGGAATGGGTTTCCTCCTAATCTAAATCGCTTACCGATTCCAAGGCTGGTTGATGAAAATTTTCGCTTGTGTCTATTTTGTATTGGCCACTAGTACTATCTCTTTGCCGTTTGACAGGAGGGTTTGGTGCATTAACATTTTGTTGTTGATGGTTCATAGAATTTTGGGCTCTGCCTTGACTTAATTTTTGTTTGAAGTCGCTCATAACTTGCTGATTTGATTCAACAGGCTTTGAACTACTACATGAATTTGAGTTGTTTGAGTTATGCATTGCATTGCTCGGGTAATTTTTATACCCGCTACTCATAGAGTAGAAGGGTATTATAACTTTGTTCAAACCGAAAATGTATGTAACAGGCAGAAGGAAACGCCTCCGACCCCATAAAGTATATATATTCTGGCTCAGGATCAACAGCCGAGTCGATATAGCCATGTCCGTCTGTCCGTCTGTCTGTCCGTGTGAAAATCTAGATCTCAGCTATTATAAGAGCTAGGACTACTAAATTTGGTGACAATATGTGTTATTATTGCACGCTGATCAAGTTTATTTTGGATTTTGGCCGCGCCCCCTTCCGCCCCCGTAAATCGAAAAAACATTGATTACAAGCTGCCCGCAGCGCTGCTTGCAGCATTGTGCCGAATCGTGTGTGCGTGTACGGTGGTGAAATGGGTTAAGTTGTGGACTGCAAAACGAACAGTACTATTATGCATTTACGGGTTCGAGTCCCGCCCGCGTCAAAAATTAAATGTGTGCAAAAAATTTTTTTTTTTATTTTATATTTTGACTTTGCATAAATATTATAAGTTCATAGCCTTTTACGGTCAAAAAATGATTGTTGCCGTTTTTTTGTTCCGCAAATAAATTATGTACAAGCAGCTGGGTAGCGGGTATATTACAGTCGAGCACTCTCGACTGTAGCTTTCTTACTTGTTTATTTCCCTTTATTCTTTGAGTGTTGATGTGAGTTAGTGTTAGAGTTGGAACTATTTTGAGGTTTTGTTCGGTCGGTGAAAACTATGTCGTACACACCTTCTGATTGTGCTACTTATTTTAGTTTAGCAAGAGTCATAAATAACCTATCGGGCAACTTCCTCATTATTTCATCTTTAACTGTATTGTTTAATGTATTTGTGTATAATATGGTATATTATGATTATTTCCTAACACGAGTTTAGTTGATATTGTGAAAGATTTAGATTCTATATCTTCAACGAACTTACAAATGCTTCCAGTGAAATGTGTGTTATATAGTTGGGCGTCTTCCGCAATCTGCATTTCAATCGCGTTGAAGAATACATGCTTTTGCCTGGCATCGGTGGATGGGTATAGTTGAAGAATAAAGTTGATCCTTCTGATAAAAGCGCTTAGTTCTTGGGTGTTATCGCTGAACGAGGGCACTTGCCTAATTTGACTTAGGGCTTGGTTGAGATGATACTCCGACAACAATTGGATTGGTTCGGTTGCCATGGTTGGTTTTGATTTAAATGTTGCAGAGTTTTTGTTTGTTTTTACACTTTTATTTTCCATATGCAGTGGGTTAACTCTTGTATGTTAACCACCGACTACACGTAGTTTTTTGGCTGATAATGAAAGTCGATTGTATTACGATGCACGTTCACTTATAGCGCCGATTCGAGTGGTTCAATCTCGAAAGATACCCTTGGTCGTACAAAAATCTTTGTCACTTGATTGATATCGGTAAACGAGTCGCACAACTTATTCTCGTTATCCTACCGGCTGCGCCAGAAACAGATTCAGAGTTATGGTTAAGTAAAAAAAAAACAACAATTGTTTGATTTTTACTTGAACACTTTATTTTCTTCCAAAGTAGCTAAGGAAGAATCGGAGCCGTTGGATTATCAATTGGTCGGATAATGAGGTTTCAAAGTCGAAACGAGGCTTTGGTGGGGACGTGTTCGCGTTTATATAGGCAAGCTTAAGAGCGAAGTGTCTTAAAGAGAGTTTTAGCTGTGAGTTTTAATTCTCTCGTAAAGAGAGGGGTTCTCTTAAAATAGGAGGTAATTTGAAAATATTGAGACAAGTGCGTAAGCGGTGACTCGGGCAATAAGGTTTTATAATTGCGGTTGGCTTTATTTTTGTTGGAAAGTATGTATGTATGCAAAAGTCACTCAGCTTACATATACTCCTGCATAGCACAGAGTATATGTAGAGAGATGATGAGTCGCTCATTTGCAGCTAAGCTTCATTCTATTTGTAGCTTTTCTATATTCTAATGTACAATTATAATATATGTGGTTGGGGAGTGGGTGTTGAATGGATATGTTACATCCCCATCCTTAAGAAAAAAGCCTGTCCTCAGGCGTGAATTGTAGGATATAATACGGGAGAATTTACTATGGGTAAATTATATATTTATAAATTATATATAAATATATTATATATATATTATTATATATATTTTGTTTTTTTTTTTTGCATTTTACAGTGCTTTTTATTTAGAGCGGCATTTGTTAATATAATAGGTGTAATATGTATTTTGTTTTTTTTCACAGTTATGTAGGTATTGGTAATTGATCACATCATTTTATTGTTGTTTTATACATCTTAAGTAACATTTGGATCGCTTATATCATCGCACTCATAAGTTGAAGTATATGAAAGTCGTTAGGGCATTTGTAGATTCGTCTTTCCAGAAATATGCTGCTCAAGCTCCTGGTTTTCGGCTGCGCCAGTTATAAAGGTATCCGTGGATCCTCTTCTGTACAGCTTAAGTACAGCATCTCCCTCTGTAAGGTTGGCTTTGATACTTTATATTTTTACGTTTAATTGATTCAATAATTCAATAAACTTTTGATTGATTCGCGATGTTGTTGTCCGTGGGTCAATGTCGTTGAGATAAGTGGGATCTGGCAGACTTGGGGAAGGGGAAGGTGATGTGGAGACTGTGAAGATGTGGCCTATTTGTGATTCGAAAATTTCTCCCCTCCTTCTTGTCTCTACCAAATTACATGTTGCCGTCCGATTTGACAGTATCTTCTTGATACAATCTTGATTGTGTGTATCGAATGTTGCTCGTTGGAGATCACTTATGTTTACTTGATCTATTCTGTTAAAGGGCTCAGCGAAAAAACGTGTTTGTGTGTTCTTACAAGCTACATAATTGGATGCTGCAATGAATTGAGTGTTGTTAATAGGTTATCTAGTTAATTGATAAGTGGCTAATATTATTTTTTTTTTATTTATTTATTTAATTTAATTTAAAGTCAACTAATAGCAGTCGACGTAAGAATTACAGAGAGACAGATAAAAAAATTTATGCATAAAGAAAAACGAACTTAACAAAAGCAGTTTTGATTAAAGCTAAGAAAATTAATTTTATGCATAAATTTTAAAATAAAATAAAATAAAATAAAAAAAAAATAAAATAAAATATTAAAAAATAAAATATTAATTATAAAATTTAATATATTATAATTTAATTTAATTCCGGGGAAAAAACAAAACTTCTAGCGGATCCAACATTTGTTGCAATTGATTGGGGAAAACCCAGAAAAACGCAATCAGATCAGAAAAGTTAATATTAGTTATTAGTATGAAGTGTTAATGAGTTAAGAATAGAAATTTTTACATTAGAAAGAGAGGACTTTTAGTTTAAAAGTCTAAAAAGTTTATTATATTGATCGCAGAGAAGACGGAAAGGGTCATGCAAGCTATAATAACTAGAACAAAAGTCTAATGACAATGGCTGAAAATAACAGGTAACTCTAGAAGGAACACTAAAATTAAGTTGCCTGAGTAAGGAAGGCAAAAAGAAGAATCTGCTTTTGAACAGACTCAATTCTGTCTTGATAATTTTGGTACTGCGGGGACCACACGCAAGAACCATATTCAAGAATTGGACGTACAAGAGAAGTAAAAAGTAACTTGGTTGTAAAGGGATCATTAAATTCTTTGGCCCATCTTTTAATGAAACCAATTACACGAAAAGCCTTGTTAACAATGTGTGTAACGTGTTGATCAAATTTCAATTTCTGATCAAAGATAATACCTAGATCATTTACTTCAGATATTCTTAAAAGTTGAGTTAAATTAAAGGGGTAGTTCATGAAGTAATGGTTTCCTCTGTAAAATGACAAAACTTTACACTTAGAACAATTAAGATGTAGCAGGTTATGACTACACCAGGCAAAAAACATGTCAAGATCCATTTGAAGAAAGTTTAAAGTTTTGTCATTATACGTCAGACAAAGTTTAACGTCATCAGCGTACATAAGGATAGATGATAGTGTTAGTACAGAAGGTAGGTCATTAATAAAAAGGTTAAAAAGTAGAGGGCTAAGATGACTACCCTGAGGATGATGTAACAAATATAAGCTTAGATTGGCAAGAGTTAAAAAGGACTCTTTGCGTCCTCTTAGTTAAATAATTAGATATCCACAAAACAGGTTTTTCAGAAAAATCAATGAGATCTAATTTATGAAGCAATAAGTTATGATTAACGGAGTCAAATGCTTTACTGAAATCAGTGTAGACCACATCAGTTTGCATTTTCCTCCGAAATCCTTTGGATGAATTGAGAAAAACTCAAGAAGATTTGTAGTTGTGGATCTAAATTTGACAAATCCATGCTGATAACGTTATCTTATGTTATATGTTGGATAATTTAGATATACACCTATAATTTTTCACATCTTGGTTAGAGCCACATTTGTGAAGAGGTATAGAGAAGGAATCCTTCCATATAGGCGGAAAGTAACTCGTGGCTACGGTCAAATCAAGCAACTTAAACATAGGCTTACAAATGGTATCAGCACAGAATCTAAGTATATATGCTGGAACACCATCAAGACCGGAAGAAAATACAGGCTTAGAGGATTTAAGATAGCTTAGTAAAGATATTTCGTTAATAGAAGGGCAAAAAAAGGAGTTAGAATTATTGAAGGAATATGGGTAAGATTGCATAGTATAGGCTTTAGTGGAGTAAGTAGATTGAAAAAAGTCCGCAAACAAATCGGCAGCAGCCTGATCATTAGTTGCTTTGTTATTTTCAAAAAAAAGATTAGATGGGAATTTATTAGTTTTACATTTCAAATTAACAAAGTTATAAAAGTTAAGGATCTTGGGCAAACTGTAGGCGACAACGATTCAAGTAATCATTGTAGCAGCGTGTATTTAGAGAAAAAAAGTTACCTCTAACAACGATATAACGAGAATAGTTAGAAGGACTTCCAGTAGATTTAAACTTTTTAAAATATCTGGATTTCAAATTTTTTAAAACCATCAATTCACGAGAAAACCAAGGTGGCCTATCACACCTTACTGGGTAAGTATTGGGATCACATTGATCAAAAAATGAATTGATTGATTTATAAAAATATGAGATACAAATATCCTAATCTGAACACAAATAAAACGTAGACCAATTATAATTTAAAATCAAATTGTTAAGCTTTATGAAATTGGTCTTGCGAAAGCAGCGAGATTTTAATTTGGAAAGAGAACTTGCTGTTTGCACAAGAGTAGGTAATTTCAATAACAAATCTAATGTAGGATGGTAAGGATCTTCAGGTAAAACTAAGGGATCACTTCTAGAAATAGTGTTTTGCAACATTACATCAGATGAAAAGATAAGATAAAGCATTCTATCATTTAGGTTAGGAATATTATTAATTTGAAATAATGAAAGTTCGGAAATTCCTATAAGAAATTTATTAAAGCTAGAGGGAACCAAGAAATGTGATTGATTGGTATTAAATATAATGTCTTTGTCTTGCATTATTGCATTCAATGTTAATATTCTATAGACATTTCCTTCGTTTTTATACCCACTACTCATAGAGTAGACGGGTATTATAACTTTGTTTAAACCGAAAATATATGTAACAGGCAGAAGAAGACACCTCCGACCCCATAAAGTATATATACTCTGGCTCAAGATCAACAGCCGAGTCGATATAGCCATGTCCGTCTGTCTGTCCATCCGTCTGTCTGTCTGTCTGTCCGTGTGAAAATCTAGATCTCAGCTATTATAAGAGCTAGAACTGCCAAATTTGGTGACAATATGTGTTGTTATTGCACGCTGATCACGTTTATTTTGAATTTTATAAGATAACTATAGCTAGCCAGATGATCTCTGAAAATTTGGTAACAATCGGATAATAAACACAGAAGGTATTCAGCTTAACATTTTCCATAGCTGTAAGCAGTGCTGCCGGCAGCGCAAATTCTTTATTTGTACAGAAATAATAAGAATGCCTTACAATGCAAATTTTTTCAGTTGTTGGATGACAGCTTCAGTAGCTTAGTGGAAAAGCGATGAACTCCTGAACCGACAGGGCCGTAGTTCGATTCCCAGTTCATGCCGCTTAAGCTTTTTTTTTTTATACCCGCTACTCATAGAGTAGAAGGGTATTATACCTTTTTTCAAATCCAAAATTTATGTAACAGGCAGAAGGAGACACCTCCGACCCCATAAAGTATATAAACTCTGGCTCAGGATCAACAGCCGAGTCGATATAGCCATGTCCGTATGTCCGTCTGTCTGTCTGTCTGTCCGTGTGAAAATCTAGATCTCAGCTATTATAAGAGCTAGGACTACTAAATTTGGTGACAATATGTGTTATTATTGCACGCTGATCAAGTTTATTTTGGATTTTGGCCACGCCCCCTTCCGCCCCCGTAAATCAAAAAAACATTGATTACAAGCGCAATTTTGATGCCATATTGTTCATTTTCGGTTTACATGATAACTATAGCTAGCCAGATGATCTCTGAATTTGGTAACAATCGGATAATAAACACAGAAGTTATTTAGCTTAACGTTTTCCATAGCTGTAAGCAGCGCTGCCGGCGCTGTGCCGAATCGTGTATGCGTGTATTGTGGTGAAATGGGTTAACTTATGGACTGCAAAACGAACACTACTATTATGCATTTACGGGTTCGAGTCCCGCCCGCATCAAAAATTAAATGTTTGCAAAAATGTTTTTTTTTTTATTTAAGATTTTGACTTTGCATAAATATTATAAGTCCATAGCCTTTTACGGTCAAAATATGATTGTTACCGTTTTTTTGTTCGGCAAATAAATGATGTACAAGCAGCTGGGTAGCGGGTATATTACAGTCGAGCACTCTCGACTTTAGCTTTCTTACTTGTTTATTACAAAATTTTGCTTTTGCATGATATTCATTAATTTACCAATTTCTTTGTTATTCAAGAGTATAAACTTTAATAAACTTGCCGCAATATTACTGAACTGTATCAAAGTTAAATCTATATTAGCATTTTTGTTAGCAACTCTAACAAAGCTAAATCTATATTAGCATTTATTCTTATTATGTATTGTAAGATATCTATTTTTTTGTTTACGTCATTTGATTGTTTATCAATTGAATTTTGAGTTAACTTAAGATAATTTTCAATATTTATTTGTTCTGAGATATTTTTCAATCTAATACGAATTTCGTTATTAAAATACAATTGGTTCTGTGTATTAGTTTGTAGATCTTCTGAATCTCGTTTTAATATGATTAAATTTTCTTGTATTTCTTTCTCGTCTGTCCATGTTGCCTATTAAGACCTTAGTCATGGATCCTAACCCGTTAACTAGTCCTCGTTTTGACCCTCTTATTGGTAAAAGACTATCAAGGTGTTCCTGTAACTGTCAGATTTTTGGTTCTAAAACAAGGGTCAATTGATCTATGTTTTCCTCCCTTTAAAGGAGG
The DNA here is from genome assembly GCA_018904095.1 of Zaprionus ghesquierei. NCBI lineage: Eukaryota > Metazoa > Arthropoda > Insecta > Diptera > Drosophilidae > Zaprionus > Zaprionus ghesquierei. Next base: position 26,296 of record JAEIGP010000247.1, on the reverse strand, counting down.
TTTAGAGAATTTTTTAAACTCTCAACAACGTGGTGACAGTATGACATATGAACAACATGGTACATCGTTTTGAACAAATGTATGATCCTAGTTGTACCTAGTTTCATTGTCGCTACCGATTGCTGTCGTCCAAGAATCGTCTCAATACTAATGTATTGTGACGCTGTCAGTTAGAACCTGTAAGACAGATTTGTGTTATTATTAGTTTTTAGTTTTTATACCCGCTACTCATAGAGTAGAAGGGTATTATAATGTATGTAACAGGCAGAAGGAGACATTTTCGACCCCCTAATATCTATTTATTCTGGCTTTAGATCAACAGCCGAGTCGATATAGCCATGTCCGTCTGTCCGTTTGAACGTCTGGATCTCAGCTATTACAAAAGCTAGAGACACCATATTTCACATGAAGGTTCCTGTATACCATAGGTAGATCGAGTTTATTTTAAATTTTTGATGCCACGCCCACGCAAATCGATAATTTTCGATTATCAGGAGAAGTATTGAAGTTACGGCTTTCTGCTTTGGTATGAACATAAATAATTGCAATATAAATCCCCAAATTACAATCCAATCGGATGATAAACACAGAAGTTATCCATGTTTCCGTTTTCCGTACTTCCACTGCTTGCGCCTGTGCTGCGAGTCGTGACGTCATTGTCACGATGCTTCGTTTCAGCCGTAGCTTGTGTAAAGCTATGCAGTTTTCACATGTAGATGGCGCTATTCAAAAATATATCTAATTTAAACAATAGGTGGCGGATAAACTCGTGCAGCGTTTTTTAATGCAATTAAATGTGTGATAATTTGATTCGAAACTGGGCGAATGGTATCTTACTGTCGCGTGCAATCCAATGTAGCTTTCTTTACTTGTTTTTTAATATATTTCAGTCAAACTTGTCATATCTTACTTTTACTATGTTTTTAAGATGCTGTCAGAATTTAATTAAAATCGGACTACTATATCATAAAGCTGACATATAAACTATCCGTAGAAATGGGTGTTTTTAAAACAAAATTCGTTCATTTTCTTTTACAAAACCATACCTTTTCTATTGCAATACAAATTTTTCAAGTACAGCTTTGGTGCAGTTTGATATAAGTCGGAGCACTATGCCATAAAGCCGCAATAGGAATAATCAGCCAAAACCAGGCTTTTTCGTAAAAATACTACGTTATTTTTGAAATATTGCACTAAATTCTTACCAATTAAAGTAAAACATTAACCCATATATTATTTATCAATATATTAGAATCAGGTAACTATATTCCATAGGAATAATCAATCCCATTTCACAAAGGGTTTTCCAATAGGAGGTGTTATTTTGATTTTCAAATAGAAATAGCATTTTTTGAGATAAATGATCGGATGTTTATTTCAATATGAAGAGGAAGGTATGCCATTAATAATGGAACACGACATCAGCCAAATGGCCACCACGACCACGCTTACAGATCCATATCCTTTTCATGAAATTTTCCATAACCAAATCGCAAAGTAGCTGCCCTATGCCCTATGTCCCCTATGATAGCGTCACGAATTCCATCTTTGAGGTCTTGAATCGATGCTGGGCTGTTGGCGTAGACCTTATCTTTAACGTGGCCTCAAAGGAAAAAGTCGCAAGGTGTTAAATCACAAGATCTCGGTGGCCAATTGTGATCACCTCTTCGAGAGATAGCACGGTCCGGAAACTTTTCCCGTAAAAGAGCGATGGTTTGTGTGGCACGTAGCGCCGTCTTGTTGAAAGTAAACGTTGTCCCAATCAGCAAAGGCACGACATTGTTGATGATCGCCCGGCTTGAGTTCTTGTGTTAACTGAACTTTATAACCCTTAAGACCCAAGTCTTTATGCAAAATACGGTGTAATGATGTTTGTGGAATGCCTAATTTCAAAGAACGACGAGGAATGGACAAATCTGGGTTTTCTTCAACACTTTCGGCAACAACAGCAATATTCTCAATTGTTCTTGAGCGACGTGCACGGGTTTTATTCTTCACATCACTAACTTGTCCCAACAGCTCGAATTTTCCCACCAATTTCTGTATTGCGGTCCGAGAAGGTGCTTCACGACGACCGAAAAATCTTTTCGTTTTGCAAACCGACTCTGCCAAATTTTCAAATTTTTTTTTTTGCAAGCCATAGTTCGACCCACAGTGATAAAGTGTTAGAGGTAGGAAGTTATGAGAGCTTCTATTATAAGTCCATAGCCTTTTACGGTCAAAATATAATTGTTGCCGTTTTTTTGTTCGGCAAATAAATGATGTACGAGCAGCTGGGTAGCGGGTATATTACAGTCGAGCACTCTCGACTGTAGCTTTCTTACTTGTTTATTACAAAATTTTGCTTTTGCATGATATTCATTAATTTACCAATTTCTTTGTTATTCAATAGTATAAACTTTAATAAACTTGCCGAAATATTACTGAACTGTAACAAAGTTAAATCTATATTAGCATTTTTGTTAGCAACTGTAACAAAGGTAAATCTATATTAGCATTTATTCTTATTATGTATTGTAAGATATCTATTTTTTTGTTTACGTCATTTGATTGTTTATCAATTGAATTTTGAGTTAACTTAAGATAATTTTCAATATTTATTTGTTCTGAGATATTTTTCAATCTAATAAGAATTTCGTTATTAAAATACAATTGGTTCTGTGAATTAGTTTGTAGATCTTCTGAATCTTGTTTTAATATGATTAGATTTTCTTGTATTTCTTTCTCGTCTGTCCATGTTGCCTATTAAGACCTCAGTCATGGATCCTAACCCGTTAACTAGTCTTCGTTTTGACCCTCTTATTGGTAAAAGACTATCAAGGTGTTGTTGTAACTGTCAGATTTTTGGTTCTAAAACAAGGGTCAATTGATCTATGTTTTCCTCCCTTTAAAGGAGGTTAAGAGAATTTTTAAAACTCTCAACAACGTGGTGACAGTATGACATATGAACAACATGGCACATCGTTTTGAACAAATGTATGATCCTAGTTGTACCTAGTTTCATTGTCGCTACCGGTTGCTGTCGTCCAAGAATCGTCTCAATACTAATGTATTGTGACGCTGTCAGTTAGAACCTGTAAGACAGATTTGTGTTATTATTAGTTTTTAGTTTTTATACCCGCTACTCATAGAGTAGAAGGGTATTATAATGTATGTAACAGGCAGAAGGAGACATTTTCGACCCCCTAATATCTATTAATTCTGGCTCTAGATCAACAGCCGAGTCGATATAGCCATGTCCGTCTGTCCGTTTGAACGTCTGGATCTCAGCTATTACAAAAGCTAGAGACACCATATTTCACATGAAGGTTCCTGTATACCATAGGTAGATCGAGTTTATTTTAAATTTTTGATGCCACGCCCACGCAAATCGATAATTTTCGATTATCAGGAGAAGTATTGAAGTTACGGCTTTCTGCTTTGGTATGAACATAAATAATTGCAATATAAATCCCCAAATTACAATCCAATCGGATGATAAACACAGAAGTTATCCATGTTTCCGTTTTCCGTACTTCCACTGCTTGCGCCTGTGCTGCGAGTCGTGACGTCATTGTCACGATGCTTCGTTTCAGCCGTAGCTTGTGTAAAGCTATGCAGTTTTCACATGTAGATGGCGCTATTCAAAAATAGATCTAATTTAAACAATAGTTGGCGGATAAACTCGTGCAGCGTTTTTTAATGCAATTAAATGTGTGATAATTTGATTCGAAACTGGGCGAATGGTATCTTACTGTCGCGTGCAATCCAATGTAGCTTTCTTTACTTGTTTTTTAATATATTTCAGTCAAACTTGTCATATCTTACTTTTACTATGTTTTTAAGATGCTGTCAGAATTTAATTAAAATCGGACTACTATATCATAAAGCTGACATATAAACTATCCGTAGAAATGGGTGTTTTTAAAACAAAATTCGTTCATTTTCTTTTACAAAACCATACCTTTTCTATTGCAATACAAATTTTTCAAGTACAGCTTTGGTGCAGTTTGATATAAATCGGAGCACTATGCCATAAAGCCGCAATAGGAATAATCAGCCAAAACCAGGCTTTTTCGTAAAAATACTACGTTATTTTTGAAATATTGCACTAAATTCTTACCAATTAAAGTAAAACATTAACCCATATATTATTTATCAATATATTAGAATCAGGTAACTATATTCCATAGGAATAATCAATCCCATTTCACAAAGGGTTTTCCAATAGGAGGTGTTATTTTGATTTTCAAATAGAAATAGCATTTTTTGAGATAAATGATCGGATGTTTATTTCAATATGAAGAGGAAGGTATGCAATTAATAATGGAACACGACATCAGCCAAATGGCCACCACGACCACGCTTACAGATCCATATCCTTTTCATGAAATTTTCCATAACCAAATCGCAAAGTAGCTGCCCTATGTCCTCGATAGCGTCACGAATTCCATCTTTGAGGTCTTGAATCGATGCTGGGCTGTTGGCGTAGACCTTATCTTTAACGTGGCCTCAAAGGAAAAAGTCGCAAGGTGTTAAATCACAAGATCTCGGTGGCCAATTGTGATCACCTCTTCGAGAGATAGCACGGTCCGGAAACTTTTCCCGTAAAAGAGCGATGGTTTGTGTGGCACGTAGCGCCGTCTTGTTGAAAGTAAACGTTGTCCAGATCAATACCATGCAATTCCGGCCATAAAAAATCATTAATCATCTCTCGATAGTGCAATCCATTGACCGTTACTGTCGCTCCAGCCTCATTTTCGAAAAAGTAAGGTCCAATAGCCCCGCCGGACCATAAACCGCACCAAACAGTCACGCGTTGAGGATAGAGAGGCTTTTCAACAATAACTCTTGGGTTTTCCGAGCCCCAGATGCACAAGTTTTGCTTGTTGACGTAGCCTCCGAGGTGGAAATGTGCCTCATCAGTCAAGATGATTTTTCGATGGAATTTCGGATCATTTTCATGCATTTCAACGACCCAATCAGCAAAGGCACGACATTGTTGATGATCGCCCGGCTTGAGTTCTTGTGTTAACTGAACTTTATAACCCTTAAGACCCAAGTCTTTATGCAAAATACGGTGTAATGATGTTTGTGGAATGCCTAATTTCAAAGAACGACGAGGAATGGACAAACCTGGGTTTTCTTCAACACTTTCGGCAACAACAGCAATATTCTCAATTGTTCTTGAGCGACGTGCACGGGTTTTATTCTTCACATCACTAACTTGTCCCAACAGCTCGAATTTTCCCACCAATTTCTGTATTGCGGTCCGAGAAGGTGCTTCACGACGACCGAAAAATCTTTTCGTTTTGCGAACCGACTCTGCCAAATTTTCACCATATTTATAGTGAATCTTGATAATTTCAATGCATTGTTGAAGCGTTTATCGTACCATTTTTATTTATGTCGTAGTTTCTAATTGTTAAATGTCAAAAAATTGCAGCTTTAACAGTGCACACCTACCGGAATAGCGGGCTATTCAAAATACCACCTCTTATTGGTGAACCCAATAAAATAATCAAACCATCCATGTGTCGACTAGTGCGTCAGAATCTGCTATCCTTCATTGACTTCCAGTAAAAATTTCATAACATTCTATCTCTTAGAATTGAAGTTATTGCGTTTTAAGTGTCAGTACTTTTTTGTCATCGGTGCGAAAATGAGCTTCGAGCAAAGAGCCAACTACTACGTAGTAGTTTATGGATAGAAAAATAGGACTAATTTCTACAAAGATGAGAAAGAATTAATGATTTTAAGTCTATAGAATTTGAATTAACTATGATAAAATATAAGTTGTTATAGTTCGAAAATAATTCCCTAAAGGGTTCTTGCAAGCTATAGTTCGACCCACAGTGAGAAAGTGTTAGAGGTAGGAAGTTATGAGAGCTTCTGTTATAAGTCGATAGCCTTTTACGGTCAAAATGTGATTGTTGCCGTTTTTTTGTTCGGCAAATAAATGATGGGTAGCGGGTATATTACAGTCGAGCACTCTCGACTGTAGCTTTCTTACTTGTTTATTACATAATTTTGCTTTTGCATGATATTCATTAATTTACCAATTTCTTTGTTATTCAATAGTATAAACTTTAATAAACTTGCCGCAATATTACTGAACTGTAACAAAGTTAAATCTATATTAGCATTTTTGTTAGCAACTGTAACAAAGCTAAATCTATATTAGCATTTATTCTTATTATGTATTGTAATATATCTATTTTTTTGTTTACGTCATTTGATTGTTTATCAATTGAATTTTGAGTTAACTTAAGATAATTTTCAATATTTATTTGTTCTGAGATATTTTTCAATCTAATACGAATTTCGTCATTAAAATACAATTGGTTCTGTGTATTAATTTGTAGATCTTCTGAATCTCGTTTTAATATGATTAAATTTTCTTGTATTTCTTTCTCGTCTGTCCATGTTGCCTATTAAGACCTTAGTCATGGATCCTAACCCGTTAACTAGTCCTCGTTTTGACCCTCTTATTGGTAAAAGACTATCAAGGTGTTGCTGTAACTGTCAGATTTTTGGTTCTAAAACAAGGGTCAATTGATCTATGTTTTCCTCCCTTTAAAGGAGGTTAAAAGAATTTTTTAAACTCTAACAACGTGGTGACAGTATGACAGTTTGAACAAATGTATGATCCTAGTTGTATCAGTTTCATTGTCGCTACCGATTGCTGTCGTCCAAGAATCGTCTCAATACTAATGTATTGTGACGCTGTCAGTAAGAACCTGTAAGACAGATTTGTGTTATTATAAGTTTTTAGTTTTTATACCCGCTACTCATAGAGTAGAAGGGTATTATAATGTATGTAACAGGCAGAAGGAGACATATTCGACCCCCTAATATCTATTTATTCTGGCTCTAGATCAACAGCCGAGTCGATATATCCATGTCCGTCTGTCCGTTTGAACGTCTGGATCTCAGCTATTACAAAAGCTAGAGACACCATATTTCACATGAAGGTTCCTCTATACCATAGGTAGATCGAGTTTATTTTAAATTTTTGATGCCACGCCCACGCAAATCGATAATTTTTGATTATCAAGAGAAGTATTGAAGTTACGGCTTTCTGCTTTGGTATGAACATAAATAATTGCAATATAAATCCCCAAATTACAATCCAATCGGATGATAAACACAGAAGTTATCCATGTTTCGGTTTTCCGTACTTCCACTGCTTGCGCCTGTGCTGCGAGTCGTGACGTCATCGTCACGATGCTTCGTTTCAGCCGTAGCTTGTGTAAAGCTATGCAGTTTTTACATGTAGATGGCGCTATCCAAAAATAGATCTAATTTAAACAATAGGTGGCGGATAAACTCGTGCAGCGTTTTTTAATGCAATTAAATGTGTGATAATTTGATTCGAAACTGGGCGAATGGTATCTTACTGTCGCGTGCAATCCAATGTAGCTTTCTTTACTTGTTTTTTAATATATTTCAGTCAAACTTGTCATATTTTACTTTTACTATGTTTTTAAGATGCTGTCAGAATTTAATTAAAATCGGACTACTATATCATATAGCTGACATATAAACTATCCGTAGAAATGGGTGTTTTTCAAAAAAAAATCGTTCATTTTCTTTTATAAAACCATACCTTTTCTATTGCAATACAAATTTTTCAAGTACAGCTTTGTCCTGGTGCAGTTTGATATAAATCGTAGTGGTCCGATTTATATCAAACTGCAATAGGAATAATTATAAAGCCGCAATAGGAATAATTAGCCAAAACCAGGCTTTTTCGTAAAAATACTACGTTATTTTTGAAATATTGCCCTAAATTCTTACCAATTAAAGTAAAACATTAACCCATATATTATTTATAAATATATTAGAATCAGGTAACTATATTCCATAGGAATAATCAATCCCATTTTACAAAGGGTTTTCCACTAAGAGGTGTTATTTTGATTTTCAAATAAAAATAGCATTTTTTGAGATAAATGATCGGATGTTTATTTCAATATGAAAAGGAAGGTATGCCATTAATAATGGAACACAACATCAGCCAAATGGCCACCACGACCACGCTTACAGATCCATATCCTTTTCATGAAATTTTCCATAACCAAATCGCAAAGTAGCTGCCCTATGTCCTCGATAGCGTCACGAATTCCATCTTTGAGGTCTTGAATCGATGCTGGGCTGTTGGCGTAGACCTTATCTTTCACGTGGCCTCAAAGGAAAAAGTCGCAAGGTGTTAAATCACAAGATCTCGGTGGCCAATTGTGATCACCTCTTCGAGAGATAGCACGGTCCGGAAACTTTTCCCGTAAAAGAGCGATGGTTTGTGTGGCACGTAGCGCCGTCTTGTTGAAAGTAAACGTTATCCAGATCAATACCATCCAATTCCGGCCATAAAAAATCATTAATCATCTCTCGATAGTGCAATCCATTGACCGTAACTGTCGCTCCAGCCTCATTTTCGAAAAAGTAAGGTCCAATAGCCCCGCCGGACCATAAACCGCACCAAACAGTCACGCGTTGAGGATAGAGAGGCTTTTCAACAATAACTCTTGGGTTTTCCGAGCCCCAGATGCACAAGTTTTGCTTGTTGACGTAGCCTCCGAGGTGGAAATGTGCCTCATCAGTCAAGATGATTTTTCGATGGAATTTCGGATCATTTTCATGCATTTCAACGACCCAATCAGCAAAGGCACGACATTGTTGATGATCGCCCGGCTTGAGTTCTTGTGTTAACTGAACTTTATAACCCTTAAGACCCAAGTCTTTATGCAAAATACGGTGTAATGATGTTTGTGGAATGCCTAATTTCAAAGAACGACGAGGAATGGACAAACCTGGGTTTTCTTCAACACTTTCGGCAACAACAGCAATATTCTCAATTGTTCTTGAGCGACGTGCACGGGTTTTATTCTTCACAGGCGGACAGACGGACAGACAGACATGGCTTAATCGACTCTGCTAGTGATTCTGAGCAAGAATATATATACTTTATGGGGTCGCAGATGCTTGCTTCTACCTGTTACGCACATTTCGACAAACACAATGGACCATGTATTTTTTTAAAATCCATGGTCTGAAAATATTAAATTCTAGAAATGTTGAGCTTCCAACTTTCTTTCTGTGCATTGCTTCTCAACTTATTTTTTTGGTGCTCACAAATACAAACAAATGTTAAAAAGCGTGCGTGGTGCCCGCTACTGCCCTAGCTGCTAATTGGTTATTTTTGAAGCTTAAGGCCCTGAGGCAGTCCAAATTGAACGTTGCTCGTTAGCGGGCTTCGTTTTCTACGTTGCATTCGGAGTTCATCGATCTTGAATCCCAACTGAATAACCTTAATTCTCTAAAGGACCCTCCGCTTGTGTCCGTTCTTCCGTCAACTCCCTCCATGGTTAGTTTGATCGATCCACCTATTGTGGTCGTCACTTCTCCTACTTCGCCAGTGTTTAGGAGACACTGGTTGCAGCTCTTCTGTAGTTATGCCTCCAAAACATAACTAAGTCTCTTGTCGCCGTTAAGCTAAAGAGATTTATTTTTGTTTCCCGCTGGGCCCCCGACAATTCAATTGAAGATCTGCAATCATTCATTCAATCCAAGATCTCAACACCAAACCTTGTCATTGAGAAATTGAAATTTTTCCATGCACGAGACTTTGCATCGTTTAAAATTAATATTCCTGCAGACAGCTTTAAAAAAGTCTGTAGTGTAAATTTTTGGCCGCCTGATGTAATTGTTAAGGAATATATTCCTTAAGAAAAACTCCTCCCCTTTCTTTGTCAGTAGTTTTCAGTGTCCTGTCTTCGAGTGGTACATCAAAAAACTAAATCCATCTTCTCTTTTTATTCCTTATCAAAATGTTAGAGGACTAACAGGACTTTAGTACTCTCTAAATTGTTTATTGATTGTGTCTTTTTTATTCACTATATTTTAATATTTACTGAAACTTGGTTGAAACCAGATGTACTTAGTAGCTCAATCTTTACAGATAAGTACATTTCCTTCAGATGCGACCGTATAGGTCGAACTGGTGGAGGCGTGCTTATAGCTGCTAGGTCTGATTTATCTCTTGAACAACTGGTAATTGTTTGCCCAGAATTTATCTGTGTTAAAGTGTCAGTGTGTCAAGTTTCAATATACTAGGTGCGTTCCAAAGTAAACAGGACTTTTTGAATCTAGAGCCCTCTAATGGCGTCATCCATATGTCGACTAGTGCGTTAGAATCTGCTATCCTTCATTGACTTCCAGTAAAAATTTCATAACATTCTATCTATTAGAAGTGAAGTTATTGCGTTTTAAGTGTCAGTACTTTTTTATCATCGGTGCGAAAATGAGCTTCGAGCAAAGAGCCAACTACTACGTAGTAGTTTATGGATAGAAAAATAGGACTAATTTCTACACAGATGAGAAAGAATTAAAGATTTTAAGTCTACAGAATTTGAATTAACTATGATAAAATATAAGTTGTTATAGTTCGAAAATAATGCCCTAAAGGGTTCTTGCAAGCCATAGTTCGACCCACCGTGAGAAAGTGTTAGAGGTAGGAAGTTATGAGAGCTTCTAAAGGGGACAGATAAGTTTAACTGGCTAACCAAGTCTTCACTATCAATGTCACCTTGAATAAGGTTATTTATAAACAGTACACCAAGCATGGTTCTACGATTGGCTAAACACGGAAGATTTAATAAGAGAAGTCTACTAGCGTAAGAAGGTAATCTTAAGTTTGCATAACAATTTGATTTTAAATCATGATTGGTCTACTTTTTATTAGTGTTCAGATTTGGATATTTGTATCTCATATTTTTATAAATCTATTAATTAAATTTTCAATGTGTTCCCAATACTTACTGTGATAGGCCACCTTGGTTTTCTCGTGAATTAATGGTTTAAGAAATTTGAAATCCAGATATTTTAAAAAGTTTAAATCTACTGGAAGTCCTTCTGACTATTCTCGTTATATCGTTGTTAGAGCTAACTTTTTTTCTCTAAATACACGCTGCTACAATGATTACTTAAATCGTTGTCGTCTACAGTTTGCCCAGGACCCTAAGCAGTTTTATAATTTTGTTAATTTGAAACGTAAAACTAATAAATTCCCATCTAATCTTTTTTTTGAAAATAACAAAGCAACTAATGATCAGGCTGCTACCGATTTGTTTTCGGACTTTTTTCAATCTACTAACCAAATATACAAATCTTCTTGAGTTTTCCTTAATTCATCCAAAGGATTTCGGAGGAAAATGCAAACTGATGTGGTTTACACTGATTTCAGTAAAGCATTTGACTCCGTTAATCATAACTTATTGCTTCATAAATTAGATCTCATTGGTTTTCCTCAAAAATTAATTTTGTGGATATCTAATTATTTACCTAAGAGGACGCAAAGAGTCCTTTTTAACTCTTGCCAATCTAAGCTTATTTTTGTTACATCTGGGGTTCCTCAGGGAAGTCATCTTGGCCCTCTACTTTTTAACCTTTTTATTAACACAATCATCTATCCTTGTGTAAACTAAAACTAAACCTTGTCTGACGTATAATGACAAAACTTTAAACTTTCTTCAAATGGATATTGTATATTGTTAAAATTCCAAACTTCCAAGATGAGTTAATGGAAATTTATCAAGACAGAATTGAGTCTATTCAAAAGCAGTTTCTTCTTTTTGCTTTACGTAGTTTCAACTGGGTTCCAGGAGTAGATTTACCATCTTATCATAATCGGCTTCTGTTAATTAGCCTTCCTTCTTTAGCTAACCGTCGTATTATGTTAAGTGTCTTGTTTATCATAAAACTTATAAGATTTGAGGTCGATTCCCCTTCCTTACTTAGGCAACTTAACTTTAGTGTTCCTTCAAGAGTTATCCGTAATTTTCAGCCATTGTCATTAGACTTTTGTTCTAGTAATTAAAGCTTGCATGACCTAAGGAGTCAAAACTGCTTATGTTAAGTCGTTTTTCTTTATATATCAATTTTTTATCTATTTTTCTGTAACTCTTACGTCGACTGCTATCAGTTGACTTTAAATTAATAAATAAATAAATTCTATCATCTTAACTATTGCTCTCCTGCGCTTGCTCTTTAAAATGTTGTATGCTTATTATAATTATTTCTGCGCAATTTCCAATGTGCGTCGTTCTTTTGTATACCATTAACTTTTGAAAATGGTCAAAAATGTATACTGTTTGTGCAAATGTATGTATGTAACAGGCAGAAAGAGGCGTGGCAGACCCCACAAAGTATATATATTCTGACTCAGGATTACCAGCCGAGTCGATTGAGCCATTTCCGACTGTCTTTCCGTTTAAACGTTAGATCTGAGCTATTATAAAAGCTAGACATCTAATTTCAAATGAAGGTTCCTCTATACCATAGGTAGATCAAATTTAATTTTAACGTCTGTAGTTCCACTGCTTGCGCCTTTGCATTTTATCGTGAAGTCATCGTCCCGATACTTCATTTCAGTCGTAGCGTGTGTAAAGCTGACTGCTATGACGTTTTCATATGAAGGTGGCGCTACTCAAAGATGTATAGCTCTAATTTAAGCAATAGGTGGCAGATGAACTTGTGCAGTGTTTTTTGACGGAAATAAAAGTGTGATAATTTTTTTCAAAACTGGGCGAATGGTATCTTACTGTCGGTTGCGCTCGACTGTAGCTTTCCTTACTTGTTTTATGGTTTGGTTTGATCGGGTTTTTTTTTGTTATTTTCTTACTTTCTCGCTACACACAAGAGTTGAAGCTGAGTAATTACTGAGGTTAGCAGAGTCCGATCTAGCCGAGCAAAGTTAGGCTTAACGTATACACTGAGAGAAATAGAGTTAGGACAAAGAGTTACAAAAAGAATCTATCGCGCAGTTTTAATTTGTTTGCTATATAAAAGTTCGATATAAACAGGGTATATCTCTATTGTATAGGGTGTTTTTCATTTCTTGTTTTTCTGTTATGTAAAAACTTTTTCAAGAGAGCAGCATTCGGCTTTTCTTTTTTTTTTTGCTTTAGGATTTGCTTTTGTTTTTTATATATTATAGGATCATACATAAAATTAACAAGTAAGAACGGCTACAGTCAAGTGTTGACTGTATAAGACCATGAATTTCTAAAGATTATGTTAAAATTCAGATTGAGAAATCTGTTATTAAACGCGTTTTTCAAATAAAAATAATAAATCAAACATATAGTTTTCAGTTAGACCCCAAGCTGTCCAAGCAGTTGGAAAAAAACACTGCTTGGAAAAACACTGCTTGCTTGCTTGTAGTGGGCGCATTGCAAATCTATATGAAACGTTGAATAACTTTTATGTTCATTATCCGATCGGAACCAAATTGTAGTTTGTAGCTTTATTATTGCGCTTGCTATACGGCTTATCCATTTGCGGGGGTGGAAGTAGGCGTGGCCCAAATTTTAATAAAAATTGTACAGCGTATGATCCACGTAAGTGTTGTCGCCAAATTTGGTGGCTCTAGCTTTATTAGTTTCTGAGATATAGGCGTTCATACAGACGGTCAGACGGACAGACAGACATGCCTTAATCGACTCGGCTAGTGATCCTGAGCAAGAATATATATGCTGTATGGGGTCGCAGATGCCTGCTTCTACCTGTTACGCACATTTCGACAAACACAATGGACCATGTATTTTTTTAAAATCCATGGTCTGAAAATATTAAATTCTAGAAATGTTGAGCTTCCAACTTTCTTTCTGTGCATTGCTTCTCAACTTATTTTTTTGGTGCTCACAAATACAAACAAATGTTAAAAAGCGTGCGTGGTGCCCGCTACTGCCCTAGTTGCTAATTGGTTATTTTTGAAGCTTAAGGCCCTGAGGCAGTCCAAATTGAACGTTGCTCGTTAGCGGGCTTCGTTTTCTACGTTGCATTCGGAGTTCATCGATCTTGAATCCCAACTGAATAACCTTAATTCTCTAAAGGACCCTCCGCTTGTGTCCGTTCTTCCGTCAACTCCCTCCATGGTTAGTTTGATCGATCCACCTATTGTGGTCGCCACTTCTCCTACTTCGCCAGTGTTTAGGAGACACTGGTTGCAGCTCTTCTGTAGTTATGCCTCCAAAACATAACTAAGTCTCTTGTCGCCGTTAAGCTAAAGAGATTTATTTTTGTTTCCCGCTGGGCCCCCGACAATTCAATTGAAGATGTGCAATCATTCATTCAATCCAAGATCTCAACACCAAACCTTGTCATTGAGAAATTGAAATTTATCTATGCACGAGACTTTGCATCGTTTAAAATTAATATTCCTGCAGACAGCTTTAAAATATATAGGAATACATAGGAATATATTCCTTAAAAAAAACTCCTCCCCTTTCTTTGTCAGTAGTTTTCAGTGTCCTGTCTTCGAGTGGTACATCAAAAAACTAAATCCATCTTCTCTTTTTATTCCTTATCAAAATGTTAGAGGACTAACAGGACTTTAATACTCTCTAAATTGTTTATTGATTGTGTCTTTTTTATTCACCATATTTTAATATTTACTGAAACTTGGTTGAAACCAGATGTACTTAGTAGCTCAATCTTTACAGATAAGTACATTTCCTTCAGATGCGACCGTATAGGTCGAACTGGTGGAGGCGTGCTTATAGCTGCTAGGTCTGATTTATCTCTTGAACAACTGGTAATTGTTTGCCCAGAATTTATCTGTGTTAAAGTGTCAGTGTGTCAAGTTTCAATATACTAGGTGCGTTCCAAAGTAAACAGGACTTTTTGAATCTAGAGCCCTCTAATGGCGTCATCCATATGTCGAAGTTATGGAAGGAAGTTATGAGAGCTTCTAAAGGGGACAGATAAGTTTAACTGGCTAACCAAGTCTTCACTATCAATGTCACCTTGAATAAGGTTATTTATAAACAGTACACCAAGCATGGTTCTACGATTGGCTAAACACGGAAGATTTAATAAGAGAAGTCTACTAGAGTAAGAAGGTAATCTTAAGTTTGCATAACAATTTGATTTTAAATCATGATTGGTCTACTTTTTATTAGTGTTCAGATTTGGATATTTGTATCTCATATTTTTATAAATCTATTAATTAAATTTTCAATGTGTTCCCAATACTTACTGTGATAGGCCACCTTGGTTTTCTCGTGAATTAATGGTTTAAGAAATTTGAAATCCAGATATTTTAAAAAGTTTAAATCTACTGGAAGTCCTTCTGACTATTCTCGTTATATCGTTGTTAGAGCTAACTTTTTTTCTCTAAATACACGCTGCTACAATGATTACTTAAATCGTTGTCGTCTACAGTTTGCCCAGGACCCTAAGCAGTTTTATAATTTTGTTAATTTGAAACGTAAAACTAATAAATTCCCATCTAATCTTTTTTTTGAAAATAACAAAGCAACTAATGATCAGGCTGCTACCGATTTGTTTTCGGACTTTTTTCAATCTACTAACCAAATATACAAATCTTCTTGAGTTTTCCTTAATTCATCCAAAGGATTTCGGAGGAAAATGCAAACTGATGTGGTTTACACTGATTTCAGTAAAGCATTTGACTCCGTTAATCATAACTTATTGCTTCATAAATTAGATCTCATTGGTTTTCCTCAAAAATTTATTTTGTGGATATCTAATTATTTACCTAAGAGGACGCAAAGAGTCCTTTTTAACTCTTGCCAATCTAAGCTTATTTTTTTTACATCTGGGGTTCCTCAGGGAAGTCATCTTGGCCCTCTACTTTTTAACCTTTTTATTAACACAATCATCTATCCTTGTGTAAACTAAAACTAAACCTTGTCTGACGTATAATGACAAAACTTTAAACTTTCTTCAAATGGATATTGTATATTGTTAAAATTCCAAACTTCCAAGATGAGTTAATGGAAATTTATCAAGACAGAATTGAGTCTATTCAAAAGCAGTTTCTTCTTTTTGCTTTACGTAGTTTCAACTGGGTTCCAGGAGTAGATTTACCATCTTATCATAATCGGCTTCTGTTAATTAGCCTTCCTTCTTTAGCTAACCGTCGTATTATGTTAAGTGTCTTGTTTATCATAAAACTTATAAGATTTGAGGTCGATTCCCCTTCCTTACTTAGGCAACTTAACTTTAGTGTTCCTTCAAGAGTTATCCGTAATTTTCAGCCATTGTCATTAGACTTTTGTTCTAGTAATTAAAGCTTGCATGACCTAAGGAGTCAAAACTGCTTATGTTAAGTCGTTTTTCTTTATATATCAATTTTTTTTCTATTTTTCTGTAACTCTTACGTCGACTGCTATTAGTTGACTTTAAATTAATAAATAAATAAATTCTATCATCTTAACTATTGCTCTCCTGCGCTTGCTCTTTAAAATGTTGTATGCTTATTATAATTATTTCTGCGCAATTTCCAATGTGCGTCGTTCTTTTGTATACCATTAACTTTTGAAAATGGTCAAAAATGTATACTGTTTGTGCAAATGTATGTATGTAACAGGCAGAAAGAGGCGTGGCAGACCCCACAAAGTATATATATTCTGACTCAGGATTACCAGCCGAGTCGATTGAGCCATTTCCGACTGTCTTTCCGTTTAAACGTTAGATCTGAGCTATTATAAAAGCTAGACATCTAATTTCAAATGAAGGTTCCTCTATACCATAGGTAGATCAAATTTAATTTTAACGTCTGTAGTTCCACTGCTTGCGCCTTTGCATTTTATCGTGAAGTCATCGTCCCGATACTTCATTTCAGTCGTAGCGTGTGTAAAGCTGACTGCTATGACGTTTTCATATGAAGGTGGCGCTACTCAAAGATGTATAGCTCTAATTTAAGCAATAGGTGGCAGATGAACTTGTGCAGTGTTTTTTGACGGAAATAAAAGTGTGATAATTTTTTTTCAAAACTGGGCGAATGGTATCTTACTGTCGGTTGCGCTCGACTGTAGCTTTCCTTACTTGTTTTATGGTTTGGTTTGATCGGGTTTTTTTTTGTTATTTTCTTACTTTCTCGCTACACACAAGAGTTGAAGCTGAGTAATTACTGAGGTTAGCAGAGTCCGATATAGGCGAGCAAAGTTAGGCTTAACGTATACACTGAGAGAAATAGAGTTAGGACAAAGAGTTACAAAAAGAATCTATCGCGCAGTTTTAATTTGTTTGCTATATAAAAGTTCGATATAAACAGGGTATATCTCTATTGTATAGGGTGTTTTTCATTTCTTGTTTTTCTGTTATGTAAAAACTTTTTCAAGAGAGCAGCATTCGGCTTTTCTTTTTTTTTTCTGCTTTCTTTAGGATTTGCTTTTGTTTTTTATATATTATAGGATCATACATAAAATTAACAAGTAAGAACGGCTACAGTCAAGTGTTGACTGTATAAGACCATGAATTTCTAAAGATTATGTTAAAATTCAGATTGAGAAATCTGTTATTAAACGCGTTTTTCAAATAAAAATAATAAAGAAAACATATAGTTTTCAGTTAGACCCCAAGCTGTCCAAGCAGTTGGAAAAAAAACACTGCTTGGAAAAACACTGCTTGCTTGCTTGTAGTGGGCGCATTGCAAATCTATATGAAACGTTGAATAACTTTTATGTTCATTATCCGATCGGAACCAAATTGTAGTTTGTAGCTTTATTATTGCGCTTGCTATACGGCTTATCCATTTGCGGGGGTGGAAGTAGGCGTGGCCCAAATTTTAATAAAAATTGTACAGCGTATGATCCACGTAAGTGTTGTCGCCAAATTTGGTGGCTCTAGCTTTATTAGTTTCTGAGATATAGGCGTTCATACAGACGGTCAGACGGACAGACAGACATGCCTTAATCGACTCGGCTAGTGATCCTGAGCAAGAATATATATGCTGTATGGGGTCGCAGATGCCTGCTTCTACCTGTTACGCACATTTCGACAAACACAATGGACCATGTATTTTTTTAAAATCCCTGGTCTGAAAATATTAAATTCTAGAAATGTTGAGCTTCCAACTTTCTTTCTGTGCATTGCTTCTCAATTTATTTTTTTGGTGCTCACAAATACAAACAAATGTTAAAAAGCGTGCGTGGTGCCCGCTACTGCCCTAGTTGCTAATTGGTTATTTTTGAAGCTTAAGGCCCTGAGGCAGTCCAAATTGAACGTTGCTCGTTAGCGGGCTTCGTTTTCTACGTTGCATTCGGAGTTCATCGATCTTGAATCCCAACTGAATAACCTTAATTCTCTAAAGGACCCTCCGCTTGTGTCCGTTCTTCCGTCAACTCCCTCAATGGTTAGTTTGATCGATCCACCTATTGTGGTCGTCACTTCTCCTACTTCGCCAGTGTTTAGGAGACACTGGTTGCAGCTCTTCTGTAGTTATGCCTCCAAAACATAACTAAGTCTCTTGTCGCCGTTAAGCTAAAGAGATTTATTTTTGTTTCCCGCTGGGCCCCCGACAATTCAATTGAAGATGTGCAATCATTCATTCAATCCAAGATCTCAACACCAAACCTTGTCATTGAGAAATTGAAATTTATCTATGCACGAGACTTTGCATCGTTTAAAATTAATATTCCTGCAGACAGCTTTAAAATATATAGGAATACATAGGAATATATTCCTTAAAAAAAAACTCCTCCCCTTTCTTTGTCAGTAGTTTTCAGTGTCCTGTCTTCGAGTGGTACATCAAAAAACTAAATCCATCTTCTCTTTTTATTCCTTATCAAAATGTTAGAGGACTAACAGGACTTTAGTACTCTCTAAATTGTTTATTGATTGTGTCTTTTTTTATTCACCATATTTTAATATTTACTGAAACTTGGTTGAAACCAGATGTACTTAGTAGCTCAATCTTTACAGATAAGTACATTTCCTTCAGATGCGACCGTATAGGTCGAACTGGTGGAGGCGTGCTTATAGCTGCTAGGTCTGATTTATCTCTTGAACAACTGGTAATTGTTTGCCCAGAATTTATCTGTGTTAAAGTGTCAGTGTGTCAAGTTTCAATATACTAGGTGCGTTCCAAAGTAAACAGGACTTTTTGAATCTAGAGCCCTCTAATGGCGTCATCCATATGTCGACTAGTGCGTTAGAATCTGCTATCCTTCATTGACTTCCAGTAAAAATTTCATAACATTCTATCTATTAGAAGTGAAGTTATTGCGTTTTAAGTGTCAGTACTTTTTTGTCATTGGTGCGAAAATGAGCTTCGAGCAAAGAGGCAACTACTACGTAGTAGTTTATGGATAGAAAAATAGGACTAATTTCTACACAGATGAGAAAGAATTAGAGATTTTAAGTCTACAGAATTTGAATTAACTATGATAAAATATAAGTTGTTATAGTTCGAAAATAATGCCCTAAAGGGTTCTTGCAAGCCATAGTTCGACCCACCGTGAGAAAGTGTTAGAGGTAGGAAGTTATGAGAGCTTCTAAAGGGGACAGATAAGTTTAACTGGCTAACCAAGTCTTCACTATCACTGTCACCTTGAATAAGGTTATTTATAAACAGTACACCAAGCACGGTTCTACGAGTGGCTAAACACGGAAGATTTAATAAGAGAAGTCTACTAGAGTAAGAAGGTAATCTTAAGTTTGCATAACAATTTGATTTTAAATCATGATTGGTCTACTTTTTATTTGTGTTCAGATTTGGATATTTGTATCTCATATTTTTATAAATCTGTTAATTAAATTTTTGATCAATGTGTTCCCAATACTTACTGTGATAAGCCACCTTGGTTTTCTCGTGATTTAATGGTTTAAGAAATTTGAAATCCAGATATTTTAAAAAGTTTAAATCTACTGGAAGTCCTTCTGACTATTCTCGTTATATCGTTGTTAGAGCTAACTTTTTTTCTCTAAATACATGCTGCTACAATGATTACTTAAATCGTTGTCGTCTACAGTTTGCCCAGGACCCTAAGCAGTTTTATAATTTTGTTAATTTGAAACGTAAAACTAATAAATTCCCATCTAATCTTTTTTTTGAAAATAACAAAGCAACTAATGATCAGGCTGCTACCGATTTGTTTGCGGACTTTTTTCAATCTACTAACCAAATATACAAATCGTCTTGAGTTTTCCTTAATTCATCCAAAGGATTTCGGAGGAAAATGCAAACTGATGTGGTCTACACTGATTTCAGTAAAGCATTTGACTCCGTTAATCATAACTTATTGCTTCATAAATTAGATCTCATTGGTTTTCCTCAAAAATTTATTTTGTGGATATCTAATTATTTACCTAAGAGGACGCAAAGAGTCCTTTTTAACTCTTGCCAATCTAAGCTTATTTTTGTTACATCTGGGGTTCCTCAGGGAAGTCATCTTGGCCCTCTACTTTTTAACCTTTTTATTATCCTTGTGTAAACTAAAACTAAACCTTGTCTGACGTATAATGACAAAACTTTAAACTTTCTTCAAATGGATATTGTATATTGTTAAAATTCCAAACTTCCAAGATGAGTTAATGGAAATTTATCAAGACAGAATTGAGTCTATTCAAAAGCAGTTTCTTCTTTTTGCTTTACGTAGTTTCAACTGGGTTCCAGGAGTAGATTTACCACCTTATCATAATCGGCTTCTGTTAATTAGCCTTCCTTCTTTAGCTAACCGTCGTATTATGTTAAGTGTCTTGTTTATCATAAAACTTATAAGATTTGAGGTCGATTCCCCTTCCTTACTTAGGCAACTTAACTTTAGTGTTCCTTCAAGAGTTATCCGTAATTTTCAGCCATTGTCATTAGACTTTTGTTCTAGTAATTAAAGCTTGCATGACCTAAGAAGTCAAAACTGCTTATGTTAAGTTGTTTTTCTTTATATATCAATTTTTTATCTATTTTTCTGTAACTCTTACGTCGACTGCTATTAGTTGACTTTAAATTAATAAATAAATAAATTCTGTCATCTTAACTATTGCTCTCCTGCGCTTGCTCTTTAAAATGTTGTATGCTTATTATAATTATTTCTGCGCAATTTCCAATGTGCGTCGTTCTTTTGTATACCATTAACTTTTGAAAATGGTCAAAAAAGTATACTGTTTGTGCAAATGTATGTATGTAACAGGCAGAAAGAGGCGTGGCAGACCCCACAAAGTATATATATTCTGACTCAGGATTACCAGCCGAGTCGATTGAGCCATTTCC
The DNA here is from genome assembly GCA_018904095.1 of Zaprionus ghesquierei. Classification (NCBI taxonomy): domain Eukaryota; kingdom Metazoa; phylum Arthropoda; class Insecta; order Diptera; family Drosophilidae; genus Zaprionus; species Zaprionus ghesquierei. The sequence goes on along the minus strand of JAEIGP010000247.1, from coordinate 5,298 downwards.
GACTGTCTTTCCGTTTAAACGTTAGATCTGAGCTATTATAAAAGCTAGACATCTAATTTCAAATGAAGGTTCCTCTATACCATAGGTAGATCAAATTTTATTTAAACGTCTGTAGTTCCACTGCTTGCGCCTTTGCATTTTATCGAGAAGTCATCGTCCCGATACTTCATTTCAGTCGTAGCGTGTGTAAAGCTGACTGCTATGACGTTTTCATATGAAGGTGGCGCTACTCAAAGATGTATAGCTTTAATTTAAACAATAGGTGGCAGATGAACTTGTGCAGTGTTTTTTGACGGAAATAAAAGTGTGATAATTTTTTTCAAAACTGGGCGAATGGTATCTTACTGTCGGTTGCGCTCGACTGTAGCTTTCCTTACTTGTTTTATGGTTTGGTTTGATCGGGTTTTTTTTTGTTATTTTCTTACTTTCTCGCTACACACAAGAGTTGAAGCTGAGTATTAACTGAGGTTAGCAGAGTCCGATCTAGCCGAGCAAAGTTAGGCTTAACGTATACACTGAGAGAAATAGAGTTAGGACAAAGAGTTACAAAAAGAATCTATCGCGCAGTTTTAATTTGTTTGCTATATAAAAGTTCGATATAAACAGGGTATATCTCTATTGTATAGGGTATTTTTCATTTCTTGTTTTTCTGTTATGTAAAAACTTTTTCAAGAGAGCAGCATTCGGCTTTTCTTTTTTTTTTTTGCTTTAGGATTTGCTTTTGTTTTTTATATATTATAGGATCATACATAAAATTAACAAGTAAGAACGGCTACAGTCAAGTGTTGACTGTATAAGACCATGAATTTCTAAAGATTATGTTAAAATTCAGATTGAGAAATCTTAAACGCGTTTTTCAAATAAAAATAATAAAGAAAACATATAGTTTTCAGTTAGACCCCAAGCTGTCCAAGCAGTTGGAAAAAAACACTGCTTGGAAAAACACTGCTTGCTTGCTTGTAGTGGGCGCATTGCAAATCTATATGAAACGTTGAATAACTTTTATGTTCATTATCCGATCGGAACCAAATTGTAGTTTGTAGCTTTATTATTGCGCTTGCTATACGGCTTATCCATTTGCGGAGGTGGAAGTAGGCGTGGCCCAAATTTTAATAAAAATTTTACAGCGTATGATTCACATAAGTGTTGTCACCAAATTTGGTGGCTCTAGCTTTTTTAGTTTCTGAGATATAGGCGTTCATACAGACGGACAGACAGACATGGCTTAATCGACTCTGCTAGTGATTCTGAGCAAGAATATATATACTTTATGGGGTCGCAGATGCCTGCTTCTACCTGTTACGCACATTTCGACAAACACAATGGACCATGTATTTTTTTAAAATCCCTGGTCTGAAAATATTAAATTCTAGAAATGTTGAGCTTCCAACTTTCTTTCTGTGCATTGCTTCTCAACTTATTTTTTTGGTGCTCACAAATACAAACAAATGTTAAAAAGCGTGCGTGGTGCCCGCTACTGCCCTAGCTGCTAATTGGTTATTTTTGAAGCTTAAGGCCCTGAGGCAGTCCATATTGAACGTTGCTCGCTCGCGGGCTTCGTTTTCTACGTTGCATTCGGAGTTCATCGATCTTGAATCCCAACTGAATAACCTTAATTCTCTAAAAGACCCTCCGCTTGTGTCCGTTCTTCCGTCAACTCCCTCCATGGTTAGTTTGATCGATCCACCTATTGTGGTCGTCACTTCTCCTACTTCACCAGTGTCTAGGAGACACTGGTTGCAGCTCTTCTGTAGTTATGCCTCCAAAACATAACTAAGTCTCTTGTCGCCGTTAAGCTAAAGAGATTTATTTTTGTTTCCCGCTGGGCCCCCGACAATTCAATTGAAGATCTGCAATCATTCATTCAATCCAAGATCTCAACAACAAACCTTGTCATTGAGAAATTGAAATTTATCTATGCACGAGACTTTGCATCGTTTAAAATAAATATTCCTGCAGACAGCTTTAAAAAAGTCTGTAGTGTAAATTTTTGGCCGCCTGATGTAATTGTTAAGGAATATATTCCTTAAAAAAAACTCCTCCCCTTTCTTTGTCAGTAGTTTTCAGTGTCCTGTCTTCGAGTGGTACATCAAAAAACTAAATCCATCTTCTCTTTTTATTCCTTATCAAAATGTTAGAGGACTAACAGGACTTTAGTACTCTCTAAATTGTTTATTGATTGTGTCTTTTTTATTCTCTATATTTTAATATTTACTGAAACTTGGTTGAAACCAGATGTACTTAGTAGCTCAATCTTTACAGATAAGTACATTTCCTTCAGATGCGACCGTATAGGTCGAACTGGTGGAGGCGTGCTTATAGCTGCTAGGTCTGATTTATCTCTTGAACAACTGGTAATTGTTTGCCCAGAATTTATCTGTGTTAAAGTGTCAGTGTGTCAAGTTTCAATATACTAGGTGCGTTCCAAAGTAAACAGGACTTTTTGAATCTAGAGCCCTCTAATGGCGTCATCCATATGTCGACTAGTGCGTTAAAATCTGCTATCCTTCATTGACTTCCAGTAAAAATTTCATAACATTCTATCTATTAGAAGTGAAGTTATTGCGTTTTAAGTGTCAGTACTTTTTTGTCATCGGTGCGAAAATGAGCTTCGAGCAAAGAGCCAACTACTACGTAGTAGTTTATGGATAGAAAAATAGGACTAATTTTTACACAGATGAGAAAGAATTAAAGATTTTAAGTCTACAGAATTTGAATTAACTATGATAAAATATAAGTTGTTATAGTTCGAAAATAATGCCCTAAAGGGTTCTTGCAAGCCATAGTTCGACCCACCGTGAGAAAGTGTTAGAGGTAGGAAGTTATGAGAGCTTCTAAAGGGGACAGATAAGTTTAACTGGCTAACCCAGTCTTCACTATCAATGTCACCTTGAATAAGGTTATTTATAAACAGTACACCAAGCATGGTTCTACGATTGGCTAAACACGGAAGATTTAATAAGAGAAGTCTACTAGAGTAAGAAGGTAATCTTAAATTTGCATAACAATTTGATTTTAAATCATGATTGGTCTACTTTTTATTTGTGTTCAGATTTGGATATTTGTATCTCATATTTTTATAAATCTATTAATTAAATTTTTGATCAATGTGTTCCCAATACTTACTGTGATAGGCCACCTTGGTTTTCTCGTGAATTAATGGTTTAAGAAATTTGAAATCCAGATATTTTAAAAAGTTTAAATCTACTGGAAGTCCTTCTGACTATTCTCGTTATATCGTTGTTAGAGCTAACTTTTTTCTCTAAATACACGCTGCTACAATGATTACTTAAATCGTTGTCGTCTACAGTTTGCCCAGGACCCTAAGCAGTTTTATAATTTTGTTAATTCGAAACGTAAAACTAATAAATTCCCATCTAATCTTTTTTTTGAAAATAACAAAGCAACTAATGATCAGGCTGCTACCGATTTGTTTTCGGACTTTTTTCAATCTACTAACCAAATATACAAATCGTCTTGAGTTTTCCTTAATTCATCCAAAGGATTTCGGAGGAAAATGCAAACTGATGTGGTTTACACTGATTTCAGTAAAGCATTTGACTCCGTTAATCATAACTTATTGCTTCATAAATTAGATCTCATTGGTTTTCCTCAAAAATTTATTTTGTGGATATCTAATTATTTACCTAAGAGGACGCAAAGAGTCCTTTTTAACTCTTGCCAATCTAAGCTTATTTTTGTTACATCTGGGGTTCCTCAGGGGAAGTATCTTGGCCCTACTTTTTAACCTTTTTATTATCCTTGTGTAAACTAAAACTAAACCTTGTCTGACGTATAATGACAAAACTTTAAACTTTCTTCAAATGGATATTGTATATTGTTAAAATTCCAAACTTCCAAGATGAGTTAATGGAAATTTATCAAGACAGAATTGAGGTCTATTCAAAAGCAGTTTCTTCTTTTTTGCTTTACGTAGTTTCAACTGGGTTCCAGGAGTAGATTTACCACCTTATCATAATCGGCTTCTGTTAATTAGCCTTCCTTCTTTTAGCTAACCGTCGTATTATGTTAAGTGTCTTGTTTATCATAAAACTTATAAGATTTGAGGTCGATTCCCCTTCCTTACTTAGGCAACTTAACTTTAGTGTTCCTTCAAGAGTTATCCGTAATTTTCAGCCATTGGCATTAGACTTTTGTTCTAGTAATTAAAGCTTGCATGACCTAAGGAGTCAAAACTGCTTATGTTAAGTCGTTTTTCTTTATATATCAATTTTTTATCTATTTTTCTGTAACTCTTACGTCGACTGCTATTAGTTGACTTTAAATTAATAAATAAATAAATTCTGTCATCTTAACTATTGCTCTCCTGCGCTTGCTCTTTAAAATGCTTATTATAATTATTTCTGCGCAATTTCCAATGTGCGTCGTTCTTTTGTATACCATTAACTTTTGAAAATGGTCAAAAATGTATACTGTTTGTGCAAATGTATGTATGTAACAGGTCTGAGCTATTATAAAAGCTAGACACCTAATTTCAAATGAAGGTTCCTCTATACCATAGGTAGATCAAATTTAATTTTAACGTCTGTAGTTCCACTGCTTGCGCCTTTGCATTTTATCGTGAAGTCATCGTCCCGATACTTCATTTCAGTCGTAGCGTGTGTAAAGCTGACTGCTATGACGTTTTCATATGAAGGTGGCGCTACTCAAAGATGTATAGCTCTAAAACAATAGGTGGCAGATGAACTTGTGCAGTGTTTTTTGACGGAAATAAAAGTGTGATAATTTTTTTCAAAACTGGGCGAATGGTATCTTACTGTCGGTTGCGCTCGACTGTAGCTTTCCTTACTTGTTTTATGGTTTGGTTTGATCGGGTTTTTTTTGTTATTTTCTTACTTTCTCGCTACACACAAGAGTTGAAGCTGAGTATTAACTGAGGTTAGCAGAGTCCGATCTAATCGAGCAAAGTTATGCTTAACGTATACACCTGAGAGAAATAGAGTTAGGACAAAGAGTTACAAAAAGAATCTATCGCAGTTTTAATTTGTTTGCTATATAAAAGTTCGATATAAACAGGGTATATCTCTATTGTATAGGGTGTTTTCATTTCTTGTTTTTCTGTTATGTAAAAACTTTTTCAAGAGAGCAGCATTCGGCTTTTTTTTTTTTTGCTTTAGATTTGCTTTTGTTTTTTATATATATTATAGGATCATACATAAAATTAACAAGTAAGAACGGCTACAGTCAAGTGTTGACTGTATAAGACCATAATTTCTAAAGATTATGTAAAAATTCAGATTGAGAAATCTGTTATTAAACGCGTTTTTCAAATAAAAA